>CM052890.1:4066972-4476101 GCA_028534135.1 Potos flavus | reverse complement strand
CCCCCCCCCCCCCCCCCCCCCCCCCCCCCCCCCCCCCCCCCCCCCCCCCCCTCACCAGATGTTGGGGAAAGTGCTTCCTGTCCAAACAAGCCAACACCAGGATTTCTAGGAACACAGCTGACCTCAGTCATTCTTACTAAGGAATGGATGCTTCCCTCTAGACTCTGTGCCATGTGCCCCATAGTGAGGACCGGTAACGACTCACTGCCACCACTAGTTCCGGTACTATTATCAACGCCGATGTAAAGTGGAGGAAACTGAGGCCCAGAGAGTCAGGGGTACTGGCACACAAGCCGGAGTGAACCTGCCCCACCCAGGGCTGACTAAAAAAATCTGGTTGGCAGCACCTCCCGGTCAGGCCCTCACACAAAGTTCCAGAACCTTCCAAGTCCCCTGAACCTGAGCTTATAGTGGGACAGGTTGCTCCCCACAATGTATAAGGAAGGCTGGAACTTTGGACACAGAAAGAGCCCCAGGGTTGAGCCCCAGCTCAGCCACCGCAGCCACTGACTTCTCTGTGCCTCAGTTTCTCTGACAGGATGTCTTGGAAGTGGTTGGGATTAGGTGTGGGGATGCGTGTGAAAGCTTTATCCCCGGAAACGTGGGTCCCACCTTGAAGCTCCTTGAGGGCAGGGACCAGGTCTGAGGACTTGGTTCCCAGGAAGCAGGGTACATGAGTGTATGCAGTGACTACGCCCTAAATACAGGCAGTCATGTATACACAGGGGACATGGGGGTGGAGTGGATTGATACAATAGTGGCCTGTGGCCACCAGAGGCAGGAACCGGAGGGGGAAGGAATGGTGGAGGCTCTGGTCGGGGGGAGGACAGTTGTGGCATCTCGTTTTGGAAAACGGAATCCTGGGGCACCTGGGTGGATCAGTGGGTTAAGTGTCTGACTCTTCATTTCGGCTCAGGTCGTGATCTCAGGGTCCTGGGATCGATCCCCGCATTGGGCTCTGCTCTCAGCGCGGAGTCTACTTATCCCTCTCCCTCTACTCCTCTCCTTCCGCGCGCTCACTCTCAAATAAATAAATAAAATATTAAAAAAAAAAAAAAAGGGACGCCTGGGTGGCTCAGTTGGTTAAGCGGCTGCCTTCGGCTCAGGTCATGATCCCAGGGTCCTGGGATCAAGTCCCACATCGGGCTCCTCGCTCAGCAGGGAGCCTGCTTCTCCCTCTGCCTCTGCCTGCCTCTCTGCCTACTTGTGATCTCTCTCTCACTCTCTCTCTGACAAATAAATAAATAAATTCTTTAAAAAAAAATAATTAAAAAATAAATAAATAAAGCAGAATCCTTTGGTGCAAGGGCGCGAACTGGGGACACTGGACACTGTGGAGGATGGAGGGCCACGCTGGGCCAGTGCCTCTCTGGCTCCCCTGGGGCCAGATGAAGCTAGGTTCCAGGATTCTCACCCAGGACCTCCCCCTCCTCTAGGGCCTAGTGTGGGGGGCTGCAAGGTGCACCCCCAGCTTTGGATTTTTCCCTAAGTGCCAGGTGACCTTCAGAAGAGCGCTCTCTGTGATTTTCCTCACAGCCTCGCCTGCAGCTCCATCTTTAAAAATAGTTCCAGAGAAACCAATTGCTTATTCAATGAGCTCTTTTGTTAAAGAAAAAAAAAATACCCTGCAGCTTCAGTTTGTTTAGTTCATAAAAGGCCCACTGCGATTATCAAAGAGCCAGCTCATTAAAGAAAAATGGGATGGTGGGAAGGAGTGGGAGAGGGCAGGGGTGGCGCTGGGCAGGGCGCAGGGCGGGGGGGGGGGGGGGGGGCGGTGGCAGGAGGGGCTCAAATCTCAGTCCCCTCTGGAGACCTGGGGCGGTTGGCCCACCTCTTGGAGGCTTAGCTGGCTCATCTGCATGGGGATAAAAATAATAAAAATGCCAGGTTCTGGGATTCAGAGTCAGGCAGGCCACGGTCCCTCCCTCCACCCCACCTCATTCCACCTGCCTCTCTCTGCGGCTCTGCCCACCCTCCCCTCCCAGCCAAACTTCTGGAAAGAATCATGCCCATTCAAGCCTCACCTCCCTCTCTTTCCTCCACCCGCATCTCCTCTGAACTGCTCTTCCCAAGGTGATCAGTGATGCTCACATGGCTAAATGGACGTTAGCGGACAAATATTTGTACAGTACCTCGTGTCAGCCAGGCGCTGTTCCCACTGCTGTCAGCCCTCATCTTGCTGGGCGCTCAAAGGCGTTGGGTCCTGGGCAGCAGCCCGTACCGGGAAGCAGGGGTCCAAGAACACCCGGCTCCAGGGGTCCCAAACAGATCAAGTTTGGCTGACAAAATCCAAAGGCAGAGAGACGAGTGAAAGCAGAACAAGAAACGGGATTATTTCAGCGAAGCCGATACCAGGACGACAGCAGACTAGTGTCTCAAAGACTGTGCCAAAGGGCTGAAAATGCTTCCTGGTTTATAGAAGGAAAATGCGGATGGTCGATGGGTAGTGAAGGTCAGGTCAATCCCTGTCTTGGGGTCAGACAGCGGAGTCTCGCTGGCTTGCTTGGCCCACAGGGTCTTTTGCCTGAATTAAGAGATAAATTGGAAAGAAACACTTGTCAATTAGAAAGTTTGAGGTCAAAGTGAAGGTGGGTGATGTCCTCTTTCAGAAACCTACAGACCTCGTGCTCTCCTTGGTTCCCTCCCACCCTGCTGGCTGGGCCTTCGGTCTCTCTTTCCTTGACTTTCTCCCAGGGGAAGTGGCTATTTGCCCACCCAGTCTCTGTTCATTTTCCATAATGGGGAGGGGATCCCCATTTTTTTCTGGACCTCCATGAATCCAACTAAATGCCTCCATTTTCCAGGCCCCCTACAGCTGGGGGTGGCTGATAAGAGAGAAGCGGAAGTTTGGGGTGAAATATGTAGAAAGTCCCCTTAAAAGGGACACAGGCAGCACCTCTCCATTCTGATCCAAGCCACTATCCTGTCTGATGAAGTTGATGACGATGGCTTTCCAATTGATGTCCTGCTCACCTACTCTCTCCCAAGCTGCCAGACAGATCCTTCAGAGGCATCACTGTTCTGCTCAAACACCTTCTGTGGCTCCCCATTACCCAGGAAGAAGTTCAAACTCTGTGTTGAGCCACCAACACCTCCACACCCACAACAGACCTCTCAGCTCACTGCTCAGCTCTCTAAACCCTAGTCCCACATTGTCCCATAGAAATACATTTGAGCCACATAAGTAATTGACAATTTTCTGGGGCACCTGGGTGGCTCAGTCGGTTAAACCTCTGTCTTCGGCTCAGGTCATGATCCCAGGGTCCTGGGATTGAGCGCCCCCCCACCCCCTCGTTGGGCTCTCTGCTCAGCAGGGAGCTTGTTTCTCCCTCTCCCTCTGCCTGCTGCTCCCCCTGCTTGTGCTCTCTGTCTCTCTTTCTCTGTCAAATAAATAAGTAGATAAAATCTTTTTTAAAAAGTAATTGACAATTTCTAATGGCCACATTTAAAAATGAAAAGAAACAGGCCAGATTATTTTAATATCTTTTCTTATTGCAATATATTCAAAATATTATCATCCCAACATATAATCAATATAATGTTTATTAATAGGACGGTTTACCTTTGTTTCTTCATACTACATCTTCACCATCTGGTGTGTGTATTTCCCTCTTAGAGCGTATTTCAACTTGCTCTGTGTTTAGATTTCATAAAATGTACAGTTGGAAAAGTGGATTCACATACCCGACTTGTTCCAAATATAGTTAAAAGCCTTCCAATGACAGAATTAAAGATCCATTTTTCAATTTTAACTAACTAAAATTAAACAAAACTTGGAATTCCTTTCCTTAGTGGCCCTAGCCACCTTTCTACAGCTGTGGTCAGCGGCTGCCACGGTGGACAGAGCAGCTTGGGGTCTCCACCAGTGCTGGCCAGCAGACTTTCCAAGATGATGAGAATGCTCTCTACACTTGCCCATGTGCTGTCTGACGCTTTAAGCACTGAGGAACTGAATTTTAAATTCTGTTTCCTTTTCACGGATTTAAACGTATGGGCCACATGTGGCCAGTGGGTACCCTACTGGGAAGCTGCTGTCATTCCCCGGACCTCGTCCCAGCCTTGGCCTCCTGTCTTCCTCTTGGCTGAGTAAAGCCGATTAGATGCTCAAATTTACTCAGTTGAGTTTTTGTTCTTTAACAATGGTGAAGCATTGCCTTTCTCTTCTTATGAAACACACATCCTCCCATTGCAGGCCAACAAATTCCTGATGCTATAGTAATAGCCATTATGTATATTACGGCCCCTGGAGTGATAGTTACTACCTCCTGAGCCCTTGCAATGTGTTAGAAGGGCTGGAAGCACTTTCCATTTATTAGCTCACTTGATCCTCACAGCAGTCCTATGATGGGGCTGGGATTATGAGCTGCACTAAGTTCAGTAACTTGCTCAAGGCCGCACAGCCAGTAAGTGGCAGAACCAGAACCCAGGCAATCTGACTGCAGAGGCCACGGTCAAATTAGCTATGAGAAATAACTTTCCAGCTCTTTTGACCGTGACCACAGTAAGAAGTACATTTTACATTCAGACCCAGGACATCATAGACACATACACACACACAGCCCTGGAAAAAAAAATTATACATTGCTGTACATGATACTTTCTCGTATATTCTATTTTATTCTTTCTCATTAAAAAAAAAAAGTGCTGGTGTGACCCACCGAATTGATTTCATGACCCACTCCACTCTACTATTTGACAAACATTTTATTAGGGAACACTTTTAACACAAAAGTGGAGGGGAAAAATGAGCCCCCCCCTCCATGAACCTGTCACCAACGTCAGCAGTTATCAGCGTGGGGCCAATCCCGAGTCACCTCTGCTGGGTTCCTTTACTGCCTTGTTTTGAGGCATCTCTCAGACTTGATGTCATTCAATCTGTAAATACTGCAGCTCAGGTCTTAGTTGGCTAGAGCTGCCCTAATAGAATACCACAGACGGGGCGGCTTCAACAACACGCATTTAGTTTCTCACCGTTCCGGAGGCCGGAAGTCCAAAATCAAGACTCTGGCTGATTCGGTTTCTGGTGAGAGCTCTGTGCTTGGCCTGTAGACGGCCACCGTCCTGCGCCGTCCTCACCTGGCCTTCCTTCAGCACGTGTGTGCAGAGAGTTCTGGTGACGTTTCATCTTATAAGAACACTAAGCCTGTTGGATCAGGGTGCTACCCTGTGACCTCATTTGACCTTATTTACATAGGCCCTATAGCCTAATAGGCCCTATATCCTGATACAGTCACACTGGGGGATCAGAGCTTCAGCATATGAATTTGGTGGTGGGCGTGGGGGAGGACACAAGCTTTCAGTCTGTAACAGTCCTATAATGGTTTTGGCAAAAATGTCCTCCTAAAAGGGAGAGGAGGATGGGGACATTGAGTACCTTGGGAACTGGAGGGGACAAGAGAGGAAGGTGTTAAATTCTCCCCACATCAGTCTAGCACCCCTGAACCTGGAGAGGGGAATGGGGTTCCCAAGAGCCCACCAGGCCCTGACTGCAACTGAATTTTGGCTGTGTCATCGATCTCAGCTGTTAACAGCCAGGAAAAGACACTCATTCAGAGAGCTGGCCTTCGAGGATTCTGGGGTGTTCAGGGAACACCCACTCACAGCTCTGTGCCTAGGAGCACCTGCTGGCCCCATGGACTGGGATGAGGACCTTACGCCGAGTCAGGACACCTGGGCTCTGTGTTGCCTGTGACCGTTTACTCATGCATGACTTGGGCAAGCTGATTCTCTCTCTGGCCTCAGTTTCCCCTCTGTAAGAAAAGGTTTTCAAGATCGGGTTGCCTAGCACACACATTCCTGGATTCTCAGCATTGCAGCTCGAGGATGGGGCAAACTCCAGCAGGTCTCTCTAGGATACGTTTTTAGAAGGACCAAGGGATTGTCTGCCTTGAAGGAGGCTGGGATAACCCCCCAGAGCAGTACTGGGAGAGGGCACGTTCCTGGCCCAAGTGGAGCGCCAGGCTTGTAAATCAGGCCGATTCCATTTGAGGCAGGGATGGGGGACTGGAGGGACAAGGGGCTGGGGAAAGGATAGGGACAGTCTTTGTTTAGCAAACCCCAGATGGGCCTTTCTGATGGAAAGAGGAGCTTTGGTGAGGCCTGGACAGGGGTAGGTGAGGGCTCTCTGGCCAGGACTGGCCACAGGGTCGCCTTGTTTTAGTTGCAGGACGTCGGAGGCTATGACGGAGCCAGGAGAGAGCTGCCGATGAGAGCGAGTCCCCGTAGCTCCGTGGATGTGACCCCTGGAGTAAAGGGCCGGCTGCCACAGCCGCCTGCACGGTGCACGGCAGATGGGGGATCCAGCGAAAAGCTGGAACTCTGGAGCCATGTCAGCCTCAGCGGATCCCCCGGGAGCAGCAGGAGGCTGGCATCCCTCCCAGGCTCTGGGCCGGGGCCAAGGCCAATTTTGTGCAAATGTAACAGGACAAGGTGACCCCAGCTGGCCGGCGGACGTGGGGGCGATGGGAGAGGCAGACAGATGGTCCAACAGTAGCAGAACGCCCGCGCCGTGATTTGGGCTGCGCCCCCCGCGCCCGCCCGCAAGCTCACACACGGCCAGCAGGTCTGCACACCTGTGTAGGTGTGCCCTCGTGGTCGCGCCCACGGACATGAGCCGACGCGCTCCCTGCAGGCCTCCCTCCCTCCCTCCCCCAGGCTTTACCACCGACACTTTCTGTTCCTAGAGGTGTGTTGTCCTAGAAATCCCTTTCCATTCAAGGATTTCTTGGATGCTGCAGCCAATTTTCATTCCTGCCATGGAGTTCCTCCACAGACTCTGCCAGGAACATCTCCTTTTCATTTATTTCTGGCGCTGGAGAGGCAGTGAGAGGAAGAGCCCTGCAGACGGCTCTGCGGTATTTTCATCAACACGACAGCCTCTCCCAAGCATGTACAACCTGGAAGCCGGGGCCTGGCTCCAGAACTGGGTCTTTCTTCCCCTGGGCAGGAATGGTGACTCCCTCCTCCCTGCCCCCTGGGAGGCAGGGAAGCCCGACGGAGTGGGTGTCCCCTTGCACAAGGCAACTCCATCCCTGACCTGATCCTCCCCACCTGTTCCCGTTCTCAAATGTTATGTCCATTGAGGCCAGGAGCCATGTCCCCCGCCAGACCTCAGAATGTGACCTTATTTGGAATTGGGTCTGTGCAGACATAATTAGTCAAGGACCTCAAGATGAAATCACCCTGGATTTAGGGATGACTTAAAATCCAATGAGTGGGGGTCCTTACAAGAAGAGAGGGTGACACAGAGACACACAGGGAAGAAGGCCACGTGACAATGGAGGAGAGACTGGAATGACGGATGCCAAGGATCGCTGGCAGCCTTGGGAAGCTGGGAGAGAGGCATCCAGTGGTGTTTCCCGCAGGGCCTCCAGGGGGAACCAACCCCACTGATAACTTGGTCTTGGACTCTGGTCTCATAAGCTGTAAGAAAAGACGTTTCTGTTGTTCACGCCCCCCAGTTTGTGGTGATTGGTCATGATGAAGGGTGGCCTCAGGGCAGAGGCAGCTGTGGCACGTTCCCTCGGCCGCCACTGTGGTTGAGGGGATGAATGGATAATGAAGGCAAGTTGCTGTTGGCCTGAGAACGATCCTGTTGGAGCCGCTGAAGCCTAAGATGCTGCTGTAGCAGAAACGTTTAGAGGGGAGGTTTTTGCATTTGTTGCCTGGGGCCACCATAAAATTACCACAGACTCACAGCTGGCCGGTTGCAGAGCAGCTGGAGCCGAGCTCCTCGTCCTGACCTGCAGTTGGCTTAAAACAACAGCAAGTTCTTCTCTCTTGGTCCAGGAGACCAGTTAGGGGACAGAGCACAAAGTCCTCACTTCTGACCCCAGTGGCAGAGTTCAGGGGTCTCCAAGACCACTCTCATTTCTGACACCATTTGCCAATTTGGGGGTCCCTGAGACCACCCTCAGGTTCTGTCATTCACTGGAAGGACTCACAGGGCCTCACGAGGGCTCTGGTTCTCATGGCGATGGTTTATTACAGCAAAAGAAAGATGAAGATCAGCCGAGGGAAGAGGCTTGTGGGGCAGGGTCCAGTGACCGGTGACCCCCTTCCGGTGGAGTCAAGGACGGTGCTCACATTGTCCAGCAACAACATGCGACAGCAGGCACGGAGCACTGCCCACCCGGGGGCTCACCTGAGTCTTGGTGTCCATCCAGAATCTTTATTGGGGTTCAGTCCTGTAGACATGGTTGATTTGCAATGTGGCTGACTTCAGCATCCAGCCCCTCTGGAGATCAAGTTCACCCTGCATAATCCAAAGCTCCCACCCTAAATCACATTGTTCGCTGTCTGGTATGGCTCAAAGCCCCCAGGTAAACAAAAACCCTCTTATCAGGAAGGACATTCCAAGGCCTAAGAGATCACCTCCCAGGAGCTGTGGACAAAGGCCAGATCTCTTTTTGGATCGGGTTGATTCTTTACTAGACACCTGCCAAGGGACCTCAGATAAGATGTTAAACCTCATGGTGCCTCCATTTTCACATCTGTAAAATGGGTGTGCAGGTACCTTCGGTACAGGATTGTCAGGAGGATGCTTCGAGGGGGCATCTCTGAAAGTCCCCAGCCCAGCGTCCCCTGTAACACAGCTGGTCCTCAGGAAGAGGGCAGTGCTGGCCAGGCCCACTGCCTGACTCACGGGTGATTCATCCCCAACCTCGGGACAACAAGATCTAAGGTCCCCAGCCAGTGTGTGGGGGCTCTTCAGAGGTGAGCTGACAGCCCTGACTGCAGAGGGAGAGCAGAGCTCATTATGTGTGGCCTTTTTGATGAATTATAAAGAGCCCGAGCTTCATGCTGCGAACGGAGAGGAAGAGATGTAAGACCACCGGCAGATGTATATGTTTTATTTCTGAAGCGAGAGGAATTCTGGATCTCCACCAGGAGAGTGGCACCTTTGTGCGGGATGTCCACGCAGGCTCCGGGCTGAGAGGCACGGAGCCTGGAGACACGAGGCCCATCACAGAGAGGGCGGCAAGGCCAGGTGTCAACTGTTCCTTTTAGGGGACTCTGCTCTGTTGGAAGCTCAGGGCTGTGTTATCTTTCGGCAACGAGGAGTTTCCCCAATCCCCTCCCTGAAGGTGTTTTCCCTCTCTCCCTCGAGTCAGGCATGAGCCTTAGCAGGAGTGAGAGACCCTGGCTCTCTGGTGAGGGCTCCCCTCGACCCCTCTTGAGGACGAACACTCAGAAAACAGACGGCTGGTGGGCTCCTTGGATCTCCCACTCCCCTGCCCTTCCCTCCTCTTCCTGTCTCCTGAAATGGGCTCCCAGTGGGCTTGAGGGGAACCCTTGGTCTCTTTCCAGCTCTGGTCTACCTCCATCCTGCTGCTCACAGCCTCCCCCTTCAGTTGACAGCAACTGCACCCTTCCTGTGTTTCAGGCCAATGCTTCGCTTTGCTCCGGATCTCTCTCTCTCTCTCTTCCTCAAGAAGGTTATTTATTTGTTGACAAATCCCATTGGCGACCTTCACAATTTATCCAGAATCCACCCGTTTCTTTCCACTTCTACATCTCCTAGCCTGGTCTGAGAGGCATCACCCTCTCTTGCCTGGATTATTGCTATACCTTCTGTCCCATCCTCTCATGGTCTGGTCTCAGCCCGTTAAAACCTAAGTGGATTATGCCTCACCCCTGCCATAAAGAGCACCCCCCAAGTCTCACAGTCCCCCTCAGAGTCCCTGACCTACTCTTTCTGGACTCTCTAAACTGTAGCAAGGGGACGTCATGGGTGCAAGAGTGTCAAGGCGATGGGAAGAGACCCCCAGGTTCTCTCATGTTGGAGACATTCATCCTGTAATCATGCACTAGAGTAGGACCTGGGCTCAAGAGGTGAGCTGACTCCATTTGGAGTCTTCTCCTCTCTCTACAACTTCTACCAATGCAGGAAATACCCCACAAATAAGCAGAGACCACCCCTTAGGAAATATGCTGGCCGCCATTTTGTTTCATGATGGCAGTCAGACTCCCAAAGAAAACTCTTTCTAAATATGCACGTGCACATGCACACAGGCACATACACAGCACCTGGCTCCAGGTTCTTTCTGTGATTGGATTCATTTAATCCACACAATAGCCCACGAGACAGGTTAGTACTATTATCTCCAGATGTGCCGGCTTTCATTACATTCTCTTTAGTAACATTGCAAGTATTGTCAACAACAACTAATATTTAGAAATTCTTCCTGGGGCAGGCAGACAAATGGGAAGCCCTACACTGCTGGGCTAGAGCACAACCCTCCTTTTGTGTGGTCAACTGGGGCTCTGTAGCCACTTGGCTTTGGAATAAACTGGAAGAGTTCATATCCCACCCCCCTCACTCCAGTTGAGCATGGGGTGGAAAAATTGGCAACTTTGTCACCCTCAACACTTGCTCACCATGGGGGCACCCTTGCGACTCTAACACTAACAGCTGGTGTGAGTTCTGGGCTTGCCATGTGCCAGGCCCCCTGCTAAATGTTTTGGGGGATCTATCTGCTTCAATCCTGCCAACAGTTCAGCGTCATGGAGTGTGTGAGCTCCATTTTGTAGATGAGGAGATCAAGGCTCCAAGAGGCTAAGTCACTCACTCCTGGCCACTCGGCGGCAAAGCTGCCAAGCTCGCCCTGATCCTGGGGGAGTCACTCTGATCTCCCTCCCTACTTGTCTCCATGAGGGATTTGTATCCAAGGCAGAGGAGACCCGCAGCCTCACAGGTAAATCAGGGAAGGCCCTCCCTCTTCCAGTACTGGGGGCTCTTCTCCCTGACTCTGCACCCCTGAGCAGCTCTCTGCCCGTCCACCCACTTTCCCTTCACGTTTTTCGAAACCTGCCAAGCCCTAGACACTGCGCTCCCCCCCCTCCCCACAGGGCTGCCTGTCACAGTTTTCTAAGCAGGATGGCCACCCCTTATCCAGACTCTCCAGGCTCTACTCTGGGACCAGTTTCCAAAAATATGCAGTGGCTCCAGCACGTGGCTGAAGGGCAGGGCAGCTGGGAATTGGTGGGGGCCGGGGCCGTGCCAGAGTCATCTGGTAGCTCTCTGAGATGGAAAATTTTACCCGAACTTCTGGAGGTGAGGCAAGGACCCACTCCAGACTCTGAGGCCCGTGTGCGGGCGATGGGTGTCTGGGACATCTGGTCTCCTAGGTCTCACCTGTAACCTGTCGGCCCAGGCAATGGTGAGGAAGCTCTTTCCCACTGTGAAGGCAGATGTGTGTGGGGGGCTGTAAAACCTAATGCATTTGCCACCGGGAAGACATTTTAATAAAAGCCACTATCCACCCTTTTCAAGACAGGCTTGTCTGATGAATAGCTCGGATGAGCCTAATAAAGTTATAGGTGAATGGAAATTAGGCCTTTAATGGGTCCAGTAGCAGCTGAGGCTCGTTCACATTGCCTTTTTATGAGACCAGGATAAAATTCCCCCTCCTTCTTCATTCCTTCAATTCTACCCTGGGGCAAAGGTTCTCATAGCTGAGACCTAGAATGTTCCATTAACCTGTTTCAATCCTCTGATCTTCCATCTCCTTTTGACCACATGAGCTGAGGGGCCATAGATATTCTCAGTCGGCCTTTGATTTGCCCATCCTAGGTTGAACAGCGATCTGGCTCTGCACTCACAGCCTCCTTTGCTGATACCCAAGCTAGAAGTGAGGGGCGTGGGGGCCCAATGAGTGCAGAGGAAAAGCAAGTCTGCATCTGCGAGAGCCGATTCTGTTTCACAGACTTGTTCTGAGTCTCCAGCATGGCCCCGGCTGGGCCACATGCTCCCTGATGGGCCCCTGGAGAAACTGTCCCAGAGAGGAAGGTGCAGGCCTGACGGACACACCGAGGTGAGAGCCTGGCTGGGGTCGGCTCTGGGCAGGTCCAGGAAGAAGCCCCCCTCCCCCGCAGGCGTGACTACGGAGGACGCTGTCCATCTTCGGACCACTTTCCATTGCAGCCTGGATCCCCACTGGTCGTTCCAAATTCCAACCTGGGCCCCTGATGCTGGACTCTTCCTCCTCCACTTCTCTTTCTTCCACTGAGAGCAGGCCCGGCTTTCTGTGCACAGTGCATGGTGCTTGCAAGTGTCCTGGCCGGTGGAGCCTCACACACCACCGTGGAGCTTGCCTTTGGGGGCTGTCGGTCTGCATGGAGCCACTGTGCTTGGAGACCCTGCCCCCCAACCCCAGACGGCCCCTGGATGAGGGGGTACATCTGTGAGTGCGCGAAGGCAGTGCCCAGGCCCCTGGGGCCGGGAAGTTGCCCAGCCAGAATTAGGACCTCAGCCTGTCGGCAATCCCACCGGACCTTGCGGCTGCTCGCCTTGCAGGCTTCCTTGGATCACTGGATCCTCAGCTGCTAAATACTGTTTATACAACCATGGAGTTTTCGACCCAGAGTCTTCGTCCAGCTGGACTTCTAGAACAAACTGCCATAGACAGGGGGGCTTATAAACAATGGAAAATTATTGCTCACAATTCTGAGGCTTGAAAATCCAAGAGCAAGGCATCCGCAGATTTGGTGTCTGGTGAGAACCCGCCCGGTTCACACCGGTTTACACGGTCCCAGTTCACGGATGGCATCTCCTCCCTATGTCTTCGCGGGCCACGGGGGCGACGGAGCCCACTGGGGCCTCTTTTATAAGAATGCTAATCCCATTCAGAGGGCTCCACCCTCACAACCTAATCACCTCCCAAAGGTCCCCCTCATCCCCCAAATACCATCACATTGGGCATTCGGATTTCAACATATGAATTTGGAGGGGAAGGACACAAACATTCAGTCTATAGTACCCATAAAGCACATTTCATGTAAATTAGGATGAAGGAAAGTGGAGATTTTTCTTAAACTGACCAAGAGGGAGCTACACGCAACTTTGCAGAGTACAACGTTCACAGGGCTTCACTTCCAAAGGAGCCACTTTCTGAGATGATGACCTCAAGATGGGCAGGGTGGAATGGAGCAAAGCCACGAATGGGGATGTCCCAGCATCTCATGTTTATAAGTTCACCTTATAATGGCCATCGTCATGATGGGTACACCTCGATATTCACCTGTTTGGCCAAGAACGGTGCCAGAGTCCGGGGGTGTGAGTTAGACACAGAGTCCACGGCGAGAGTGGGGGCGGGAGGAGGGAATGTGGTTGCAGGTGTTCAGTGACCAGGATGGGAAGGACAGCCAGGAGGACCCCCCCAGAGGCGGTGCTGAGAAGAGAGACTGAACCCCCAGGAAGGGGTCTGGGTGTGAGCCGGCGGTAAATACGTAGAGGCTGGAGGTGGAGGAAGGAAAGGGAAGTTGAATGTTCTTCACTTGTTGAGAACTTTTGATTATTTATTTTAAAAGATTTTTATTTAGTTATTTTGAGAGAGAGAGAGAGCTCGAGTAGGGGCAGGGGCAAAGGGAGAGGGAGAGAGAGAATCTCAAGCAGACTCCACGCTGAATGCAGAGCCCGACTCAGGGCTCGATCTCATCACCCTGAGATCATGACATGAGCCGAAATCGAGAGTTGGACGCTCAACCAACTGAACCGCCCAGGCACCCCAAGAGAACTTTTGATCATTTAAATTTGACCTTGGAACCATCTGTGAAGAGGTGATCTGCCCAGCGAGTGAAGGACATAGGCAAGCTTGCAGGGAGAAGGTTCACAAGCTGCTTTAGAAAGAGTGTTTCGAGCCCCGTGGAGGACTTTGAAGCCAATGGCTGAGGCCCGCTGGGGAGCTGGTGGGTGATGAGCAGCAGTATGGCACCCCAGGGGTAGGACCTGGACGCTGACAAAAATCCCGGTGCCGCAGCTGCCAAGAGACTCCAGTTTCATGGGCCCAGGGTAGGGCCTGGGCGTCCGGATTTTAAAAACCTCCCTAGGTAATTTCACTGGCTGGTCTGGAAGTCAGGACAGCTGAGGTCACTGGGGGACACCGAGGCCAGCTGGTGTCCTTGCTGGTGTTCCCTAGATTTCCCTACATGGAGGCAGAACTACGTACACAGTGACCTGCTCTATGTCATCCAGGGCCCCAGTGGTTAGTCATCCCTGCCTAGCAGAAGTGGGCAGCAAAGAAGCAAGGGTTTCTCTCCTTCCTCCCTGACAGCCCCAGGGGAGCCCTTGCTGCTCTCCCCTCCCGTAGCCTGATGCTAGCTTCCCTTCCACGTCGTAGCTCAGGGCTGTCTCCACCAAAGCCTGAGATGTCCTCAGGGTTCCAGTCTTCGAGAGCCTTGCCTGTGAGCGTGGGGAAGGGGGAGATGGAACTTCCGGGCTTTGGCCTACTCTCTCAGCTTGCTTGGGCTCCGCGGTTGCCCAGGGGCCTGGGGAGCTTGTGATCCGGGGCAGTGAGAGCCTTTGGTCTGTGCCCCAGTTTCTCCAGCTTGTGGGTTTTGGCTGCCCTCCCGTGGCCTGGAAAACCGAAGCCAATGACCCCCTATGGGAGGGGGTGTGTGTGCAGGTTTGGTTGCCATGGAGATGTTTTGCCTCTCAGCCAGCAGAGTCCCAGTTCTGCGCCTCCCACATCTGCCCAGACCAGGCTGGCCCTACTGGGCAGAGTTCCCCGCTCAGAGGTGGTCCCTGCTGGGGAAACGGGGTGGGCCACGCAGCACCAAAGAGAGACCAGCTTTGCACCAATGGCCACAGTCGTGGTGAGCCCGATATGCTGAGGGCTCAACCTGCCAGGCTCCACGAGCTCCCCTTTCACTCTAGATGGGTGCCCTTGGAGGGCCAGGCTGTGGCCACAGGCCTGGGTGAGCCACCGCTGTGGACATCTGGGGGACACTATCCCTGAGCATGTTCAATGGCCCCATAGTGATCTCCTGCCGATGACTTCTCAGGTGAGAGGCAGTCCTGCTGGGTGTGTGGGAAAACGGAGGGTGGGGTGTGCCCACCTCTGAGCCCTCAGCCTTGGGAGAGCGCGGCGGAGGGCAGTGAAGGTGATCGCAGGTGGGGCCTTTTCCACAGATCCCTCAGTGCCCTCGACCTGGTGAGGCCCCAGCCTGCCCACCTGTCTGCCTGGTCCAGCCTCATCTTTGGCCCAGCTGGCCAGGCTGGACTCAACATACCCGCCCTCTTTTGCCATGAGCTCGGGCTGACCTCCCAGGTGGGAGGAATGAGGCTGACTGCTGGTGGGACCCAGGGGTCCCCCTCCAGAGCCCGGAGTGGAGGAGTGGATGTTGGACCAGACCCCCTGGTACAGGGTGTGGGAGAACTTCGTGGGGAGTTATGCCCATTTCTGTTAGAGAAACGGCTCCACCATTTATTAGCTGTGTGATATTGGGCAAGTTGCTTGACTGCTCTGAGCTTCACTTTCCTCCTCACTTTCCTCCTCCAAAAATTGAGCTCACTTCATGGATAATGAGGATGGCGAGAGATGGTGGAGCAAAAGGGTGGATGCTATCAGAGCTCAAAAATATTAGTTCTGAAGATTATTAATACTCCTGCCTTGGTTGGTGCACACGGCGGCCAGGGCCCCAAGGGTCCAGTAGGGAAGGGGGCCTAGACCTGAGACCTGACTCAGACACCCATGGTGAGGAATGCACTAGTTGTGGCCATGGCAGGGGTGGGGGGGAGGTTGTTTGTACAGAAAGAATTCCTCAGATTTGTCAGTGGGATCCAAGCTGGAAAGAGTTGGTGGGCTTGTGTGAGCATCCGTGGGAGGTGGTTTAGAACGTTGGCGAACCTGGTTCTGCCTCTGGGTCAGCCAGAAATGGCCACAGCAATGCTATGTCATAAACCAGCCCAGAACTCAGTGGCTTACAGTCCTAAGTGCTTACACTTGTGCTCGTGGACCTACGGATCCACTGTGGGCCTGGGAACCCAGATGGGCTCTGCCAGGCACCTCTGCTCCGAGAGGCAGGTGGGGCTTAGCTCTGCCCTGTGTGTTCGTTCTGGGGCTTGGGCTGATGGGGCCGCAGCTCCCTGGGGGAAGAGCTCCTCACGGTAGTGAGAGACATGGGAGAAGGCTGGGACACAGGCCTGCAAAGGGGCCACGTGGGACCGATTCCCGATAATAAACATTCCTGAGGGGATGGGAGGAATTTTTCTAGGGTGCTCCCAGCCCCAATTTCTGGTTTACCACCTCCTCCTCTAAGGGCGGTTCCTTGCCTTTATTTACCCCTCCACCCCCCACCCCCATGGTGGAGCTCTGTGCAGATGGCGTGCAGATATCCACATGCATGTGGCGTCCATTGACTGCAACCACTGTAATCACTCCTTAGGGCCCCCAGCGAACCCCCACGACCAGCCTCCTACATTTCTACAGCACCTTCCTTCTCTCGAGAGCACCGGGACGTCCACACTGTGTCCCCCGATGCTCATTCAACATACGACAGCAGTTGTGGACCTACGAGCAGGACTGCATGCTTGACCCCGGCTGCCTGAGTCTCTGTCCCAGCTGGTACCACGTGGTTGGAGCCTTCCAGACATGTTACTGTCCCTCTGGCCTGGCCTGGTGGGGGGGACCATGTCTCATTCACGTTTCTCATATCCCAGGCCAACAGTTGGTCCTAGGAAGGGATGGAGGCTGGAACCGAGCCACGGCCTTCCCGCAACGTAGCTGCTGCCTCCAAGGCAAGTCCCAGGTCCTTGGCAGCCTCATCAGCTTGCCAGGAAAACCTTCGTTTCATAACCGGTGTGACCCTCGGGGGGCAGCTGGCTGCCCCCGTTCCCCAGCCCCCCAACCTCAGTATTCTCTGCCTGGAAAGCTGGAAGTTGGCTTTTTTTTTTTTTTAAACTTTTGCTGACAGCTTGAGAATCTTGTGATTTATACGATTAATATGAGAAGCAACATCATTATTCTGTTAATATATTATTCATTTCACTAGTGATCTATTCACTCCACACCCAGCTCCGAGAGTCAATTTTCCCTCCCTGCTATTTTAATAGAGCTGCATTTTAAATGGTGAGAACAGTACATTAAACATGTATAAGATGTAATCTCATTTAGAATGTGCTCTTCCAGGGAATCCACCTCGTAAGCATGAAGATAACAATGCTGCCTGGTCTTATCGGGGGGCCCGCTCAGGTGGGCCGCTGAGAACAAAGTCAAGCTCTAATTAAGGAATCCGTTCAAACTTCTGATTTGGGCCTCAGGCTCATCAACAAGGGGCATCGGCACAATCCTGAGCCTCCTTAGATTGTGCCCACTTGGAGCGTCTCCTTCGCCGACCCTGCCTCTGACAATGTGACATTGGGGCGAAGAGGGAAGAGGGGTTCCTAAGAAAGTGCAACCCTCATCTTTCAATTAAAAAGCACTTGCCATGGCTGCAGCTTTCCTGATGAGCTCCATCTTTCCCCTTATAAACCATGAATCAAACAGTAAATCCAGCCGTGGGGGCTGCATGGACACCCCCTACAGGCCACCTGAACCAGCCTGTGTTGGTGGAGCTGTGTTCTCCATGCAAGGTCAAAGGGGAGATGGAAGAGGTCTGAAATGTTCCAGAAGCATTGCGTTGTTGTCGTTACTGCCAGGATGGGGGGATATGGGGAAGCCCGTGCGATGCGTCTTGACGTTGCGGAGTTTCCGGTTGACCCAGATCGGTGACTCTCCCTCGTTTGGAGCTGGGAGGCGCCCTGGAGTCTGGCAACAGGGCTCCAAGGGCACAAAACTGAGAGCTGTTATTGTGAGGTCACCACTGAAGGCTTCCTGGGGGAGAGGTTGTTTGGATGGCCCAGAAGGACAGACTAGATTCGGCCAGGTTGGGCTCACTGGGGAGGGTGGTCGGCAGCCACAATGGCAGGAGTAACAGCATGAGAGCAGAGTAGAGCCAGTTTACAGAGGGCTTCGAACTATAAAGCCAAAGAGCTTGGACCTGCTGCAGGCCATGGGGAGCCACTGCAGGTTTCAGAGCTGAGGAGTGACTGGTCAGAGCTATGCAGGTTCCCATTCTGGAATCCCATGGGTAAGGGATGGGTTCCACTGTCCAGGCACATTCTGCAAATAGCTCAGGGCTAAGATGGGGGAGGTGGAGGCCTTCCTGCACTTTTTTCATTCACAGGCGAACTCCTATTTACCCTTCGGGACCTTGCTTAAGTGGCCCCTCCTCTGGCAAGCCTCCCCTAACTCCATTCTCTCCCGCCCCTGAGCTTCGCCCAGCCTTCTGCAGATAGCGACCCATAATCAGCCCTGGCTCGCAGAGTGTGATCCACGAAACAGCAGGCAACGGGGGACCTCAGATGAAGGTCGCAGAATAAGGCAAGATGGGAGCCCATCTCAGTCCAGGCTCCTCCAGAAACAGACCCAGAGACAATGAGTCGAATGCTGGTTCATTGGGAGGTGTCCTGGGGGCATCTGTGAGGCAGCCAATGAAAGGGGAAGTATCAAGTGAGTTCACACTGCAGGAAACAAGCTGGAAGCTTCTGGAAAGTTGTGGGGGACAGTGTGGAGCACACGCTTCGGGGTTACCCACCCTGCTGGGGGCTGGCAGGGAACTGATGCACCGATGTCCTCAGCAGTCACTGGTTGGGGACTGGCTCTGGAGACTTCCGGCCAGCTACGTGTCCAAGAGAAAGTCCTTGGGCCACCAGACGTGGAGGCTGGCAGCTGGAATCCTGGTGGCCAGAGGGGATACGGGTGCTGCATCTGCCCCTGAACCTCGCAGGAAGTCCTGTCTGCAGGCAGGACAAGTGTGAGGCCACAGAGCTGGGACTTCAGGAGATAGGAGCTGGGGGCGCATGTCTGGTCCCGCCCTGTCTGTGGCTTGGTCACCATAAAACTGTTCTCTGCAGAGAGGCTGGTCCAGCACGCCGGCCAGGACAACGCACCCTTCCCTCCCAGTGCCGGCTCCCACTGCCTCAGGTCAGGAGGCTGCCCTGGGCAAGGGTCCGGGGTGGCCAGCAGGAGCGTGTCATCAGTGAACAATCCGGGAAGGATTTCTTCGTCGTCCTCACTCGAGTCTGCTTCTGAGACACAGGGTCTCCTCTGCGCCCTGACACTTACCAGTGTTTGCGTCGCGCTCTGGGGACCAGGCTGCCTGCTTCCTGAGAGATGCTTCTCTGCTCCCCTTCCAGCAGGAGCAGCCTGGCTGCCTCCAGCACCCCATCTGCGAACTACTCTCTCCCCTGTGTGTTGACCCCACTGCAATGGGCACCTCAGGGCAAGGACTGGATGGAAGGAGATTTGGGGTCCAAGGGCCCGCCACAGAATGTCACACGGGCAAATGAATGGTGGCCATCCCCTAACGTGCACCACCAACACGCTGACCAGATCTGACATTCTCAATGGGGCGACAGCACCCCCAAGGGGCTAAAATTAGTTCTGGGAGGAGGGCACAAAGACGTCTTAGCTATCATGGTTTGTGTCTATCACAAAGCTCAACGCTACCCGCTACCCGACAAAATCATATTCCCCAGTACTTAGTTCCATGGGGGCTGGGACGATTATTTAAAAAATGTCTAAAAAGCCTCCTCAGGAAGGTGATAATGGGAAAAAAAAAAAAAAGGTGAGAAACGCTGGACTTGAGGGAGACTGTGTGATACCAGCTCACATCCGTGCCCATTCATAGCTCTGCACGGATCACACTTACGCGTCTGGGGAGAGGAGCTGGGGCTGGGGCCCGGGGTCCGAGGCACAAGGTGTCTATTACAGAAGGGAGGAAGGGGCTTTCGTACGCAGGCCCCCAGCATGGGAATGGGTGGGTCTCTCAGGCCAGGAGCCCCCATGTTTGCATAACTGAAGGGCCACGGGGAACCTGATAAGATGCCCAACCCAAACTGCCCTCCCAGCCCCCGCTGCCAGCCCCCGATCTGTTCATTTCTCAGTCGAAGCCTACAGCCTTGTGCCACGAGGCAGGGCAGGTTCGAAGTTGCTCCTCCTCCAGCCGGCTTTCCAGTGTCCCGCAGTTCTTGTTTCTGCTGCTAGAGGACCAGAGGTAATGACTGTCCCCAGGGAGCCAGCACATGAGGCTGGATTTTCTTTCCCGGCAATTGGAACATTTCATCTAACTTTTTGTTGCCTGCACTCGCTGGCAGAGTGGCCACGGTGCCGTCCTCAGGTCAAAGTGAAGCTCTCCCTCTTGTGGGCTCCGTGGCCTGTGGTGAGCCACCTCACTGGCCGTTGTCAGTAAAGGTGTGAGAGAAGAGTCATCCAGGGTGGGCAGGTAAGGGAAGTCCTCCCCCGCAGCTCACCTATGGGCGTGTGCCTCTGCAGACGGTTAGGGCGTCCCTGGGGTGCGGTCTGCTTGAGTCTCTGCATGGGCCACACTGCACCATGGGGCAGAAGGGGTGTGGCAATGAGGTTTGTGTGAGCTAGCCTGGGAACCCGGCAGTTGACTCACCAGCACAACCTGGGTGCCCAGGGCACATCTGGGGGCTGGGGCTGTTTCCTGCCGGGCCCAGGCCACGCTGGGGACTCCCATGTGGACCCAGCCTGCTCCAGAGCGGGCAGGGCTGCATCAACCTGACCACTGGACGATGGGGAGCTGGAAGAGGCTGGTGTGGATGGGGATGGGCTCGACTTCTCCTCTTGCCTTCCTGGCCCCACATGAACCCGCTGCGTGACCCTGGGCAAGTCCTCAAGCCTCCCTGCACCCCTGGAAACAAACAGCTGCGCCAGGTGGCCTCTCTAGCTGAACTGCGTGATCCAGAGGCAACCCAATTCTCCATCGTTGCTAAACGGCTGCATCTGTGGGGCCCTGACCTGAGCTCTGGTCTCTGGCCTCTTGGGTTTGGTAAGTGGCAGATTTGGCTGCTTGGGAGAGACCCCTTGTTCTTTGTGGTCTGGGCTTGGCAGCCCCTAGGCCAGTCCCAGGGCTATGTAGTTTCTCTACCTCCCCCCCAGCTCTCTCCCCCTCTCTTTCTCTCCACCTGTCCCCTCCCTGTCACCCCCACTCCGCCCTGTTAACGAGTCCCAAGGAGATGCTGTGTGCTGGGGTTGCATTTCGCGTTGGCAGACGAGAGGCCCTGAGAGCCCCTGGCAAGTGTGGCTCCGCTATGTGCAGCCCTGACTCATGGTTTCCATGGCAATGGCACTCTCGGTAACAGCCTTGGCTTATTGCCAGGGCAGATGACAATCGTGACAGCCCGTCAGCCCTCGTCCAGCTGTGCTTGCAGCCAGAGGGGACAGGATGCTGAGTAGGGGGCGGCTCTCCTGCCCCTCTCTGCCCAGTCAGGGTTCAGCCTGGAGCGCTGAGCCCCGGAAGGCCACTCCTCTGGCCTGGACAACCTCAGCAGCGATGCGAGGGCTTAGAAGGAGCCCCAGATGGGGACAGGACGGAGGAGCAAGTCAGACCAAGCCACTGCCTTGCTGTGCAAACTTGGGCAGGACCTGTCCTCTTTGGGCCCCATCTGCATGAGAGGGCTGGGCTGGACCACCAGCTGCAGGGCACTCTGACTCTCCTGGGAGCAGGTGCCTGCTGGGATAGAGGGGCCTTTCCCCTCAGGGCAGGTGTGAGCCCTGTCCCTGCCTGTGGCCCTTCCTCCTCCACAGTCCCGGTCATGCTTCTTGGATCTGGGTGATTGGGCTAAGTGGCCTCTCTGTGACACTGTGGCTCTCAGCAGGGAGCTAGCCCTCCTTGGAGAAGGCTTATTGTCCTGACACAGCCTAGTGTCCCTGTAGCCCCTAAGTTTGCAGTCTCTTGGGGCCCTGCTGCTTCTGAGAATTCCACAATTCTTTGTTCCAAATCTCGAAGAAAGGACAGCAGATTAGAGGAGGCAGGAAAAGGGAGCCTCCCCAAAGAGCTTCCTACCCCAGCGCCTTGCTCGCGGTGCTTCTTGGGGTCATCTCCCACTGACGTTTCACAACGGGTTTTCTGCAGATTTCAGCCCCGAAGGAGATGGAGTATGAATCCTACAGTTTCATTTCTCCACTACCAAGTAACAGACTGCCCCAAACAGCTAGCCTATTACTGACGATCTCGCCAACCTATTACGCTGGGCTGGCCGGGCTCAGCAGGGCAGTTCTTCTGATCCCACTGCAAGCCTCCAGAGAGTGGCTGGGCTGCTGTCATCTGTGGGCTTGACGGGACCCTGAGACAGCTGGGCTGCTCTCTGCTCCATGCAGTCCAAGAGTGCCCCTTGGGTCATCTTCCTGGAGGGGACCTGGATTTTGGAGATGGGGCACAGGGCTCCCCAAGGTGCAGGATCCAGGAGGGAAGCAGCCGAAGCTGGCAGCCTTCTGACAGGCCAGACTTGGAACTGGCAGAGACTGTGTCTCCGCCACAGTCTAGTCACAGGGTTGGCTCCAAGGGGGAAGGACCGCGTGAGGGTGTGAATGCCAGGAGGCTGTGGTTCTCCAGGGCCATCTTAGAAGCCTGCCCCATTGCCCTCACCGATGGATGGGAGAATGGGGTGCAGGCGACTTCTGTGATTTAACTCTTGGTTCAATGAGCCGTGTCTTTAGAAGAGACCCAGAGGCACGCGCTTGCACACAGGTTTGACAGAGGTCAAGAGTTAATGTCCAGAGCAAACTGGTTGTGCAGTGGGGATGCAACTCCAGATTGCCAGGCTCCCAACACGAGACTCTGCCTCATCTTCAAGGAGAACTTTGGGGCAGCCAGTGGCAGTGTTTCCCATAGCATTCAGCGGAAAGGGCAAAGCTGGGGATGAAGGGGTGGGTCGTCAATCAATGTGCAGCCTTGGGTCTCCTTGGCCTTCCGGGCTCCCGGGGCTGTGGCTGTTGGCTCACAGCCCTGGCCACTGCCATGGCTCTGTACAAGCCCCTTGCCTCACTTGTACCATGGGACTCTTCCCCTACCCACTAAGGCCCCTGGGAGTCCTTGAGATCCTCAGATGCCCCTGTAAGGAAGCATCTGCCATCTCTCTCCTTCCTCTCCTTCTTTGGCTGAGGCTTCTGCTGCTCATGAAGCCACAGGAAGCTGCCATTGCCTTGGGTGGCCCTCATTCCAGCAGCCTCCCGCTGGCCCCAGGGGCTCTACCAAGCCAACGACCCACAACACATCTCAGTGACTTCCCAGAGTAGAGGTCGACTTCTCTCTCACACCTGAGCCTGACGTGGGCTGAGTGGGTGCTCGGCTCCACACAGTCATGCAGGGACCCAGGCTCCTTCCATCGAGTGGCTCCAATCTCCCCTGGGGCTCTGGGATAGAGGGAAGGAGGGAGGGTGGATGGGCCAGACTTGTAGGCACTGTGGGGGGTGGGGGTTGCTGGGAAGTGTAGTCCAGCTGTGTGTCCAGGAGGCACGCGCTAGATCGTCTCTGCTCCAAGCACCATCAATGCACACAGGTTTTGGCATCCCAAAGCAGAGATGTGGACAGACCTGGAGGGGAGAGCCAAAGGGCGAGTCCCAGAGAGGGCTGGAGGGGAGAAGCCATCCTTGCAGAAGACACAAGACCTTGCCCTCTCTCACCACTGGCCCTTGGCCTGGGAGCCTGTGGCTGGCACTTGGAGCAAGCTGAATTTGCATGCCAGGCTTCCCTTCTAGGCTTGGCAAGGCCTAACCTGCTGCCCTGTGGGACTCATGCACCGGGCTTGGTGGCTCGGGGAGGCAAACCTAGACCCCAGACCAGCTGCCGCCATTTCCAAACATGGTCCCTGGGCAAGCCTGCCTGTCCGCTTCCTTCCCCGCACCCCATACAGGTCTCACCAGCCCGCCACACACACCAAAGTGCCCGGAGTCCCCCATCGGGCTCAAGCCCGACCCCGGACTCCAGCACAGGAATGGAGTTCACTCCCACCACTTCCCTGGAATCAGTTGGCATTCAGTCCTGGATATGAGCCCTGGTCTGTTTGTGCAGCATGGGGGCTGGAAATGAACATTCCTCCCCAAATAATAACATCAATAGCAACCTAATTCAAACAGAGCCCGTGTGTACTGAGAGCTTTCAGCACCTCCCTGAGAGGACTGGAAACTGGGCCGACACTTATGGGTAGAGATGAGCCTCCCCGGGGTTGGGCAGGCCACAGCTGGCAGAGAACAGGGGGCAGAGACGTGCAGGGCAGCAGAGGGACCACGCCCACTGCTTGGGCCCTCAGGAGCTGCTGCTGGCACCCATTATCTGGACAGTGCCGCTCTGGGGTGCTGGTGGGTGTGCTGCACGGTAGCCTGCTTCTGGGGCAGGGGCAGCTCCTGGGCTTCTGAGCCAGCATCATCTGCTGAGCCCAGGGCTGAGTGTGGGACCTGCCACACTCACGGGGGGGTCGGTGGAGGGGTGGTCCTCAGCTCCTGTCATCTGCCACGCTCAGGGTGTCCCTTGGGTTCTGGACCTCAGTGGCTGCACGACGTGTGTCAGGGGGTGATTAGTACACATTCAAATCCTTGCCCTATCTCGTCTCTGTTGTGTGACCCAGAGCCAGTCTCCCAAACACTCTGAACCTTGATTTTTTCATCCATAAAGTGGGAAGAGTAGCAGTTACCTTGAAAGATGGTCTTGAGGGATTAGAAATCCCACGTAAAGCATCAGTGCCTGGAACACTCCAGAGAGCATGGCTACCGTTGTCATGGCAATGAAGATGCTACGAGGACAGAGATGGCTCCCGTTCCTGGTCCCCACCATGCTCCCTTCCCCCACTCCTGCCTGACCCTGCCCAGCTGGATCCCAAGAAATAAAAGGAATGGGACCTGCCTCCTCCAGATTAGTTATTTTCAGAAGATCTTTCCAGGTTGCCATATTCACCTTTCCTGGGTCTCATCTGCAAAGTGAGGGGTGGGGGCCACCCCAGGCTCAGAAGCATTGGGATGGTATATCTCAATCATCAAGGAGCCTTTGCATGAAGTCGGGAACAGGGCCCACCATGAGGCCCCCAAAGCTGGCTCTCGGGGGGCAGTGTGGGGCACTTCTAATTTGCTAAGCTCTCCAGGTCGCTCGGAACCACTGGCCAGGTGACAGCACAGGAGTCTGCTACACTACCCCGGCTGGGATGTTCCACAGGTTTAGGACATGTGCATTCCTCAAACAGAACAGCAGACTGTCGCTGGCCTGGGACAGCTCTAGGGACCACCCCACTCTCATTGTGCAGAGAAAACTGAGGACCAGGGACAGGGAAGGACAGGCTTGAGCCACACTTCATGGTTGTATAAAGGCTCCATGGACACAGAGCTGTCTGTTCCTCCCTCACGGTCCTCAATCCAGACCCAGTGCTCCCTGCCCTGCCCACCTCTGTCCCTACATGTGCACAGACAGGTCTGTACACTGCTCACACCCTCCGCCAGCCTCTGACACAGCTGGACACAAAGAACAGAGGCAGCAATGTGGCCTTCTTGTGTGGCATTGGCCTTGATGCCTCCCTAGAGCCCTTAGCTCGAAACACAATCTCCCGCGACAGGTGCCCCCGGGCTATCTCTGCCTGGCGGTTATTGAGACAGAGTGGGGATTATTCTTGCAGACCCCAGAGTGGGCTGCCTCAGCATGAGGACACTGCGACCGTGGGTTCTGGGTTTGCCCAGACATAAAGAGGGTGCTCATTCTGGAGAGCAAAGCCCCTTAACCACTAGAGAGTTGATATATTCATTTTTTTTTTTTTTGTAGCAAAATACACACAAAATTTGCTGTATTGACCATTTTTCGGCGTGCGGTTCAGTGGCATTCAGCACGTTCACACTGTTGTGCTACCATCACCACCATCCATCTCCAGAAGCTTTTCATCATCCCCAGAATGAAAGTCTGCACCCATTACCCACGGACTCCCCGTTCCTGTCTCCCCCAGTCCCAAGCAACCACCATTCTCCCTTCCATCTGTATCTGACGACTCCGGGGACCCGGACGAGTGCAATCATACAAGCTTTGTCTTTCTGTGACTGGCTCGTCCCACCTAGCCCCGTGTCCTCGAGGTTCATCTCTGGTAGAGCACGTGTTGGAATTTCCTTCCTTTTTAAGGCAGAATAACCTTCCATCATGTGGATAGACCACAGTTTGTTTATCTGTTGGATGTCCAACAGACATCCAGTTAGATGTCTGTTGGACATCTGGGTTGCTTCCTGCTTTTCGCTCCTGTGAATCACAGTGTTGGGAGCAAATATTTCTTCAAGTTCTTGCTTTTAGTCCTTTTGCGTACGTGTCTAGAGGTGAAAGTGGTGGGTCACACAGTAATTCCATGTTTCCCTCTCGGAGGGAGCGCCATTCTGTTCTCCATGGTGGCAGGGCCACTGCACAGGACATTACAGCGGGCGGCGAGGGGCAGATTCAGAGGTGGGGAGCACGGGCGTCATATGGAGGTTCTGGGGAGCTAATGGCACCCAGACTTTATGTCTACTCTCCACCTTCTCCCAAGCAGCTTCAGTGTGCAGCCATCTCTGGAGCCCCTGGGCTCCCTCCTTCCCGCAGGAGGCCTCCCAGGGCTGGCCAGGCCTCCTGAGAGATGGAGATGGTCCAAGAGCTCCCCTGAGTGCTGAGGGCCAGCCAGGCACTGGCCTGGGGGCCTCTCCCCTCAGCCCGGGACCCCTCCCTGCCACGGCTGTGCCTCCTTCTGGCAGGTGTCTACGGGAGTCCAGGAGCCTCTGGCTTTCCAAACACAGGAGTCCTTTCTTCACTCGTGTCCCCTCCAGCCAACCACCCACTCATACATGGGCACGAGTCTCCTGAGCTCAAGCAAATGATGCCCCTTCTCCCTCCCGAGGGTCCTCCTGATCTCAGGCACCCCTGAGGACCACCTGAAGCCTGGCTTTGCTTTCCCAGAAATCACGACTTGAGTCTGGCCCAATTGCAGGAAATCTGTTCTCTGCTCACCCAGACACACCTGGCTAAGTGTTGCTTTGCCACGATTAACTGCCTGGTTCTGCAAACTCATCATGCTATTCATGCTCTCTGGCCTCAGTTTCCCTACTTGTAAGGTGAAGAGGGAAACTCTAGTTCTCTGTGATGTATCCTAGCTCTTTCTCTTTGACTAAATGACTTGACTTTTAATGATTATTACGTTTAGGATGATTTCATTTTTTTCAAGGAGAACTTTCACAATGGCATGACTCACCCAGCTTTCCACAGGCTGCACAGTGTGACCTGCTGCGATCACTCAGGGTCACTCAGCATGGTAATGTTTCTGATGGGGTGGCTGGTCTTCTCTGGGTGCAGGAGCTCCAAAGGCTGGTAGAGCTACAAGCCAGAGGTTGGTGGCAGGAAGAGAAAAGAAAAGAACCAATGTGAGGAAATAGTACTGTGTGCCAAATTCTGCACCCCCTCTATCAGCGGCCCTTTGCTTTGTAACAAATTACCCCAAGAGTAGTGGTTTGAGATAATACATGTCTATTATCTCTTATTTTTTCTGTGGCTCGGGAATCTGAGCACAGCCTAGCTGGGATGTTCAGCTCACAGCCTCTCACTGTGATCAAGGTGTGGGCCAGGGCTGTGGTCCCATCCAAAGGTTGAACTGAGGTGGGTCTACTTCCACATTCAGTCACTAGGCTGTTGGCAGAATTCTGTTCTTTGAGGGCCTCAGTTCCTTCCTGGCTGTTGACCAGAAGCTGCCCTCTATTCCGTGCCATGTGGTCCCTCTACAGGATGGTTTACAAGATGGCAGCTTAATTCCCTTGGAGCATGGGAGGGACAAAAGTTGACAAGCAAGGTGGAAGTCACGGTCTTTTTGTATCCTAATCTTGGGAGTGACAGCTCATAACTTTTGCCATATTCTACTTTTTTTCTTTTTTTAAGAAGTGAGTCACCAGGTCCAGCCCACACACAAGCAGAGTGGATTTCACAAGGGTGAAGCCTCATAGGCTGCCCACCACTCTCCCCATCATGTAGGATTTATTATCTTGAGATAAGGCACCAGGCTATGCCCCGATGCATCCCGGTCCTGCTGGATGCGAACCCAGGCTTACTAGTCTCAAGGCCTATGCTCTTCTATTTACCTCTACTGATCCCCTTTTCACACTCAGCCATGACTGGCGGACTTCGACCTTCACAGGGTTCCTGTCCCCTCTGACCTCCAGCCATCCCATACTTGCTACATCAGAATCTTCACTGCACATGTAACACTGAATGTACACTGGGCTGAGGTGGGAGCCAGGACAGCAGTCTAGGCCTCTTGAACCCTCATGCCACATAGTGCATGTCATGTGGGAGTCAGCCTGGCTGAGACCCTCCAACTCTGCTCTGGGCATGCTCTTGATCCACACGTGGGCAGGACAGATCCACATGTGCTGGGGGCCAGCGGAACAGCCCTCTGGCCAATGACAGTTGGGAGCTGGAGGAGAGCCTGACTTCTGTCTATGTTCTCTATCTGACTATTCTAGGAACCTCATGTAAGTGGAATCATACAGAATCTGCCTTTCTGTGACTACTAGCTTATTTCACTTAGCATAATGTCCTCAAGGTTCATCTATGTTGTGACATGTGACAGGATTTCCTTCCTTTTTAAGGCTGAATAATATTCCATTGTGGGGATGGACCACACTTTGTTTATCCACTCATCTGTTGATGGACATGTGGGTTGCTTCCACCTTTTGGCTCTTGTGAATAATGCTGCTAGGAACATGGGTGTACAAACATCTCTCTGAGACCCTGCTTTCAAGTGTTTTGGGTAAATACCCAGAAGTGGAATTACTGGATCATATGGCAGTTCTATTTTTAATTTTTTGAGGAACTCATCCACTTCTTGCATGCATTGCCATTTATGAATTTGCAGGAGAGCCAGGTGCATGCGGGAAGAGTCTAGCATTTCCTTCAAAAGGCGTTGGCAGCATGGCTCAGGGCCGTGGAGGTGGGCGAGGCCCATCTGCCTTCTCACTTTCTTCAGGCATTGCTGGTGAAAGCTGACACTTTGATCTCATCAAATTTCCAAGGGAAAGAAGAAAAGGAGCTCTTTGATGGGTAGGCAACATGACATAAAGCCTCCTCTGGAGAAATCTCATGATTTGAGGAAGGAGAGAGGCCGGGGGGGGGTTGCCTTTCCTCCATTCTTGTACAATCCAGGTCCTGAAGCTTCACCCCAAATGCTGGTTTGCGGCTTTTGAGATCCACCAGGCAGGACGGGAAGCAGTAGCAATTCCATTATTCAAAGTGTGGCTTAGTGGGGGCAAGAACACAGTTCTGTGCATAATGAACACATGTGGTGATGGCCGGGGCATCGCCGCTGCTAAATGCACCAAGTCAAACTGTCTGGACTCAAAATAACTATTTTCATAGACACAGGCCTCTGGGGCAGCAGAGGGGGTGTGGCACTGCAATCCAATTTTTACATGTTTTAAAAAAAGGCCTTGGTTGTGTTTTGGGGGCAGAGAATTATAACCAATTTGCTGACGGTTTTGGAAAATATTTTCCAATTGATACAACACATTAAGTTTCAGGGAAGACAAGGACAGCCATGTGTGATGGGAAGGAAGGCCAGCGAAGGCCAAGAAGACCTCACTTTGGATATAACCAGCATAGAAAAGCCTGTCTTGGGTTTGGGAAGATTTAAAAATCTGTGGGGAGTATGGGAGACCACCAGAAAAATGGCCAGGAGCTGCTTTGAAATCTTCTTGCTTTGCAATGAATCTGGTGCACCAAGAAACCTCTCCCTTCTGATCCTTCTCTCAGGCTGCTGGGTCCTGAATGGAGCCCAGGAGCCTGCTTCCTGCTTTGGGGGCAGTGCCCTTACTGGGTAAACAGTCCTGAGGGCCTCTGGGGGTATCCCAGGAAGAAATCTTACCAATAGGTTCAGGTCAGAAAAAGAAAGTCAGAGGGGCAAAATTGATTGCCTCCCTGCCCGGAGACTCAGTGGACTCCACCATGGGAGAAGCACAGATGGAGGGCAGTGACACCATGACCCCAACGTGGGCTGGAGGTTCTACTGACATTCCATGATCCACAACAGCCGTTGGCTGGAGCCGTGGAGCAGCGGGCCCGGGATTCCTGCCTCAAGACCCCATTAGCCCATCACTGAAAGCTCTAGGGAGATGCAGGCTTGCAGAAGGCTATAGACTGAATTACTTTCTCTCTGGAACAATCAACCAGGAAGCCCAGGCTGGCTTCCTGGTGGCGAAAAGGGCTGACTGGGAAAAGATGCCAGAACTCTGCAGTGTTTCCTATACTCTGTCTCTGCTTACCTTCTCAGCTGCCCTAAATAAAGGAATCATACTCACTACTGCTTACCGACCACCTTCAATGTGTCTGGGAGTCTCTATGCAGCATTTCATTTGATATGGACTGGATTACATGCCCCCCCAAATTCATATGTCAAGGTCCTAACCCGAGGATCTCAGAATGTGACTGTATTTGAAGACAAGATCTCTATCTATCTATCATCTATCTACCTATCCAACCATCCATCTATCTATTTACTTATTTTTCTATCTAGTAGGCTCTACGCCCAGGGTGGAGCCCAGCATGGGGTTGAACTCACAACCCTGAGATCAAGACCTGAGCTGAGATCAAGAGTCAGATGCCCAACCGACTGAGCCATCCGGGAGCCCCAAAGACAGGGTCTTTAAAGAGGGGATTAAGTTAAAATGGAGTCATTAGGGTGGGCTCTGATCCATTATGATCAGTGTCCTTGTAAGAAGAGATTAGGATGCAGACACACGCACAGAGACCACGTGAGGACACAGGGAGAAGACGGCCGTCTATAAGCCACAGAGAGAGGCCTCGGAAGGAACCAATCCTGCTGACTCCTTGATCTTGAGACTCCAGCCTCCAGGCTGTCCAAGAATATACTTTGGTTGTTCAAGCCTCTCAGCCTGTGGTACTAGAAGAAAGAAGACATCTTTTAACCACCAGAAGAGCCCAGGAAGGTGGGAGGAAGAGGTTTGGTGAGGTCAGACCCCTGCCTGGGGTGGCCCGGCAGTGCAACAGAAGCCAGTGGCTGCTGCCTCCTCCCTGCAGGCTCCAGCAGCGTCGGTTTGTTTCCTGGGATTGTTCCAGGCTGGACAGGTGGCAGGTGGACTGGCTGGGGTCTCCCTCCACCTTGACCTGTGGCTGAAGTTATGTCTCCTCCCGCTATGCCCCAAAGCACTGTCTGTGTCCTCAGTGACCGTTTGGGCCAGATCACTGCCTTTGCTGCTTCCCGATTCGTGATCTGCAGGTAGCAATAAGGATGGCAGGGCAGCCAGGCCAGGGTCCGAGCCCACAGACTGCTTAGGTCAGGGAAGCACCAGCCAGAGGGTCCCTGGAGAATCCCGGGCACTTGACGGTGGCCAGTGGCGTGGCTCAAAGGCTACGGGATGGGGTCAGAAAAGCCATGTCTCATCTCAGTGGGGGGGGGGGGGTCTGCACCCACTGGAGGTGGTGGTGTGGGTACAGCCCTGATAGGGCCCATCTGAGGTCGATGCTGAGCCCCTGCTGAGGAAGGCCAGACCTCTCGCTGCTTGCTGTGAAAATTCCAAGTGCTTTCAAGTCCTACCTTAGGAAGTCTCTACTGGTGGAATTTATAGTTTACATTCGTTTCTGGACCCCCCAGGAGTCACCCCAACAGGCACCTGCAGCCTGTGCCAGCATCCAAAGATAACTACCTCCCAGGAGGTCCAAACATTGTGTTTCCTTTCCAGAGACCCTAAAACCCCATCAGTAATCAGTGTCCTCATGTGTTCGAGAGAAGGCAGGGAACTCCCTTCTCTTCTTGGATCATGTTATCTTATTATTTGTTTGCCTGGTTGCTTTCCCTCTGCTTCCTGGAGACAGCATCATCATGTGCGCATTGGATAGGTGATTTCTTTCCTGGGCCTGGATGCTGGGTGGGAAAGTTAAAGACTGTGACTTCCCGTCGGAGAAGAGAGAGCATATCCGCTGTGTTGCCCCAAGAAGCCGTCATAACACATCAGGCACATTTTCCTCCATGGAGTTTGGAATGGAACAGAATTGCTTACACATTTGTATTTCAGTCAAGTGCAGGCTGTTCCTTCATCTGTAATATCATCTTCAAATAGAAAGGAGACTGTTGGACATCCCCTTCTTCTTCTCTCTCTCTCTCTCTCTCTCTCTCTCACACACACACACACACACACACACACACACACGTTGCAGGTGTTGAGATTAAAAAAAGCGATGTGCTGGGCATGGGATCTAGCCAAGTCTGAACCCAGGGCCCACCACCTTCTTGAAATATGCATAACCTGACTTGAACAAAACTGACCTGACAATTAGCCTAAGTGCAGGAGGAATAACTGGAGGGACAAGTGACAGGTGACTGGAGGAGCCCAGGGTGGAAATGCTCGGGAGTCAGGGACTGTTGTGACAGCCTGGGAGAGGGCCGGTCATGACTCAGGCCCGAGATAAGGCTGCCCGAGGCTGACGAGACCTGGGAGTCAGAGCCAGATGGACGAGCCTGGTGGTCTTCCTCTGCCCCTGCTCAGCTGCGGAGCAGAGCTGGGGGGTCTAGTGGCTTGGCCATCATGGTGGGAGGCAGAGACAGGTAGGGGAGGCGTGATGCAGGATTGACAAAGAAATGGCAAATGCCAACACAGTATGTGGCTGTCCAGAGCTCCAATGGAGGGTTCAGACTCTTGGCTCCATGATGGATCTTGGGGGTCTGGAAAACCCCCAAAACGGCGTGCAACAGAGCAACAGGGGCACAAGAAAGAGCCTATGAAAGCATGTGGCCATGTGCCTCTATGGGAGGAGTGCGTCCATGGCCCTCATCAGGTGTCAGAGCCGGTCTGTCGCCACCACTCTCCCCAAGGCTCAGTATCACTGCCTGAACCACCTCCACAGCCACCTGGGGCCTCGCCCGCAGTGCACCTGTGTGAGAGGGGTCTGCCTGCCCCCATGTGCCCCATACTCCATTCCTCACACAGCAGCCAGAGGAGCCCTTGGAAAAGTCACAGAGCTCAGAGCATGCCCCACTCCGCCATGAGACACCCCCAACTGTTCCCTTTCTCTTAGCTAAAATCCATACTTTCCTCCACGGACAGCAAGGCTCCTGACGATCCTGCCCCTTCTCAGTTTCTCTGTACTCTTTGCTCTAGCCTCTCACAATCCTCTGGGTGCCCTGTCTCAGGGAGACCAACCCTCCAGGTACCTGGCGCCATGAGGCTTCCCAGGACTTGGGACTTTCAGTGCTAAAACTGGGACAATCCCTGCAATCCGGGACAGCTGGTCACCCTAGCTCCCTTCTCTCCTACCCTTGGCAGCTCTGCTCTCTCCTCATTAATGACCAGCCACCCTACCCACAACGACTTGGGTGCCCCTCATCTGTGCACCCACATGGCCCCATTCTTCCTGTCCTAACGCCCACAATGCTGTACTGAAATTGCTTCTTTAATCATCTCTCTTCCTGCTGCCTTATTCACTGCAGCATCCCTGAACCAAACATATGATCTAAATTAGCTGAATAATGTGTGTGGTCGGGGCAGGAAGGAGCAGATGATTCCACGTGGAGCAACCCTCATGTCCCCTCTCTGCCTAGGGACCTTACAGGGGGCAGCTCTCTGGTTCTGGGGTTGGTCAGGAACATCTGATGGCCAGCAACAGAAGAAAATTCTGAATACAGTAAGCCCCCCTCCTCATTAGGGGGGTTGGGGTAGCTCAGAGTTGAAGGGGAAGCAGGAAGGGGGTTCCCCACAGGAAAATCACCCAGCCGGCACAGTATGGCAGGGCTCACGTTTGACAACCTTGGGATTAAAATTTCAGGCTTCGGGCATCGGATCAGCATCTTGGCCAGAGCAGGTGGGGGCGTTGTGACTGACGCTCCCATGGTATTAGTCCACTACGGACTTTTATGCCATTAAAATACCCCAAACTGGGGGCTCCTGGCTGGATCAATCAGTAGAGAGTGGGACTCTTGATCTCAGGGATGTGAGTTCAAGTCCCACATTGGGTATAGAGCTTATTTAGAGAAAAATACCACAAACTGAGTGACTTACGCACCAGAAATGTATTGTCTCACAGTTTTGGAGGCTAAATTAAGGCCAAATTAAGGTGTCAGCAGGGCCATCTTCCCTCTGCAAGCCCTGGGGAGGACCCTTGCTGGCCTCTCTCCCAGCTTCTGGTAGTTTCTTGCCTTGTGGTAATATCACTCCAGTCTTCACGTGGTGATCTGAGTATGTGTGTCTCTGTCTGAATTTCTCCCTTTTACAGGGACACCATCGTACAGGACTAGGGGCCCAGCTACTCCAGTATGACCTCATCATAACTGATGACATCTGCAGTGACCCTATTTCCAAATAAGGTTGCATGTTCAAGTACTGGGGGTTAGGACTTCAACATAGCAATCTGGGGAGGGGGAGACAATTCAACTTACAATACCCACCAAGACAGAGTACAGGGAGCAAGGGGGCCCCTCATAACAAAGTGACGGTGTCATCCCCAGAAGAGAGAATGAATGCTGCCCTGGTGGCTACAAGAGACCCCCTTGCTGATCAGGTGGTTAGATGGCTGAGGGCCATGGTGTCAATCAACATTTTTCTCCCACACCTCAGGGTGTAAGAACACAGTCAAGTTCACTTGGGGCACCCACTTAGTGGACATTTACTGAGCACCTAGAGTTCTATCCAGCTCTGTTCAGGCACTTGGGCTATAGCAGTAAAGAAGCTAGATAAAATCCCTGCCCTCATGGGGCTTCCACCCCCAAACCTCTGATGATCCCTTTCCAGAGGGAAAGGGCGCCTCGCTTTTCCCACCGGGGTCCTTCCTCCTGTGGTTTCAGTGCTCAGAGACGAGATCTCTACAACACTTCTCCTGGGGGGACAATGGCCACCTGGGATGTCAGCCCCTATCCCCACCTCCTCCATCCGGTGTCCTCCCCCACCCCCACCCCTTGTCTTTCTTTGTCTCGGGAACTAAAACAGGAGGTGAGTTTATCAGACACAAATTGCTCAAGGACCTCATTCATTTTGTGCAGTAATTAAATAGAAGCTGTTTGGAAATATGATTATAGATGGGCCCATCAAAGCAAATTAAATCTTTGAAGAGTAATGGCCTAATTAGCTTCCATATTCTGCCATTAAAAAAAATCCAAATGCCCTATTGTCCCAAACCAGGAAATATCGGGGCCCAGCTGTGAAAGGCATGGAAGGTGGCTGTGGGTTCTGAGAGGATGAGGGGCCGCAGGTATAGACCCATTTGTCAAGATTAACCTGGCTGGTTAGACTTCTGTTCCTTGTTTAGTTATTTACGTGCTTCACAGGGTCGTCTCTTCAGTGGACATTTATGTATAAAGTATGCACTCGGGAGCTTCTGGGCTCAAGCTCCTGCCCCCCCCCCCCGCCCCCAACTCCCGCCCTGCTCTCCCAGCCCTGGACTCGGCCTCTTCCCTTTCCTTCTCAAAGCTGTCCCCACACATCTGTCCCGTCTCCTCAAGACCAAGCCCTACCCGACCCTCCTCACATTCGCAGTGTTCCCACCGACCTTGGAGAGAAGACAGGTTCTGGAAAGTTCTGGGATGTATCGGCAAGTCTCAGGTCCTGTCCCTGTCTGAGCTCGGACTCCCCCATGGGCCTTGAGCTCCCCTTTGCCCTGTTTCCTGAGGGGTAGGGTGATTCCTGTCAGTGCGGGAAGGGAGCGCCGCCTTTGGCTGTCACTCTCCAGCTCCCCCTCTCTGAGGAGCAAGCACCCAGACGCCCACGCGGAACTGCCCCGTGGTCCAGGCCTGGCCAATCAGAACACTTGATTTCCCTGGCCAAAGTGATTGGTCAGCGGTGGGCATGTGACCCTCCGCCCAAGCCAAACCAATCAGAAACAGAGTTCCTTGCGGGCTTTCCCACGGACTGGCTGAACCGGAAGTGGCCAGCCCTCGGGAGAGTCGAATCCTAGGCTGAAGCCCTGGCCCCGCCTGGGTCGGGAGTGAGGCCTCCCTGGACTTTTCGGTTACTACATGAGCCTTTTGTTTGTCACATCTGCAGGTTTGAGTTGGAATCCTGGCAATTGAAAATGCTCTAGTTTGCAAGCTTATGCCTGTCAGCACTGCCAACCCATCAGGCCCAGGTGCCAGCACATTGCCAGCCTCGTGGGGTTCCCTCGGGGCCCCCTATCTTTGTCCTCTCTCCGCCGGACAGTGACTGTTTTGGACCTTCAGCCCTGTAGGTTCCCTCACAAGCAGATAGGACTTCCTTTGCACCCTCAAGAATAGAGGCTATGAACCCATGTTTGAATTTTATTAAGAGAAACGCTTGTGGAAAAAAATGGGGAGGAAGTCAAGAAAAGTTGGGGGGCTGGTCTGCCCATGTGCAAGGCGGACTCCGAGGGAAGGCAAGAGTGGGGGAGAGGATGTGGGGTGGAGCATCCTAGATGCTATGTAGTCTAAGGGAGGCTCGGTATGCTGGGGAGGTGTGGAGCCCCCACCTTCTACCCTGTCACCCTCCGCCACCTCCTGGGACCAGTGGGTCCCAGGGCACAGCTGTAGGGACCCTGGGTCAGTCCTGCTCCCTGCAGGGAGAGATCTTCAAGGAGACTCTCAGACTGGGGGTCTCAGCGCTCCCTGCACGGGATCCCCAGGTTGTACCCTGAGGAGCAGGGCTGAGTGTCAGGGCCCTGACCGGGTCTCCTGATGGGGACCCTCTGTGGGCCAGGGGCCAGCTCTGACTCCACTGCAAACTGTATCTTATGACACTTGTCTGTTGCTAAAAAAGGACTTGGGAGCCCCACTTATTGTCTGTGCCGTCCCCACGTTGGGCATGACTTGTTGAGCTCAGTGTCTTTGGCTATAAAAGTCTCTCCGAGGTGTCGTGTGGATTGAAGTCACTCACTCACTCATTCACTCTTCATTCATGCATTCATTTGCTCATTCACTCACTTGCTGGGCACTTTCTGTGGCCAATTGGAAATGTGGAAATTGGAGTGAAAGAGTGGGTTTTGGGCACTGCCATCCTGAAGCTAGAGTCCAGTGGGAAGACTGACAAAAATAAAGCAAAAAATTAACAAAATGATTACCACTGTCATGATCAAGAGGGATTAGCTGTGTGTGTGTGTGCATGGTGGGATGAGAAGGGGAGAGGGGAGGGACACTGCCTGGGATAGGGTGGTCCTCTCTGAAGAGGTAACATTGATAGCTAACATTCAAAGGATCAGGAATGGGCCCCAGAGGGCGAGGAAGGGGGGATATGAACAAAGGAGAGGCTGATCCTCTTATCTCTGGGCCTGGAGACTACAGTTGGTGGGGTGTAGGCCACAGAACCAACAGCCCTCCAGGGGTGGTGAGAAAGAGCTAGACTGGGCCTGCCTACAGGGGAGAACTGGTCCAGAGCCCTTTGAGATACAACCGGGATGCCCCATGTTAGCTGGCAGGTGGCAGAGGGAGAGGCGACAGGGCTGGCCTCCAGCAAGAAGAGTCCCCAGCCTAGAAGCCCCATGGGGTTCCTTTGACCAGAGCCTTGAGCTACCTACCTCCTCCTTGTCAAGTCATCACAGATAAGACACAACCACCCCTGATTTAATAAGAGCTTGGGGGAGGCAAAAATACTGCATTGGAGATGGTCATTGGTTGTGAGATACATGCAGATTTCAGGAACATTAACATGTGGGAGGAAATGGAATCTTAGAATCGAGGAAATACAGAGATTGAAATGCCCTCAGTAAGGGGGTAAATTGTGGCCCTCCCTAAAGACATATCCACATTTTAACCCCCATAACCTGGGAATAAAACCTTATTTGGAAAATGGATCTTTGCAAATGTAATTATTATTATTATTATTTTTTTAAAGATTTTATTTATTTATTTGTCAGAGAGACACAGCAAACAGTGAGAGGGAACACAACCAGGGGCAGTGGGAGAGGGAGAAGCAGGCTTCCTGCTGAGCAAGGAGCCCGAAGCGGGGCTCGATCCCAGGACCCTGGGATCATGACCTGAGCCAAAGGCAGCTACTTAACGGCAGAGCCACCCAGGCGTCCCTGCAAATGTAATTAATTAAAGGATCTTGGGATGAGATCATCCTGGATCAACAGAGAGAGAGCCCTAAAGGCAATGAAAAGTGTCCTTATAAGAAACAGAAGAGAAAACATAGGCCCATGGGGGGAAAGAGGCAGAGATTGAAATGATGCTCTTATCAGCCAAGGAACACCAAGGATTGCCCGCAACTTCCAGAAGCCAGGAGAGAGAGCGCCATGGAATTGATTCTCCCTCAGAGCTGCCAGAAAGAACCAACCCTGCTGACACCTTGACTTTGGCCTTCTAGTCTCCAGAACTACGAGGGGATAAATTTCTGTTTTTATAAGCTACCCAGCTTGTGACAAATTGTTATAGCAGCTACAGGAAACTCGTACCGCCTCCAAGATAGGGAACAATTTCCCAGGGTTTCCAGAGGCTTTCTAGAATGGGCTCTAGGTGGCCGGATGACACAGCCAAAGAGGGGGAGCTGGGTGCACGGGCCCAGGCTCAGAAACAAGTAGGCTGGGAGGCCTGTGTGCCCAGGGCCCTTGGGGTACCGTGCATGGCTTACTGCTCCCTTGAGGGCAGGCTGGGCCCAGGGTTGGGCTAGGAAATGACTGTCCCTGGAAATATCTGGAGTGGCTAGCAGAGGCAGGAAGGCATCTCCAAGACCGCACTTCCCCACTTTCTTCATTTTAAGGCAGGACCAACAAACACACATGATGAAGTTAATACTGGACACTGCTGGGGTCCCACCATATGCCAGTGTGTACGTGCATGATCTCCAGGAAGCCTCATTGTAACCCAGCAAGAGGATCCACTGTCACTGTCCCCATTTTATAGCTAAGGAAGTTGGCCACAGAGACATCAAACAACTTGCCCAAGGTCACGCAGCCAGCAAGAGGCAGAGCCAGGAATAGGACCTCTGCTCCTATCTCCATGGCACTATCAGGGGTGTTAGGCCTGGAGCTGCTGCTAATGAACTTTGGGGCTGTTCCTGGAGACCTTCCTTCCCCTACCCTGGGCCTCAGTTGCTTCACCAGAAGGGAGGATGCTGGAATCCAGGTTCTTAAGCAAGATGCGTGCCAAAACAATCGGCGAACTTCTGCAAAACCCACCCAGGCCTCACCCTGTGAGCGGGGATCCTTTAGCGTGCATTTCGTACAAGTTCCCTGGGTGACGCTCCCAGGGTGAGTCTCGAGAACCCCCAACCGGGAGAATCCTCTGATCCTCCCAACACCCCAAATTCTTCCCCATGAGGCAGCTGGAGCGGAGAAGGTTTGATTTATGCATGTTCATTACAGGTTAGCTCTGCAGAGCTGTGGGGAGGATGGGCTGGCAGGCCGGATTGCAAATGAAAGCCAAACACATTCTAAATTATGAAATGCACAAAAAACCCCGGAAACCAGGCTCTTTCATTCAGATCCGGAGGACTGGATGCCGTATCCTTGGCAACGTGGTTCAAGAAAAACAAGTCCTTCTCTCGCCAGTGTGGAGAGGCCCAGGCTTCCATCTTGGGGCAGGACACAGGGCCTCGCTTCGGCCTTCTGCTCCCACCCTCCCTCTGGATCAACCTTGCATGTAGCTGTTGATTTGTGGGGCTGGGAGGGAGGCCAAGCAAACGACACGATTCGAGAAACTTTCCAGACACAGCGTGAAAAATGCAAACCTAAGAGTCACGTTGATCTCATTTCCGCAACTGTTGCAAACCAATTCCCATTCCCCAATTTCCTTAATCTTTTTGATAAATGGGGCCTATAATTATGTCTCCTTTCGAGATGTCCAACAACAAAAACTCTAAGCCTGGGAGGTAAAATAGTTGCTTTGTCATCGCATTATTCAAAGGCGACAAGGAACACATTCAGGATAAATTTTGCTTTACATTTAATTTACTCCGTATTGATTTTCATCAGTGTGATTTAAGCAATTACCTCTGAACTAATTCTTAGTTAAAAAGAAGTTAAAAGTTATACAACGTAGACATTAAGATCTTGGAGCTTCGTGACGGACAGAGCCGTAGAGGGTGCCCTCGCTGCCACACGTCTCCATTTCCACAAGTAACGATCTGATAACATGGTACAGGTTGTGGGGGGCAGGGGCAGCCACTGTGGAAAGAGTGAGCCCATCGGCCACAAATGAAGCAGGGACTGAGTTGGACGTGTGATGGCCCCACTTTACAGTTGGATGCCCCGAGACGCTAGAAGGTTAAGTGTCCTACAGTCGGGGGGGATGGGGTCCTGTGCCTCCCCAGCAGACGAGACAGGTCACCAGCAGTGTCTCCAGGTCAGCAACGAAGAAAGCAAACTGAACCCCTCGGTGCATTCTCCCTTCACCCCCATCCCGCGGAGACCCCTGCGTTCATTGCGTCTGCAGGATTCATGAGCACCTGCTCGCTGACTGACGGGTCTCCCTTAGCTCTGTCCCTTGCCAGATACGTTGGGGGTGGTCGGGAAGGCTCCAGGACCTACAGAGAAGGCCAATTTGATGCACAAAGAAGGAGGAAGTCGGGAAGGATATGAGAACTGGTCAGATACAAGGAAAAGAAGAGCAGCCAAATGTGGGAAAGGCAAACCCAGGTGGTCCCCCTGGGGGCCTCCGAGCTCCGAGCTCTAGTCTATAGGATACCCTACCTCCTTAGTGTGTGGGCGGTTGGGGCGTGTCCGGGAGGCACAGGCTGCAGAATAATGTTTAGTGGCCCCAGGAAGGAAAGGGGAGAAAGCCTGGATGTAAAGTACCAGTAACTCTAGGTGTGATGTATTGAGCTCTGTTGGGAAAGGCAGGCATTTGGTCCCCGCTTGGTCACATAAGGACAGACCCTGGCCTGGAACACTTCTTTCCCAGGACGTAGGGAGCCCACACAGCCTGTGCAGGCCTTACTGCCTCGCATGAGAGGACCTTTAGGTATTTCAGACCCAGCGCGTGCTCCTTTGTTCCACTGAAGCATGTGGGCCAGTGGCTGTCAGGCATGCTCGCAGCTGTCTGTATTTTAGACCCCACCGTATGCAGGGACTCGGGATAGGTCAGGTCCCTTCCGCTGCAGCAGGAAGTGGGGTGCGTGCGGCCACACGGCCGGAGTCAGCTGTGGGGCAGACCCACAGGGTGCGGATACCCTGCAAGGGGCTGGCCCTTGTGCCTTCTGTCCTCTCTGACCTCGCCTGCAAGTCAGCCCTGAACCACTTGGGCCCGGCGTGTGTGTCCTCTGTTCTCCGCTGTTCTCATCTTGATCATGTACTGGTCTCTTCCGTAAGAGGCACTTACTGCCTTTAACCTTGGCCGCATGTGTGTTCTACTCAGTCCTGCGGCACCACCCGGCCGCCCAGGGATGGGTGAGACAAGCGCCTGCTCTAATCCTCACAGGCACCCTGGCTGGTAGAAGCACTCCTGTTCGTCGCACAAAGAAACTGAGGCTCGGGGAGGGATGTGGCTCGAGGTATCATGAGAATCTCGTGAACACAGTCAGCGTTGGGTGGCACAAAAGGCAGAAGGCGCCCTCTAGGCAGGGAACAGACATCAGCTCGGGCTCACAGGAGACCTGCAGGGAGGGAGCCGCCGGGGAACAAAGGGCAGGGTGGGTTGATCCACGAAGGGAGGGCAGGGCGGGAGGTGCCTTTGACCTTTTCTTAGTGTCTCGATCTCTAAGACAGTTCAGAGGCTGGGAGGAGGCCAGGCACGCTGGGGGGAGAGGGGGTTTCCACTGATCCGCAACCCACTGCCCCTTAGCCAAACCTCTACCTGGCTCTGCAGGGGTCCGACCGGCTGAGCCCCAGGGAGTGGGGAGAGAGTGGACGCCTGCCCCCCTCCACAGCCCAAACAGGAGAGGGGGGGATCCCAGCCTTGCAGGAGTGGGTCAGCTTTCTCCAACCAAGGGCAGGCAGTGTGTGGTCTCCCGTGGGGATTGCAATGTTCCCAGGGGCGTCTTTGAATCCAGAGAAGAGGCATCGAGGTGGGGGCATTCCACCTACCAGGCCTCGTGGGCACAGGGCCTCTGCGCCGCAGGCTTTTCCAAAGCAGAGAGAACATTCGAAACAGTAGAAAGCCATCATGGGCCATGAAATAAGGAAAAGAAATTGCAAACTCGTAATCAATACAAGTTTAATTACACATCTACACAATGTCACTTCATGGCCGCAGGCCGGCAGGGGGGGCGGTTTGACTCCTGTGTTGTTGGTTTTAAGAGGCCTTTAAGGAGGAGCCCAGGGGCACTTGAAGGTGCTGAAGGCGAGGCAGAAGGTGCTCTGTCTTAGTTTCCCCGGGGCCGCCATCACAAATCACCACAAACCAGGCAGCTTAAAACAGTAGAAATGTATTCTCTCACAGTTCTGGAGGTCAGAGTTGCAAAATCGGGTGTCGGCACAGTGCCCTCTCTGCAGTCCCTAGGGGAGGCTCCCCCCTTGCCTCTTCCAGCTTCTGGTCATTGCCTGCCATCCCGGACCTATTTGGCTGATCGCTGCTTCGCTCCCGTTGATCTCTGCCTGTGTGTTGCGTGGCTGCCCTCTGTGGGTATTTTGTGTATGTGTCACGTCCTCTTCCGATAAGGACCCCCGTCATTGGATTGAGGGCCCACCTGAATCTGGTGTGACCTCAACTTAACTCTATGACATCTGCAAGGACCCTATTTCCCGATAAGATCACACGGCCTGAGGTGCTGGGTGGATGTGAATTTGGGGGGCACGCTATCCAATACACCACAGTCTCCAAGGTAAGAAAGACTACCTGGGGGCCAGGAAGGACTGGAGTGGTTCTAAGGGGATGGACGGAAAGGGGGTCTCCTTCGAACCTCCGAGATGGGAAGTAGGGTTGGTCCTGCCCACGAGCCGGCCCTCCTGGCCAACCCCCCACCCTGGCTGCCAGGAGGGAGAGGGAAGGGGGGGTGAAGAATGAACGCAGGTGGGCTGAGCAGATCTGCAGAAGGGACGCCGGGACAGGGGAATGGGGCATATTTGACAGAGAGGAAATCCTAAAACCAGCAATAATAATTGTCAGCAGTTTTTGAGTATTTCACATGGACCAGGCACAACTCTTCCCTGTTACAAGTTTAAGTCATCGAATTCTGCTCTCTGCTGTCAGACGCAGGTTCTGCCATCACTCCCATTGTACAGAAAAGGACATCGAGGCTCAGAGAAATGAATCTGCTCAAGGTCATGTAGCTAGTAAGTGGGAGAGTGGGATTTGAACCCAGAACCGTGCCTGTCTGCCTCCCAAGCCTGTACCCATTCACAGGGCTCAAGCCTGCCTCCACGTTGAAGATACCGGAGGGGGGCAGGTTGGATGGGGCCAAGGCAAGAGGGAGACCACCTTCCAGCCCTGCCTTGAGATGGGGGATGGTGGGGGGGGAGCGAGTTTGGGGTGTGTTGGGGGGGCAATTAAAGAACACGTCCATTTGGGACATGTTAGGGAGGAGGGGCCTCGGGACACCTCGGGCACGGCATGGTGAGTGGCCAGGCCCTCGGGGGAATTGGAAGTTGGGTTTGGACAATTCGCTGGGAGTTTACAGACCAAGAATCTGAATAAAGGAGAACATCCCCGCCCGCCCATACACGCACACTCTCTCCCTCAATAGTCAGGCCCTCGCTCCCACCTCTTTTCCTGCTTTCATAAAGCTCCCTTGACAACCTGCCTCCCTCCACTCGCATGGACACGGCAGCAAACGAGGGCTATTTTAGGACCTGCTTCATCTTCGCGTTGTTTTCTCCCCCCACTGGTTCTATTCGCATCGGGTTGTTTGGCACAAGGTTTTGAATTGTTGGTTTTTGCGCTAAATTCATTTCCCAGAAATGTCAAGCATCACCAAGGCCAAGAGTGGGACATGTGTTGTTCTCTGCCTTTTGTTCCGAGGCTTCTCTTTTCACGCACAAATATGTTCTGTCATCTGGTGGCACGTGGGACCCTGTACCTGGAACTAAGCTGAGAGCTGCCGCCCCACTTCCCCCCAAGCCCTCCTCCCAACCCCCCAAGGGCAGCCTCCTGTTTCAGACTCCCTTCGACATAATTGCTTAATATTTGATGAGGGGGAAGAGGAGGGGGTAGTCTAGGTTCTCAAACCCTGAGGGGATTGTGGAGCGAGGGCACACAGCTCTAGGCAGAGCCAGCCAGACACCAACCTGAATTCCCTATAAAAGCAGCCACGAGCCTGTGTGGTTTGAGTGCTAAAAGGGAACCCTCCTCCTCCAGCCCTCCTCCTAGGCTGTTCTGGGCAGACCTCTGGGCAGCGTGGGCAATGTCAACTTTCTTCTCTGAGCCTCAGGACCCTGTTATCTGCCAACTCAGCACGCACGCCTCCTCTTTGGGCATCTTCTTGATGCTAAATCCTGTGTGCAGTTGTGAATATTATGGGGAGGCTCTGGAGGGTTGAAACTTTGATGATCACACCTACAACAGAGCAGCGAGGCTGTTGGCAATGGAAACACTAAATAACCTTTGCTCTTGTGGCAGTGGTGTTTTTCTTTCTCGGTTTCACATTTTTTAATAAGTGACTTGGGCTTCTTCTGAGCCTGAGGACACAGCCCCAGATCTGTCACTTTGGGCTGTGGGCCTGGTGAACCGGGCAAGCAGCTGTGATTGAGGGTAAGGTGGGAAATGACCGGCAGATGCCCCACTGGGGTGGTATCAGCTCAATGGAGAACACTTAGGGTGTTCATGAGAGTGGAGACCATGACTCAGTATATAATAATAGTAATAATAACAAAAAACCAATGATATACTTGCTATGTCCCCCCAAACTGTTGTTGATGCTTTACATGTATTAATAATTAATCCCTAGGGTACCTGGGTGGCTCAGTCAGTAAAGCGTCTGCTTTTGGCTCCGGTCATGATCTCGGGGTCCTGGGATCGAGCCCCGCCTTGGGCTCCCTGCTCAGCGGGGAGCCTGCTGCTCCCTTTTCCTCTGCTCCTCCCCCCTGCCTGTGATCTCTCTCTCTCTCTCTCAAATAAATAATTAAATCTTTAAAAAATTAATCCTTATAGTAGTCTTGTTGGTTACCAGCAATGCTTTTGTCCAGGTAAAGGTCACCTGCAAGTGTTAGGAGTTAAACTGTGTCCTTCCAAAAGATGTTGAAGTCCTAACCTCTAGGACCTGGGATTGTGACCGTATTTGGAAATAGCCTCTTTGCAGATGATGAAGTTAGGATGAGGTCTTCAGGGTGGGTGAACTTCAATCCAATATGACTGTATACTTATAATAAGGGGAAATTTAGACACAGAGATACATACAGAGAGAAGATGATGTAACGAGATAGGAAGAAGACAGCCATCAATGAGCCAAGGAGATCCTGAAAAGGGGGCCAACTCTGCCAGCACCTTGAACTTGGGCTTCCAGCCTCCAGAACTGCGAGATAATAGATTTCTGTTAGGCTGCCTAGGTTGTGGTTCTTTGTTATGGCAGTCTTAGGAAACAAATAAAATAGCAGTTGTTTTATTAAGAAGCGTGTCCCATGGGAGACTGACCAGAGCAGAGATATCTGGGCTAAAGGGAAAGCAGAATGTCCAGCTTCCCGCCTTTGTCCTTGATTCATCCATCCATCCATCCATCCATCCATCCATCCACTCATGCATTTTCTTGCTCACTTCACAAAACATTTATTGAATGCCTACTGTGGACTAGGTTTGCAATTAAGGAAGCTTGAGGGGATTATTAATAAAAACTTGGATTAACTTTTTTTTAAAAGTTCTCTATGAGGTTATGTCATCAGTTTGATATATAGTATGGTTCATTTATTTATTTATTTTTTAAGATTTTATTTATTTATTTGAGAGAGAGAGAGATCACACGTAGGCAGAGAGGCAGGCAGAGAGAGAGGGGGAATCAGGCTCCCCGCTGAGCAGAGAGCCCGATGCGGGGCTCGATCCCAGGACCCTGAGATCATGACCTGAGCCGAAGGCAGAGGCTTTAACCCACTGAGCCACCGAGGTGCCCCTCATTTATTTATGTTCTTGATCATTTGGGGACATTTCCCCCCAACCCTGTAGAATAAATTTTTGATGCTAAAGTGGAAACTGTACAAAAAAGGTGTTAGCCAGAGAAGTATCCCAGTCACCTCACCCCCTGGGGGTAGCCAATTTCGTTCATTTTGAGGTTACTGTGCAATGTTTCTGTTTGCAAAAATTAGCCAATATGTATGTATATGTATTTTTCCTCCTTTCTTTCTAATACAGAAAAAAACCCTACAGTAAATACTTTCTCATACCTGGATTTTTCCACTTAGCAATGTATCCTGGAAACCACTCCATATCAGGATAGAGAGATCTTTGTTTTTTTAAGCAAGTGCATTATGAGACTGCACCACAGGCTTTTCAGCCACTCTCTGATGTATGAGTGTTTATTACAGATAATGCTGCAGTAACTTGCCAGTGTATCTATGTAGTATCATTGGAAGTATATCTTCAGGGTTGATTCTGGGAAGTGGGATTGCTAGGTTGAGGAAAAATGCATGATATTTTGCTAGCTATGAACATGGCTATGAACCATGGGAGGGTGTACTATTTTGTACTCCCACCAGCAATGTATGAAATGCCTGACTGAGAGGGTGGGGAGGAGGAGATCCTAACAGGCAGATCTACATAGAGCCTCGTTCTGTGATGTCCCAATGGCATCCTTCTGCCAACAGGGAAGTCCATCAAAGGGAGGGACAGAAAGCAGATAGATGAATGTGAATTTGTCTTCAACATGTTTTCTAATTACAATTAGGCAGGGTGAGGGGCTCCAGAAAAGGTGGGAGTCGAACAGCCCTCAGGTTCTCGCACAAGAGATCCTTTTCCTTAGGGAGATACCCTGGGAAAACATCCTTCCCCAAACAACCCTGTCTGCTGTCCCCCTGAGAGGGCAGGGTGGGGAGGGAGAGACCACAGGTCTCCCTTATGAAGACAGCCATGGGGACCCAGAATGAGTGGGGCGGGGGGCATCAAAATAGTTCACATCACCATGAGTTGGACTTTGGCCTCTCTGGATAGACATGGCCATTTGACAGAGCAGGATCCAGGGTCCTACAGGACCCCCGCTAGGCCACGGATGACTCTCTTACAACTGGGAGGGTGCAAGAGAAGGTAGGGTGGGGCTGGGGTAGCCAGGACAAAAGAGACACTCAGGAAGGTTGGAGCAGAGGCATTTGCCATGTCATAGTCTAATTTGTCGACAACCAGTGATGTCAGAGCACACTGGCCATTTCAGTTATCTCTTGCTCTGTGTGTTAGTTATCTACTGATGCATAACAAATTACCCCAGCTTAAATTACCAGCTTACACTAATAAACATTTATTATCTCATACAGTCTCTAAGAGGTTGGAATCTGGGAGTGGCTGAGATGGGTGGTTTTGGCTCAGGGTCTCTTGTGAGGTTTTGCAGGCAAGATGTGGGTGGGCTCTGCCACCTTCCAAAGGTTAGACTGGGATGAGAGGATCCACTTCCAAGATGGCGCACTCACATGGATGTTGGCAGGAGGCCTCAGTTCCTCACGTGGGGACGACTCCATAGAGCTGCTTGAGTGTCTTCACAATATGGCAGCAGGCTTTCCGCAAAGTCAGTTATTGAGAGAGAGAGGGAGGAGGGGATGGGGAAGGAGGCAGCAATGCCTTTTATGACCGAGTCTTGGAGGTCACACGCAATTACTTCCACCTTACACTATTCATTAGAAGTGAGTCACCAAGTCTAGCCCACACATAAGTGGAGGAGAATTAGGCTCCTTTTTTTGTTTTTGAAGGGAGCGTCAAAAAACATATGGACATATTTTGATACACCACATTGTGTAACACACCACTCTACAACCTGATGGCTTAAAACAATCACCATTTATTTATTCTGTTATCTGGGCTGGGCTCACCTGGATGGTTCTTCTGCTGGTCTCAACTGGGCTTCCTCGTGTCACTGCAGTCACCTGGGGGCTTGGTTGGGGTTGAGAATTTCCAGAAGGCTTTACCCATATGCGAGGTACTTCAGCTGGAGTGGCTGGACTAGCTGAGGGTTGGCCAGGCATATGTCTCTCTCCACATGATCTCACCAGTGGGTGGGTTAGGGTTTCAAGAGGGAATCTTCCAAGAGCACAAGCCTTGATCTGCATGGGCCCTTTCAAGACCCTGCTTGTGTCAAGCTTACTAGTATCCATTGGCCATAGCAGGTCACATGCCCAAGCCCAGAGTGAGAGAAGACCATACAAAAGTATCAACACTGGGGGTATGGTCCATGGGGAACCCTCACATGATTGTCTTCACACTGGCCATGAGCCAATTTATAGTGGAAGGAAAGAAAGAGAAGGAATGACATTTTGCCTAGATCTCCAATTCTGTCTCCTCTCTTCTTCCATGTCCATAGGCCTCTGCTAGGTCCTAATAACTTCTGATAAGCAGGTCTGGGTCTGGGGCTCATGGAGAAACTTTGGTAGAGCAATTCTAGAGTTCTTTAAAGATATGACTACAAAGAACCTCTCTTGACAGAACTGACAGAGCTTGAATTCTGGGGAACAGAAATATACTCAATCAAAGTTATACCCTCAGGGGAAGCAAGTTTCCCATGACTCTACTGGGAGGACAGGGCTGGTTGGGGGGGATTTGAAGGTGATCAGAGTTACCTTAAAATAGAAGGCAGAGTTGGACGTTACCTACACGGCGTGTATGAGTAGGGTGCTGAGGCTGGGACTAGGAGGTTGTCTCTTATCTCCAAACGTTCCTCTTCCCAATCATGCTTGAGATTCCACCAGATTATAAACTCATCTTTAAAATGACTGGGAGAGCTGTGAGGTCTGGAGGTTGTCCACACTGCAGTGTGCATTCATCCAATCCCATTGCTTCTGTCTTTTCACTGCACTCCATCCAAGCAAAGCCAGTATTCAGGTGGAATGAGAGCTCTGACTGGTAAGCAGGGACAGATCTCCCCAAAACAAATGCCAACTGCTTTTCAAGTCTGTCTCCACCTAAGCTTCACTGCCTTAATATGTCTCCATCATTGGTGATATGTTTCTGATTCCAGAAGATTTTCTGGGAAGCACAATATGTATTTGTGTTATTTAATCAATTGTCCATCCTTCATCAATCTATCCATCCATCCACTCAACAGGCATGTGTACCCTGGGAGGCCACTTTGTGGGTACAGGAACCTCAATGCGACCCAGACATGGCCCTCACAGTTGATGAACTCACTGTCCAGAGTACAGGTGCATGTAGGTCGGTCTCCACCACCAGTGGATGTTATGTTTTGCCTGAGGAGCTGGTTAGACAGAACAGGAGACTCATGAGTGCAGGCTGAGGCAAGATGGTGGCTGGAAATCCTGGGAAAGGGAGGACTCTTGAGTAGGTCTGGGCCCAGGATAACCAGGTGGATCTTTCCATTCTTGAGAGGCAGCATGAGACACTGACCAGACATAGTACTCTGGAGCCAGACCAGCTGAGTTCAATATCTTACTCCTTTACCAACTCATGGTGTTCCTTTGAGCAATTTACTCACTGTCCTCATCTATAAAGTGGGGATTCATTCATTCATTCAAAATATATTTGCTGAGCACCTACTATGTGCGAGGCCCTATTCTAGGCTCTTGGGATACATCTGTGAGCAAGAGAGATAACAAAGTCCTTGTAGACCTTACATGATTTTGGTGAAAAAGACCAAACACAATAATATTATAAATGGGTAAGCGTAGGATAACGACGTAAATAAATACATATAAAAATTAGTAAGTGAATTAAGAAGTGATGAGGAAAGAAAAAATCAAACTGTGGGGGGTGGGGAAGGAGAAACAATAGCAAATTTAAAGAAGGATGGTCAGTGTCCTAGATCTGGGTTTGGGTGGTATTTACCCTGGATCAATCTGTCAAAACTCACAGAACTATACACTTAAACTCCGTGCTTCTCACAGCGTGCAGATGACACCTCAATAAACTGAGCATTTAAAAAATGGTGGTTAGAGTCGACCTCATTGAGACAGTGAGGTTTCTAAAAAGGGACAAGAGATAGGAAAAGAAGCGAAGCAGATGTCTGGGGGAAAGGCGCCGCAGGTAGAGGAAGCGGCTAGAATACAGGCTTTGAGCAGGAATCTCCCATAGGCATCTAAAAAGCCACCTGGAGCTACAAGGATTGATCTGATCCACTTTGGTTGATGGATGGGTCAGCTTGGACCAGGAAGGACAAAAAGGTGGAGCAGGGAACTCATGGAGCATCATGGAGGACAGGTGGATTCACCCAACCCGTTAGGCCTTGTTGAGGTCTATCAGTCAGTTTTTACTACAATAATGCTGCGTAACAAACTGTCTAAAAAATCCCAGTGGACGTAGAGCAGAAAGTATTTATTTCCCTGTGCATGGGTCTGCAGGTAAGTTGGGTCATGTCTGGGCTCAGCTGGGCTCAGCCAGGCCTGGTTCCACACCGTGGGTTGGGTTTTCCATGACTTCATTGTTTTGGAAACACAGGCATGTCTTGTCTCAAGCCTCTGCTCATAATGCATCTGTTGAAAAATATCTCTCGGCCAAGGCCAACGTGGATGGGCAGGAACGTGTATGACAGCAGGAAGTTCTTCTACACATCACAGAGCAGAGAGCATGGCTGCATCATCCCATCACAGGGAGGGAAGAATTGGGAACGGTGACCCAATCTACTCCGGATCTCTGATTGAGACAGGGACCTGGGACTCCGAAAGCAGAAGAAAGCCAGCGGACCTTGGAGTCTAGCCACCTTTGCTCTCAGAAGTCCCTTGAATGAGTGCCCAGGAGGAATGTTGGACACTTTGATACTGTCATTGGTATTAATGAGAGTGCCCGCACGGGTGGGGGTGCAGCTCTTCCACTTCAGAGATTTGGGCCCTACCTTTCCCTACCTTCTGGGCATGATCTGGGATCCTCCAAGAGCCTTCCCCACATTTTTTGGGTTTGGAATGTTTTCTGGACACAACGCGAAGAATCTTCTTGTATGTAATACTCTGATCTGACACAGTGGGCTGGATTTGAGGTTTTAGCCTGTATCCTTAGCCAAAGCAGCTTTCATTTCTAAGCTTTATTGGACTTTGTTGTGCTTTTTTTTTTAAAAAAAATAATGACCCACCTACAACTTCTGAACAAACTATAATAAAAGTGACAAATACTGGTATACCGTACAGACTGTCACTTTGGATTTACTGCCTCTCCAACTTTTTCTGGTGAGTCTCACTAAATTTACACTTTGGGCCTTAATCCATCACTCTATCTTTTAATGCAACATCTAATCTCACCACTTCTTTTCTTCCTTTAATATGGTTTCTCTTGAGGTGCATTTGCAGGACTGATTTTTATCATGTGTAATGTGGTTAAAACAACGCGTTGGTTATAAATCAGAGCCATTATTGGGATGCTTGAGAAGTCGCATTAAACACGATAAATTTAGTGCCTTTGATTCATTCTGGGAAATCTGACGGTTGGAAGAATAACTGAGGTCCCTTTAAACTCCGGGGATGAGAGAATCATCCCTTCAAGGTGAAAACTGAATGCTTTCTCCAACCTCAAAACTTCCATTCCTTGAGACAAGGATTTGGGAGCAAATATCAAGCAATGGGTTGGCAGAATCCCCCAGGAGCCGGATAAATCTTGGTTTGAACCCCTACTTAGCCAGTTACATGCTGTGTGACCTTTGGCTAGTCACACAACTTCTCTGGGCCTCTTCCCCACTTTTAAGATGGAAATGGATTGCTGCCTCCAAGGTCGTGAGAATTAACAGACATGTGGAGGTGTACCGCGCACATAATAGGTGCTTAATACATGTGTGTTTACTGAGATGGTCCCTCAGCAATCAAGGCCTCTGGCCCTGGGACTTGGTTCCTTCTGGAGGAAATAAAGCCGTGTCGCACTTTAGTTGATTGGAAGTCTGCTGAGTCCACACCTGCAGCCCTCGCTCCTCCCACAGGATGGAGGAGGGTCCATGTTCAGCTTTTTGCCCCAACTCAGAGCCTTATGCTGAGGACTGCAGGGCTCCCAGGGCCCTATCCCTGCCCCTCGTGCCTTCCAAGACTTCCTGGGGTCTCCAGGGACAATCCTGCCATCCCCAGTTGGATTCAGAAGGAAACCCAGCCGTCCCCACTGTGCTGTTTATAAGAGCGAGGTTCTAGGAGACCTGTCCTCCTGTCTCCACTTCGGACACCCCACCCCGCCTCCGCCTCTTACACGGAAGACGGGCTCCCACGCTGGGTGTGAGGGCACCTGTGTGCAAGGCAGGCAGGTGCCACCAGCCTGGGCTCATCATCAGGGTCCTGACAGCTAGTTCCCAACAGCTTTGCATGGGACCCAACAAGATGAGGGCAGGACTCCACAGCCACCCCCACACTCACGGCACCCCACGGCAGGCACATTTCAGGGCCAGAGCATAATATAGCCACAGTAAAACCTGGACAGAGGTTGTCCACCTCGTACCTGTACATCTTTCTATCCTTCCCACCCCCTCATTCCTTCACCTGTCCTCCTTAAGTTTCCTACTCTGAACCAGCTTATGATCAGACCCGGGATGCTGCTACTCTGGCTACTGGCCTCCTTGCTGTGTGAGCACATGGTAGTATGCTGGACCTCAGGGCCTTTGCGCTGGCTGTTCCCTCTCTTGGATGCTCCTTTTCCCAGTAAGGAGTGTCCAGTCTAGGAGAGGGCCAGTCTGGACACAGACATTCCTAGCCCAGTGGGGACAGGGCTGGGGTCAGGGAAGGACGAGGGGCTGGGAGTCCAGAGAGGGAGAGGACTCTGTCTGGGGAGCAGGGGTAGGTTTGAACAGAGATGGGACCTGGGTGGAGAAGAGTCCTTCCCTCCTCTCCCTGTCCCACTCATGTTCTCCTAGACCCTCCTCCATGTGTTTGCTCACGCCAAATCCTTCAGCAGGTGGGCCCACGGCTTCTCATCACCTTTCCGAAGCCCCTGGTCCTCAGGGTCCTGCTCAAGTCCCATCTTCTCTGAGAAGATGTCTCTGGCCCAGCCCAGCATCTTCCCTCCATCTTCTCTAACTGTGAAGTCCTTACGTGGCCTTGTGAATGGCCAGTTGGGTGATGGCATCTCTCACAAACTCTCCTCTATAAACTGCGATCCCAGGGTCCCTCCGGAAGCCCTGTCCCAGGTGGGGAGAACGCCGAGGGGGGAGGCTGGGGTGTGGTTCCTGCTGCTGGAAACGAGGCCACCTCAGCCTGGGAGCTCCTTCCAGAATCCATGCAGCAGCTGAAATTAGGGGGATAAATGGTCCCCAGCATTGGTACCAGCAAAGACGCTTGGGGAACATACAATTCACAAGGAATTAGTCACTCTAAATTGCTTTATTTAGTTTGAACTTAGAATAGTGCTTAAATTATTCAGCCAGGGAGGGGGAGGGAGGGGGCAGGAACGGGTTGCCAGGCCCTGCATCAGCCTGAAGGAGTCACGGGTGGGAAAGTGGTGACATCTGTCTGGGGGTGGCCGTTGGTAGCTTGTGGGCCGCCTGGATTCCTTCTGAATTTGGTAAAAGCTCCCAGGATGTGAGCGGTGAAGGCACGACTTTGCATCAGGAATTCGCCCTTTCTTTTTACTCCAAGGTGTGGATGCAGGGAGGTGTGGGGATTGCTGCAGCTGAGACAGCTCTGCCGACCCCCCTGCTCCAGCGGCCCATCTGCCTCCTTCCATTTGTAACACGACCCTCCCTGGCTCTCGCCTCTCCTCCCCTCCTCTCGAAAACTCGCCCACGACACTCCTTGGGACACTCCCAAAGCTCCGTGGGCTCAGTCCGGTCCCCTGAGAGAACTTTTTTCTCCTGGCTTCCTGGACCACACTTCCCGACTTGCTTCCCGCCTCGCAAGCGGGTTTCTCTGTCGCTTCCCTGGCCCCAGGGCTTGGATTTTGGACTTCTTCCCTCTGACTACCCTCCCTCTCCTGGTGAGCTTCAAACCCACCATCGGTCAATGACCCCTGAGTGTATCCCTCTTACACTGTACACTCACACGCGCAATTGCCTTTTCAACTTTTTCACTTGGATGCCTGAAACTTATCAGCCCCTTCCGCCCCCCACTGAGTTCCCAGTACCTCCCCGAACCACCCCAAGCCCTGCCGAAGGATGTCTCTGCTCCAGTCTCTCTGCTGCTCAGGCCCAATCCCTGGTCACCTCCTTTCCTTTCACATCCCCTGACTAATGCATCCCTAGGTCCTCCTCCTGCCGAATGGATCCAGAATTCACCACCCTCTGCTTCCACCCTGATCCCAGCCGCCCTCTTCAGTATCGTAGGTGGGCTGCATGAGCATTTCCTGAGTCTGCTGCTGACCCAAAGTCTAATCCCAGCAGGTAGCCGGAGGGACAGCACAAGGGGTGTCCTTGTACAGAATACAAACTCTGTGTCAACAACTCCCTGTCACAGAGCAAAGTCCTTACAAGGGCCGGCAGGACCCACTTCCAATCTCTGTCCTTTTTCCCTAAGCCTCTTCTGCGACTGGTCTCCCTGCTGCTGGAACACAAGAGGCATGCTTGACCCCAGAGCCTTTGCACTGGCTGTCCTCACTGGTGGACACCAGTCTCCCGGACACCTTCGGTTCATTTCTCGTCTCCTTCAAATCTCTGCTCATCTGTCACCTTCTCAAGGAGGCCCACTCTGGCTGCCCCACTTAAAACTCAACCCTGCTCCCAGGGCGCCTGGATGGCTCAGTTGGTTAAGCGTCCAACTCTTGATTTCGGCTCGGGTCATGATCTCAGGGTGGTGAGACTGAGCCGCTCCATGCTGATCATGGAGCCGGCCTGGGATTCTCTCTCTGCCTCTGTCCCTCCCCTCTCAAAAACAAAAAAACAAAAAACCTCAACCTCACTCCCACACTCCATACCCCTGCTACCTTCACCTAGCTCTTAATAACATTTACTCTCCTCTAACACATCATGCAACTTACCTAACCATTATTTACTATTTATTAGTTATCCCTGCTACAGCAGAAGCTCCAAGAAGCCCAGGGATTTTGCTTCTCTGTTCCCTGCTAGATCCCTCATGCCTACGACAGTGCCAGGCAGACAGTAGCTGCTCAATTAAGCATGTATTGGGTGACAAAATAATGCCATGAAGTCTTGGCTAGACTTTAGGAGAACCCACAGGGAGGCTGTGTTTGAGCCAGAGGCTGTAGAATTTACTTGGCTGCTTGCACAGTTCCCTTGACAAGGGCCAAATCGGAGGACTCTGCTCGCCCACGCCTGGGCGGGTTTCGCTGAGTTAATGGGGCCGTGGGCGACCGCCGCCTCCCCATCCCAGCCGCCTGGCGCCGCTGAGCCTGGTCCCCGACCCCACGGTGGCCTCATCTGTCCAGGGAGCAAGCACACTGGCACACGCCAACGCAGGGTCGGTGAGGGCAGCAGGCACGCAAGGAGAAGCTAGCTCCTCGGAAGACAGCATCCAACTTGAAGCATTAAAAAAAAAAATTCTTTTCATTTTCTTTTTTGTATGAAAAAACAAAGCCCAAGATTCCAGAAAAACGCAAAAATCTGGTGGAGAAAAATGAAAGCTTGGAGAAGGAGGGATGAAGCGGCAAGCTGAGGGGGCCCCATCCACGGACCCTGTGGGGAGTGTGGGGTTGCTGAGTTACACAGACACGCTCCAGGTGCCTGTCAGGTGCCGAGCTTTGTGCCTCACACTCCGCATCTGACTGTCCTTAAATTCCCAAAGGACCCAATGAGGCTCTGGGGGTGACAGCTGTGGTTTCTACCTACCCAGCTCCCTGTCCCCCCTTTCCTAGTCACAATACTCCCATTTTCCTAGGAGAACCAACCCTCTCCCAGTTTCTGGCCATAAAATTTGTGTGGGGGGATGGACCCTACCACCAGTAGCCAGGGTGAGCATGGGACGTAGGCTCAGCCAGTGTGAGCCGAGTAGGCTCAGCCAGTGTGAGCCGAGTTCCGAGTTCCGGGGGTGAGCATATGACCTAAGCACAACCGTTTAGCATATTTCAGAGGGGCTGGGCCATGTGACCCTCTCAGCCAATCAGTGCCTCCCACACCCCTGGGAGGAATGTGATTGGCTGGGAGTCAGATGAGAACATGAACCTGTTGGTGCAAACATACCAAGTCCCAGACGTTGCTTCCCACAGGTCCCTATGACTCGGCCTAAGAGCTTTCCCTTGCTGCGGGAGTGAGCTCGCCAGGTGCCAGGAGTGAACCAGCTGGATGGATAAGCATTGGTGGGTAAATATTCCAGCTTGTTCACCCCTCAGGCAGAACAACCCTGAGGCATGTTCTGAACAGTCTCCTAGACTTCTCCCCTAGGATTAAGCTCCAGGTGCCCATCGGGGTAATTGGCTTCGCAATGCATGCTATGTTGGCTGATTCCCTTCCCTATCTCACTTCCTAGCCCCCAAATCTCCCAAATAAATGATTTCACTCAAATATTCTTCTCAGGATCTGCATGGGGGGGAGTGCAACTCCAAACACAGGCACAGAAGGAGCCCATCCATGTGAAACCAACTCAGAGGCGAGCATAGCCAAGAGAATGAGCCTTGATCCAATAGTACCTAAAGTCCTCACTCTGAATGTTTTAGTGACATGATTACTTAAATTTCTCCTTCTCCTTAATGATTTTTGAACTTGGGTTTCTTTCACTTGCAATGGAATGAGGGCTGCTGATATTTCCATGTTATTGGTAAAAAAAAAAAACCAACCTGAAATTAGGCAACCATCCAACAGATCATGCTTCCTACGCCATGGCAGCCATCCCTCCCTGTGTTACAGCCACAGGCCTCATGATGCCTCAGGATCACCTGAGGGGTGATCCCTCAGGAAATTGCAAGAGGGAGGAAGAGGTGAGTGTTACAGACGGAGCAAGGCAGACAGATGAGAGACAGTTTAGCTTCCAAAAACATCTGTTGACTTTCTTCTGCATGCCTAGCTTGGAGTCCTCAGATTCTGGGTGGTGCTGGAGGACAGACAGATCCAGTGGAGTTCCAGAAGCTGTGGTGTCAGCTGCTATCTGCCAGATCTTGTAGCCCCAGGAGTGGGGGCCCCGATGCTGGGCCCAGCTCATTAAACTTGTGACTGGCCTGCAGGTGGGACTGTCACCACTTCTGAGTGCAGCGCACAGTGTCTTCTAATGACTCCCATGCCCCATTGCTGAGGCTGCTGGTTCACCCTCCACTGCGGTTGGAGTTCCGTGCTGGGTGGCCATTCTGTGGACCAACACTTGCCATGTACCGCAGGGTTTCTGGTTGGTGGGTTTGGAAAGCTGTTGCCGATGGAGGTGCTTGTTGAGGACACCCCATGAGCTGGGCGGTCCTCCACCCCTGCTGATCAGTACCCTCTGAGGTCAGGAGCCCATGGCGTCAAGTGTGTGTCAAAGGCTGCCTCAGCAGGCACCCTCGTCCACCATCAGCTCATTCATTCAGAACTCTGTGCCAGCCCCTTTTTTGGGGGGTGGGGAAGCTGAGCTGAAAACAGCCCTGTTCTAGAGAGTTCCTGGGGTCTGGGTGGGGAGGGCTGAGACACACGCATACAGGATGGTGGGATGGTACGATAGCTGTTCTCACATTGCTGGGAAGGAGGCAGGCCTGGGCCAGGTCATGGACGGTAACTCTATTACTTGAGTAGAGCACAGTGGCTGGGCCACAGAGAAAAAGTGTTGATGGCATGGACAGAGTGGGCAGTAGGGAGGAGATATTGTGGAGAAGTGGAGAGTCTGATGCCTTGCCCGATTGGGCAAGGTGGTCCAAGGGAGGGGCCTGGGCCAGCAAGCTTGGCCAGTCCAGGCCGGTAGGGGTGGGTGGGAGTGTCTCTCTGAATCCTTGAGCAAGGTGGCAAGGGTAGGAGGTACGTCTTAGTACCTGTCTTGTTTTGACCTGCTCAGTGTGGTAATACACTGAGGGGACAGAAGCCTGGAGTGCTGCTGGTTCTTTTGCATTTTAAGGACAGAGTCTGCCTGAGAATAAAGCCAGCCCAGGGGGCCTAGAGTCCAGAACTGAGGATAGATAGATTACTGAAGACCCATTTTGACACCTGGATCCAACTATACCTGAAGCCAATTTACCCTACTCCTAAATCTTCAGTTGTATGACCTAAGAGATTACTTGCTCTCCCCCCTCCCCACTTCATAATCGAATTGAACTGAACAATTTCTGTTATTTGCTGCTGGAAAAGTTCTAATAGACTCACTCTTTCTACATGTAAGCTTATTCGCCTGTAAAGGAGACACAAGATCTCTCAGAGACGATTCCAATAAAAGAGTGTAAATTGTGAAGTGCTGAGTGGCAATGTGGGTGGGGACCATGCACGTCCTTATTATGGAAGGAACCTCTTAGGTCTGGACAGAGGGAGCCAGGATTGAGCCAGCTGTGGGAAGGGGACTAAAGAATGGACAGGTCTGGGGTCCTGAGCCAAAGCCAAGTCAGCAAGAGCCTGTGCTGTTATGCATATCCCTCGGGGCCCCCTGCCGCCAGCCCCTGCCTGCACACAGTAGGTACAAAAGCAAATGAGAAGAGCTCTTTCCACGGGCCAACGAGGCACACTTGTTACTGAAAACATTTTCATGACATACTTGTTCCCTCCCTTGTACCTTGGGCTTTACAGATATCCCTGCTCATTCCGCCCATCAGTCTGTGGTCGCATTTCTTTGCTAAATGATGAACGGGGATTCTGGGATGTTCAGAGAGCCCAAGCTGGGTCCTGTGTGGGAGTCAGGGAGGCCCCAGGGCTGCGAGGAGGCGAAGCAGACCCAGAGGCCTTCCGTGCAAAAGGCCTGATCAGGCCCTTAAGTTGGCAAGTAATTAGCTTGCTTAATTAAGGCGTACAGGTGCAGGGCTCCTGCCTGGGATGCACTGGGGACCCGCGTGACACCTGCCACAGAAGGGGTCTCCTGCTCCGTTGTTATCGCCTGTCAGGGGTTGGGGAGAAAACTAATTAGGCAGTGAGTTTGGGAAGTGTAGCCCCTTGGAGCAGAGGCCTTGGCAGACTGGGGCCCTGGGTGCAGGCAGGGGGCACGGTGGGGGGGCATGGTGGGAGACCTGGCTCCTGGGATGGCCCAACCCTGGCAGGTTTAGGATGGGGGTGGGGGAGGGGAAAGTGCTGCCAGTGCCCGCCAGGCTGCAGGCAGTCACAGTGGAGCTGACAGGCTGGTATTTTTCACCCACCCCATTAAATTCTGTTTCCAGAAATGATGGGGTAGCCCCTCCTCCTCCCAAACCACAGACATGAGCTGAAGAAGGTTCCAGAGAATGCCAGTGCCCTCCTTCCCTCGACCAGGAGGGCCTGTTTCAACAGCCTGAATGGGGGCTGAGAGAGCCCACACAAGAGCTCCCCCCGACTCAATCCCCTCAATTTGCAGATGGCACAGACAAACAGACAGTCCTTGCTCCTGAGGGACCTCTGTCCCCATGGCTGGCCAGGGGCGGGGGTTGGGGGGAGAGCACAAGGTCTGTCAGGGGTGCTGAGTACTACCAAAGGGATGCGACAGGGAAGGAGACTGGTGTCAGGGCTGGTCCTCGGAGTTCCTTCTGAGGAGGAGGCTGTTCTGGGCTGAATCATGTCCCCTGCAGATTTCTATGTGGAGGTCTGAACCCCCCACACCCGGAATGTAATGGGAAACAAGACCTTTAAAAGGTGATTAAAGCTGAACGAGGTCACAAGGGTGGGCCCTCATGCAATGTGACTAGTGTCCTTCTAAGAAGAGATCAGGATACAGACACGCACCCAGGGGCGACCACGGGAGGACACGGGGGAACATGGCAAGTTATGGAGGAAGGGAGGTCTCAGAAGGAACCAACCCCACCAACACTTTGGTGTCGGGCTTCTAGAACCGTGAGACCCGAAGTTCCTGTTCAAGCCCCCCAGCCTGTGGTAGTCTGTTACCCACCTCTGAGTGAAGCCCGGAAATGAGACAGCCACCGAGGGCCACTGGCTAGCGTTTCAAGAGGAGCCATTGGGATGAAAGCCTCCTGGACGAGCTCAGACACCAGCAAGGGGGCCTTGGCACTGAGCTGTGGGACGTCCCTCTGGACTGTGGGCAGACCTGAAGCAGGGAGACGAGGCCAGAGAGATGGGACAAAATCCTGGGGCACCTCCAGTGTGAGACAGAGCTGCCGGTCATGGCAGGGGTGGCCTTGCCTGCGTGAAGTGGGTTGTACCTGGAGAGCTGTCGGTCCAGGCACACGAAACCCACAACCTCACAGGATCCCCCCACCTGCAGTCGTGGCAGGGGTCTTGCAAAGGAGAAGAGCCAGGCCTGGCCGAAAGGGCATCCTGGTGGAGGAGACACATGGGCAAAGGCCCAAGCGGGGTACAGCTCGCAGCCCTCAGGGAGCTGAGCAGACCAGAGCACAGGGAAAAGGGAGCTGAGGGCTGCGAGGCATGGAGGTGGTGTTGATTTAATCAAACCGAACTGGCCCGGAGCTGCTTCCACACAGCTGAGGGCTGCACTCGGGCCACGTGGGCCTGAGGACCCACGCTCCAGGCCTGGCTGTGAATGGAGGGATGCTGGTGGCGTTTGGACCCACACTTCTGTCTGCGACCAGGCCTCGTAAGGGAGATCCCTCTCTTCTGATGAGCCACAGCTCAAGGTCAACAGAATCAACTCTGAGAATGAGAATCAACTCCTGGACCCTCCCCATCACTCTGGCCTTCTGGGTCAGGGTCTTGCCAAGTGTGGGAAGGACTGACTGGGTTTGGGGCTGGACCAGAGCCCTCCTGATTGGCTAAATGTCTCCCCAAGTCTCCGGCACATTCCCAGCTCCCAAGCAGAATCTGGCGTCTCCTGGGAGAACTGACAAGTGTCTGGATGGGAAACTGTAGTCCCAGCCTCAGCTGCACCTGGGCCACACCTTGCCCGGGGCCTGGCTGTCCCCTCCCTGTGTGCCCTCGGAGCCAGCCCTGGGCTGGCCTTCTTGTCCTGCAGGTGTCCTGTGGGACACACCATGGAGAGCAGGTCACAACGCCAGTCCTTCCCATGACTCTTGAATGCAGCTCTTCCCTTAATCCCTTCTCATCACCATCTCTTTCCTCATGATCTGGCCACAGATATTGTTCTAGAAAGCTCTTTCCTCAGTTCACACTCCTTACTGTAATCACAACAGACTGAGCTGTCCAGCCTCCTCTCTGCCTCCTTTCTGAATCAGGTCCTGTGTACCAGTCCCATGGACCTCAACCTCTTCCTCCTAGCCCCAGGCACCACACACAGGCTGCCATTCTAGTATTTTCTGCCTGGAGCCCTCTCTCTCTTCATACAAGCAAGAACCTTCAGGGCAGTGTGTTGAACTAGGAAGCTATGGGTAGGATCAGAATTTCTGGGTTAAAAATCCTCAGTGTCATCATTTCCTGGGGCTTTAGTTATATAGCTATAAAATGAGAACAGCGACAGCCTCTTTCTGTCCCTCTTGGCAACAGGGGTGCTGTGTAACTAACAACTGTGCTAGTTAGGAAGGTTTGGTTGCATCTGAAAGCCCAATTCAGATGGCTTAAACAATATAGGAAATTCATTAGCTTGTGGGAAAAGTATAAAGGTATGTAGGTATCAGGTGAGGGTTGATCCAGTAGCTCAGTAATGTCAAGCAAGACTGTTTCTGTCTCTCTACTTCCACAGTGCTGGCTTTGTCTTGGAGACGCACTCCCTGCTGGTTGCAGGATTGCTATACATGTTCTCATTCACATCTAATAAAACAGTGAGAGCTTTTCCCCCCAACACAAAACAAAAATCCTGGGCTACTGGACCAATTGGAGCCTTCTGTCTGTCTTTAAGCCAATCACTGTGGCAAGAGGAATGGGATGCTGCGATTTGGTTTAGACCAATGAGGGTCCACTCCTAGACCCGGGGGTAGGGCCAAACCTCCACAATCACCATGGCTATCACTCAATGGGGAGTGTATGGTAGAGATCAGAGAAGCCACCACAAGACTCCAACTCTTGGCTAAATTTGATAAAATAGAGATGTACTGGAAAGACATGGTGACTCCCCAAAACCAAGGACAAGAGGAAGAGCTGGGCAAAGAAAGGATAGGACCATGTCTGGTCCAGGGAGCTGGTGCTGGGAGCCAATGAGTTGGAGTGTTGTTGCCGGCCAGATAGACTTAAGTTCAGCCTTTGTGCTGCCTGCTTTAGCTTCTGGCTGCCCTGACCCACTGGAGATGTGTGTCTGACTTCTGGCCAGGGTAGACAGGAGACCCCAATTAACAGGTCTGCCAGACCATGTCCAGGGGAAAGGGAGATCCCCCCCAAAATCTGGGCACTGCCACCAGAGGATAGGGCTATGACTGCCAGGTGCAAATCCCAAACATCAGTGGTACCGGTCAGGGCAGAGTGGACTGAGCCAACTGCTTCCTGGAGTGAGCGAATACAGAATGCTCAAGGCTCCTCCTCCATGAAGCCTTCTTGGACTCGCAGTGGAGCTTTGGGGGCTGTGTCCCTTGCACAGGGTCTCGCACAGCACAGATGTCTTGGGTTCTGCCTGTTTCTCCTGAGCTTAGCCTTCCATCAAGGCTGCTGAACCAAAAGCAAGACATTCACTGCAGGTGGATGATGTTGGGTCCATTCTGAAGAGGACTAGCGGGGTCTTCAGAGCCTGGCTTCCTGGTGTGCACCAGCTGGAGCTGTGAAGAGGGAGGTCTCAAAGGGATTCTGTGCCCAGCGTCTCACTCGTCCTTCGCCAGAATGGTGGTGAAGGCTCATTTAGAGTAGGGGCTCCTACACTGCGGACTCTCGGCGAGGACAGAGGAAATAACGGGACCAGATTTTGATCAGGGAGGCACTGAATCTATGCATCAATTTGGAGGCAATTGACGTCTTCACAATATTGATCCTTCCCATCTAAACACAGAGTATTTCTCTTCTTATTTGATCTTTAATGTTTCTCACTAATATTTTATAGTTTTCTGAGAAGTCTTATGCCCCTTTCCTTTTGAGAAAAATGTTAATCGAGACACAATTTACATACTCAAAATTCATTATTTTAAAGCACTGCAGTGCAGTGGTTTTTCAGTATGTTTGTAAAATTGTGCAAACATCACCACTACCTAATTCCAGAACATTTTCACCACCCGTCAAAGAAACCCCATAGCGGTTAGCAGTCACTCTCCATTCTCCCCAGTTCCTGATCTGCTTCTTGTCTCTATGGATTTGCTTATTCTGGACATTTCATATAAATGGCATCGTATATTATGTGACCTTCTGTACCTGGCTTCTTTCACTCAGCAGAATGTTTTCCAAGTTCCTTCATGTTGTGGCATGTGTCATCCCTCTGTTCTGTGTTATTGCTGAATAATATTCCATTGCATGGATATACCACGATTTGTTCATCGATTCATCCATCGACAGACATTTAGCTTGTTTCCACCATTTGGCTATTATAAATCAGGCTGCTATAAACATTCGTGTACAAGTTTTTCTGTGGATGTATGTTTTCATTCTTTCGGGTAGATGCCAAGGAGGGGAATTGCTGGGTCACATGGTAACCCTATGTTTAACTTTCTGAGGAGCTGCCACTGCTTTCCAAAGCAATGTATGAGGAAGGTTCCAGTTATTCCACATGGACCAACGCCTGTTATTAGCCATCCGTTGTCTGTCTCGTCCTCTAAGGTAGTTGAGTGGATAAGGGATGGCCACTCACAGATGAGGAGCCTGAAGGTCAGGGAGGAGAGCTCGCTCAGCCCCAGTGAGCCAGGGCAGAGCTGGGATCAGATTCCAGACCTGTCTGATGCAAATGCCATGCTCGACCCTCACCAAGAAACATTCCAATAAACAGGGTCAGTGGCGTGCCTTCCACACGGCACTAGGAGACTGAGCCCTTGGTGTCAGGGGTCCTTGAGGAGGAAGGAGCCTGAGAGATCAAAAGATGATGGGCACGGAGTGCTCAGTCTGGTGCAAGCTCACCACGAATGAATAAGAGTTACGATAATTACTATAACTACAGGGTCCCCTCCAGCCATTGTGCTAATTGTTTAGCCTCTGACCCCTCCCCCAACCCAAATGCAGAACAGCGGCTGGGCTGGGTACCCTGAGACCCAAGCCTGCCCTTGACCTAGCACTGCCAATTGCTTTTTTTTTCCTGTGACAGAGTTTCTCAGCTTGATCCCCATACCTGTCACATCATGGGGCGTGCTGTGTGACACATTCCCTCAACACGGCAAGTACTCAGGGCCCACGACCTTGATGGAGCCCGAGAAGCCTGACTCATAGGCACAGGGTGCACACATTTGCCTTGGATGAAAAATAAGGTGTCTAGTTTATTTTAACTTAGATATGAGCCCACAGTTTGTCGAGAGATAAATGAATGTGGGGCGTTGAAGGAACACAATTAAATGCTCTTCAAGGCTGTACTGGGAACAGATGTGCAATTCCTGGCCATTCTAAGCTGTCATCTGCCAGGGGCGGGGGGTCGGCTGCATGTGTATTTTGCATATTGAGAAGGACTGAGGATGGGACACAGCCCTGGGATGTGCCCACAGGATACGTCCACCGGAAGCTTCTAATCACCTGCAGAAAAGGCCGGGAAAGGGAAGAACCTTACTGCCGAGGGCATGGACCTGATTTCTGGTTGACTGTCAGTGCCTTGCTACTGTGTCTCCAGGCACGTCCGAGCTCAGCCGCGGGCTGGCCACCTAGCGCCTCCCCCCTGCTCTGCCAGTGTGCCCCCCAGATAACTGCCCTCCATTCCCAGCATTTCAGATGATTACGGATACCCTCCCTGCCGGTAACAGCTGGTGGGGCACATGATTGCATGAGGCTTCCGGCTGGGGAGACATGGGGCGTGGGGGTGGCGGCTGAGAAGGTATTAAAACACAGCTTCGAGAAGCACCATCTGTAACAATATCCCAGATAAAAGCCCCGGCCCCAGCGTCCGATAGAACCGCTTTGAAGGGACATGGGGTCCCTATAGGAGCAGCAACTTCACAGTAGAGGGGTTGTGGCAGCCCCCAGGTGAGGCTGTGATACAGGCTGGGTACTGCTGTGTTATGGGTTCAACTGTGTCCCCCACCACACCCCTATGTCGAAATCCTAAACCCCAGAAGGCCAGAACGTGACCTTATTTAGAGATAGGGTCTTTACAGAGTGAAAATGAGGTCATCAGGGTAGGTCCTAATTCCATATGACTGGAGTCCTCTTAAAAGGGGGGAAATGTAGACCCAGGCACATGGGTGCACACGCGTGTATGCACGCACGTGCACACGCACGCAGAACACCATGTGAATAAAGACTGGAGTTCTGCTGCCATGGGCCAGGGAACTTCCAGTAGAGAGAGGCTTGGAACAGAACTGTCCCTCACAGCCCCAAGAACCCAAGCTCTGGCCTCCAGAACTGTGAGACAATAAACTTTTCTTTCTTTTTTTTTTTTTAAAGATTTTATTTATTTGACAGAGAGAACAGTGAGAGAGGGAACACAAGCAGGGGGAGTGGGAGAGGGAGAAGCAGGCTTCCCGCTGAGCAGGGAGCCTGATGTGGGGCTTGATCCCAGGACCCTGGGATCATGACCTGAGCCAAAGGCAGACGGTTAACGACTGAGCCACCAGGCGCCCGAGACAATAAACTTCTCTTGCTACTGCATAGTGAGAGCAGCTCAAGACAACACATGCGTGCCCGGTGCACCGGGGCGGGAGAGGGGGATCCGTGATGCCTTTGATGGGGTGCCCCCCGCCCCTCAGGCAGCTGAGGCAAGGGACAGTCTCCTGGCACAGACTTCCTGCCCCACCTGCTCTGGGGCTGCGGCGGAGAGCTGACTTGTTTGTGTAAAATACTCAAAACACTGAGGGAAAGATTAAAGTCATTAAGAACCAGTTTCCTGAGAAGAGTGTAGCTGTTCTCCCTGTGAAAGCCGGGCCCTTCTCAGAACCAGCCTGGGCACGACGTCCCCTCCCTCACTGCTCACCAGCAGTGAGCACAGCCCACCCCACTGTGCCTCGCAGGAATGGCCCCTGGTGGGAGCACTTACCCTCTCTGTGGAGGCTTGGAGTTTGTACCAGCCACAAGAGGGATGGGTGACCCCACACCACACTGACACCCGCTGCTGTGTAAGTGGGCTTCCTGCTTGGGCATTGACCCCCGATGCCCTGCCTGGCCCTGCAGAAGCCCACAGAAAGGTCCCACTGCACACATGGGGCCTCATCCCCAAGCCCACCAGGAGGGGGCACTCTTGTGTGGAAGTGTGTGCGGCTCCAGAGCCCTGGGGCAGCGCTGGGGTCTCTTTTTGTTCCTGGCACAGAGCAGGTTCTAGCTGGTGAGCACCAGCACTGGTTATGAGTGGGGCCAAGTAATGACATTGCCTCTTTTCCCAGTAGGGACTTTTGTGGGGCTGGGGATGGTGGGCGGGCAGGATCCAGGACAGGATATAAGCAAGACAGAAATGCCGGGACTCTTCCTTTATCTTACAAGCTGGATTGCACTCCCCTAAAAGGATGTGTTTAAGTCCAAACCTCAGTACCCGTGAATGCGATCTTATTTGTGAATAAGATCTTTGCTGATGTAATCAAGGTGAAGTCATTAGGATGAACTCTAATCCCACAAGGCAAAGTGAGGGGCGCCTGGCTGGCTCAGTCAGTTAAGTGTCCAACTCTTGATTTCGGCTCAGGTCATGATCTCAGGGTCGTGGGATCGAGCCCTGAGTCAGGCTCCCTGCACTCGGCAGGGAGTCTGCTTGAGACTCCCCTGTCAGCCCCTCCCCCCTCTAAAATCAATAAATAAAATCTTAAAAAAAAAAAAAAAAGGAGGGCACCGTGGGAGGCAGATGCAGCTCCAGGTATGAGGGTGGAGGGACAGGATCTGATGTGTGCATGATTTGGCAACTCAGGGATCCTGGGCAGATGAGCTTGGCTTCTCTGGGCCTCTCTGGCTGGGTCTGCCTGGTAAAACCCGATGAGGTCCTGTTAGTTCTTTCTCCCTGGGGAGGAACGTCATCTTACGTGTAAGGAATTTGGCTTCCCCTAAAGAGAGGTCTGGACTTTGTCCCAGCTCCTGGGAGGTAACCTCCACGCACAGGGAATTTCCCAAGTAATAGAAGGATCTTTGCTATTCATGGACCCCTCACGCCTGATTGTGTATGCTAATGAGGTGACTGGTAGACCCCCAGACAGTTTAACTCAGGGTGGAAGCTGGCCACAGGGTAAAGAGCAACCCCGTGATTAGGACACTGAGGCATTCAGCCACTTGATATCAGCCTGACCTCTGGGAGGGGAAGGGGCTGGAGACAGGGTCCAGCCACGTGGCTAGGGATTCAATCATGCCTACATAATGAAACCCCAATAAAAACCGTGGACACTGAAGCTCACATGAGCTTCCCTGGTTGGCAACAGGCTCATTGAGTATCGTCACACATCACAGCTGGGAGGGGGAAACATCGTGCAGGTCTCCGTGGGGAGAGGACCACGGAAGCTCCACGTGTGGGCTCCTGGCAGACTCTGTCCTGTGCAAAAGCCAAAGCCTTCCTTTGGTTGGTTCTAATTTGTATTCTTCTGTTCTGACAAAACTGCAATAGTAAGTACAGTGCTTTCCCAAGTCCTGTGAGTTGTTCTAGTGAATTACTGAACCTGAAAGTGGTTTTGGGAAATCCCTGAACTTGACGTTGAGGTCTTAGCCTTGCCTTCCACTACCTCTGGGTTCAGCCCAACACCAGCAGGGGGCAGTGAGGAGAGAGTGGGGCTAGCTTAGGCGGAAGAGATCAGTACTTACACCCCAACTACGAGCAGCCACCAAGACATCTCATTATTAGTCCATCCCTTCCTCTGCTTTTCCGAGTTGAACAAAGAGCCCCTCCACTCTACTTCAGCAGCAGTTTAATAAAAATGCAAACACAGGTCCCTGATGGTGAGAATGGTGTCCCCATCACTAGCACTGTGTCCTGGTGCTACTTTCATTCGCCTTTTAAGATAGTTAAGGAAGGAGTATTTCTAGACTCCAAGTGTAATTTTTGATCTGAAGATGCCCCCACGGTAGAATAAACTGTCACAAAGCAAAGAGCAATTGTGGTTAATGAAGCCCACACAACGATCCGTCCCTGCAGCGGATCTGCCTTTTTAATGTCATCATCGGTCCTTGGGGGGAAGAGCATCTTTTCTCTTTTCTGCATGGCCTGGACTCTAGAAAGAGATACGTGGACAAATCCCTCTCCGTGCATCTGAGCCACCTCCGGGCTCCCATAATCCTGTGGTCATTTGAATAACATGGGGGAGACTAATTGTGCCCCCAAATCACCACGTTGGAAAATTCATTTCTCTCATTGTCTAAAAACAATTTCCCAAGTGTTTCCTTGTCAATGTGGAGCAGGCTTAAGTCCTCAATTGGTTTCCTTTCATCTTGATTCGTCTCATGGGTTCTTCTGAGGATTCCACTTTGAAAACGTAATTGACCGTATACAAAACAAAGCCGTTGATGGTTTTGTGAGAGTGTGTGTATATACAATATTTGATGGGCTAATCTTACCACATTTTAATTACAACACTGGATGGTATTATAAATTCGTGTTCAATTAGGCTCAAGCCATCAACTACGGAATACATTATACATTTTGTTAGATCAGCCCAACTGATGTTATGAGCTCCACTGTAATAGCAAGTAAAGATACTGTTGTCAGATGAATTTAACCCCCTAAGCTCCATCCAAACTTGTATTTATAGCCATAAGATTGGTTAAGGAAGGGAATTGCAGCCTTATAATGAACATGAGTGTGGACATAAAATCAAAGCCTTAAACATATAGCAAAACTCACAGTAGATCCGTAATGCTTTCTGCCTCTGACTCTATGAACCACAGAAAGAGAGTGGTCATTCAAGGAAAACTCAGTCCCCTCTAAAGGAAAGAGGAGGCCCAGAAAATTTTGAATCGGATTTCTGTTAAATCTGACTCACCTAGCTGCAGCAGGTCCTTCAAATGGGTGCATTGGTTAAATGTTCTAGTTAGAAGAAAAAGGGGGATTAAGAAGTGGGGTGGATAGTACTCTTGTTCATCAATCTCCTGTTGGCCTTTCCTTTCCAGCTCAAGGCAGCTGCACCCTGACTGTGAGTCCAGATCTGGCTGATGATACACAAGGTGTGGCCTGTATCATTTCTGAGTTGAGGCCCTGAAAAGCAGACACGATCCTCCATTCTCTCTCTTCCCTGGGCTGGATGATTGAGAAGGCCTCCATCAGCCTGGATCCCTGAGTGACTGCATGGAGAAAACATGTGCGGTCCCTCCCCTGGCCCTGCCTCCATGTGCCGGATATATACCGGGAACTAGAAAGAAATCTGTGGTAAGTCATTGAGACGTTGCCTTTCCCATACTGACTAATACAAGAACTTTAACATAACTGAAATACGGTAAAACTCAGAGACAAGCCCAGTTTGGACCATCACTTTATTGTGTCTCTCCTGAGAGAGCTTTGATGAAGGCACTGCAATATCTAGGAGGGCTTTGGGTTATTATTTTGGCCCTTAATGGTTAATGCACAAATCTGTCTCAAATTGTTCCTTGATACCTGTGTTGCCCTGGTCCATAGTTTTGACCCGAACTTCTCAGGTCCTATGCTTTCATTTTTGTTTTTAAGATTTTACTTATTTATTCATTTGAGAGAGAGAGAGAGAGAGAGAGAGCGAGCACGCAAGAGCAGGGGAGGGGCAGAGGGACAAGCAGACTCTCCACTGAGCATGGAGCCTGATGCAGGGCTCCACATGGGGCTCCCTCTCAGGACCCTGAGATCATGACCTGAGCCAAAGTCAGACACTTAACCGACGGAGCCACCCAGGTGCCCCTCAGGTCCTATGTTTATAAAATGAGGCTAGACTTCATTCATTCATTCATTCATTTGTTCATGTGTTCTGAACATCAGGATGTGTTTGGGCCCGGGTTAGGGGCTACAGGGGGATAATTATTAGAGCAGACAGTTACTGGGAGCTCGTCATGGGGTAGACGTGATGCTGAATGTTTCACAGGCATTATGAGACTTTGTGCTCACCCTCCTACATGGGGCAGGTATCCTCCTCACCCCCATTTCACAATAGAGGGAATGGGAACTAACCTAGAGGAGGAGGGAACTTGCCCGAGGAGTCCTTGCAGGAAGTGACAGAGCCAGGGTTTACCCTGGCCCTTGGATTCAAGAGCCTAGGTCTCAGCCTGGTCCGTCCATTGGCCAGGAGAAGAAGGTCCCTCCTGCCAGTCCCTTTTCTGAAACACCCATTAAACACCTTCGAAGGCTCCCTGCTGCTCTGAGACTCCTGGCTTCGAGGCCCTGGTAATCAGGCCCCTGTGACTTTAGGCCTGTCACCATAACCCCTGTCACTCTGACCCATCTGTGTGACACTTGGGTCTACCTAAGGAATCTTCCCTTCTCCAGAACACACCCCCAAGGCAGCATCTCCCATGAAGACCATTTAGGCATCTGTTCCTCATGTATCATCATGATGGTTTACTCCTGGTTGGCCAACCCCCCGGCCCCGGGTCCCTCATGCTGGTCTCCATGGCCCGGCGCACTGCCTGGCGCCCAGTGGGGTTCAGGGCTCATTGGTTTGGTCATATCCAAATGCACCGAGTAGGGGCGGGAGCAATCCCGGCAGCTTCACACGGGGGCCGCCACAACCTCAGGGATGACAGCCCTGACTCTGAGAAGTGACATCTATATACATCCATCATCCTGGACTTAGCAGCTCCTGGGAAGCCTTTCCCCCATTACAGAGAGTAATGGCTGCCAACAGGTGACTTGGCAAATAGCAGCCGTTAGCACTCGTCCTTCGTGGTTAAAGAGGACACAGCTGAAGAAAGAGTTCGAAAAGAACCACTTTCTCCAACTGATCTCAGCCCAGTTGCTGGATCTCTCCAGCCAGGTCTATCTCAACAAAGCCACCACCTCCTGGGTCCACCTAAGCTACAGGGGACCGTGTCTGTCATTTCAAACAGATCCCCAGGTGGCTGGGGTGAGGCCCAGATTCCAGAACCGACGTCCAAGACCTCCAACACCAAGGCAGTGGTATTTTCCGGGGTTTATGAAGCTGGAACGTTCTTCCTAAAGGTGACCATCTCTCCCCGGGGCAGCTGTTCTCAGCCCTGGCGTGCTTTTGAATTATAGACTCTCTGGGGCAGGGAGAGGGCAGCAGTATTTTTTTTAAAGCTCCCAGGTAAGTCCCGTGTGTGGCCAGGGTAGGAACTACTCTGCCAAGGGGCATTGGGCGGAGACAAGAAGCAGCAGGGGGCCGGCCTGACCCTTTGCAAGAGGGTTGCGCTGCCTTCTCCCTGCTTCTCCAGCATCCATACATCAAAGATGCTGCTATCAGAGGAAGGGAACAGAATATTCTGAAGTTACAGCCGATGTCCGGAAGAGGCATTATATTGCTGAGAAGGCGTCCCCATAGGATGTCTGTTGGTTGAGGGCTGTACAAACCGGTTGGGGGTTGACTGAGCCTGCATCCCTTCACCACGACCCCCCCGGAACTTCAGCCCTCTCTTGTTTTCAAGTCCATCCTCCCTCTTCTGGCTTCGTTGGGACATAGACTAAAGTAGGGACACCTGGCTTTTGATCCTTCCCTGCCAGCCCTGTGCTAAGCAGGAATGACTCAATGTCTCTGAGGCTCAGTAACCTCATCTGTGAAGTAGGGATAATATCTCCCTTGCCAGGCTCAGGCAGGCCCCCCAGTGTGACCATGGTGACAAAAGTGCCGGTTAACTGCACAGGATGCCTCTTTCATTCACTGGGTCACCGGACAAACATTTGCTGAGCCCCTGGTGGCTGACCGGGCAGCATGCTGGCCGCTGGGTGTGGAGGCTCGCTGATACGCGGCCGAGAATCCATCGATCAGACCCACTATGAGGCCACAGGGTCCACTCTCTCTCCACATAAAGTGTTTGTAGGTCAGCTGGGGGACGACAGTCCAGAGGCAGGCCAGGAAAGTGGGTATTGAACCTCACAGACCCCCTACAGTATAAGAGGGGCCCAGTGGAGGCTGGTTCTCTAGAGTTTAAAACAAAGTTTTGTCAGAATTGTAGCTGTTATGACGCCTGCCTCCCCTCTTTCCCTCCTTCTTTCTGTGTTTTTTTTTTTTTTTTGTAGGTACAGCGACCATTTTACTGTTATCAGCATTATTTCTCATCCACTATTTTCTTTCCCACAATGAAACCCTCCTTGGTGTCTCCATTTATGAGGATATCTGGAGTTATTTGCATTCTGACAGCTTAAATCACGTGTTTTAAGACCGGTCACAAGCAAAGTAGTAAATCTCTGACTTAGCTTCAGCCCGAACAAACAATAAAAAAAGATCTCCTATCAAAGCAATAAACACTGGCAGCACTGGTGACTTGTCAGGGTTCAGGATTCATAATCGTGACAGACAAGTATTTTAATAAAAAGAGAAAGGACAGTGGGAAACCAAAACGTTTGTTTTTCTTCCTTGTGTTCACTCTTTTCTCTTTATTTAGGTCTCCTCGGTGTGATTTTAGATGGTAAGTTCAGAGGGTGTGAGAGATCTGAGGACTTCTGGTTCTGACTAGGACATAAGGTCAGAGACGTGCTTATACACACAGCGGTAGAAGGAAAAGCAACACCACAGTGAGGAATCACTGGGTGAATCACTGCCACGTCAAAGAAACTCCCAGTCCGTTTCCTTACTAACATCCCACCTTGTCTGGGGCCAAATTATCCTCTAGTTACAGAGCTCTGTGGCAATCCATGATCAGTTATGGTTATCACCATCGTTCCGCTTTGTGCTGGAGTCCCCCAGGCATGCGTGGATGTGGACACCGTAACAGCTACCGCTGGCTGCATAACAAATCACCCCAAATCTTAGCAGCATAGGACAGTCAACATTTATGATCTCACACAATGTCTGCAGGTCAGGAATGGGGGCATGGCTTAGCTTGGCTCTCTAACAAGGTTCAGTCAGGATGTTTTTTGGTGCTGTTGTCATCTGAAGGCTTGACTGGGACCGGAAAATCTGCTCTCAGGGGGCTCACCCACACGGCTGGCAAGTTAAATGTGGGCTGTGGGTGGCATGTGGACTCCCCATGAGGCAGCTTGAGGATCCTCACAACATAGCGGCTGGTTTCCCCCAGGGGGGAGTGATCCAAGAAAGAACAAGACAGAAGCCCCCAGGCCTTACATGATCTAGGGTCTGAAGTCATGCTGTCATTTCCACAATATCCCATTGGTTAAACAGGTCAGCTGTATTCAGTGTGGGAGGGGACCACGCCAGGATGTGAGGACCACTGGGGCCATCTTGGATTCGAGCCACCACAGATACAGCTCCCTATGAACAGGAAAGGAAATGCTTTGAAGAGCATCACGCGCAAGCCACAATAAGGCCTGTCCCATGTCTTCTGGGACTTTTCTATCAAGAAGGGAAGGAGAAAAGCATGGCAAATAGGTTGTAGCTTGCGTGCTTCTGCATATCAGTTGGTGAGGCTATCCGGAGCATTCGGGCTCAGCAGGAAAGCATGGTGATTCATTAGTGATGCCTACCACAGACACAGAAATGGGGACTGGGGACACGGATGCACCCTTATTACTCTGACTTACTATAACCAGGCTCTCCAGGGGACATAATATGAATGATCAGACATACTAACAAGCAAGCAGCAAGCCCTAATTATGATATCAGGTAGAGTCACAAGACCCTACCACCAGACAAGTGTGGAGGTGACCATCCACTGAAGAGCAGCTTGAGAATGAACCTTCCCCACCAAAAGTCTGTTCTGGTGCCAGAATCACATGATCGAATCATAGTCTCATGAAACCTAGAACCAGAAACCTCCCTAGAGGCCATGAAGTCAAGTGTATTTCAAACAGTTTTTGGCTTCAGGGCCCTTTAAAAAAAAAAAATCTCCTCCAGGACCACATCATACCAAGCAGGTAAAGGTAGAATTGTTCAGGTGGAAGTGAAGTGGGGAGCTTGGAGCCTGCCCATTCCAACTTCCCCTGGGTCATCACAGGGAACTCTGAGCTGCCTCTGTTAAGGTTCCATGGCACACAGTTTGAAAACCACTGTTTTACTCCATTTCCACCATTTTAGAGCTGAAAAAAAAACTGAGTGCAAGAGAGAAGCAGAGATTCCCAAGAACATGTTGGAGAGGGACTCCCGGCTTAATTTTTGCAGCGTTGGATCTCTAGATGGTCACTGCTTTACAGAGGTGGAGGGAGGTCTGTTCCCCCTGCCCCGCCCCCCATCGCCCCCTACCCCATCGTGGCCAGACCCATGCTGGCGGCTCCCCACCCTGGCAGCGGGACTGACGGACAGGTGGGCTGTGGATCCCTGAACCAGGGCTGACAACAAAGGTGACTTCTCTTCCACCCCCTTCCACTCGCAACAGCTCGACACCGGCACGTGCACACGTGCGTTTATGTCAAGCACGTCCAAACCCGCAAGACTGAGTGGCGCCAGGGATTTTTAAGGCCTAATGAGACAGTGTTCAAAGTATGTTGTTACCTTTCCCTGCCTCACGGAATGAAAGCAGCAGGCCAGGGCTTCTGTGCAGCTTCCACCAAGGGCTAATTTAGTTGTGATTTGTGGCAAACATTTATGGTTTAATAAAGTGACTTTCCGGTTGCTGTGTTTATCACAACTCAAGTGAGGAGGCTCACTGGGGAAGCATCTGGGGTTCATAATTATTAAAATAAAAACACTTTTGTGAGCCATTTTGTCAAGCTTCTTCAGAGTGACTCAACCTCCCCAAGCCCAAATGCGAGGAAAGGGACAGAAAGTGCAGGGAGGGGGTGTTGCGGGGTAGGGTCTCAGTGGGGCAGGCGAGCAGGGAGGACAGAGCCTTCTCCTTGTGGTGACTAAGGGAACCACCCCATGTGACACCTCCTTAGACCACAGAACCGGCACAACCGTCGTGATCACGATATTTGCAAGCATATGTTAATGATTTGGTTTCGCTTTTTTTTTTTTTTGTGGGTTCTAGGAGTCCACAGGAGCCCCGACCTCTGTAGGTTTAGGGGTATAGGCTCTTCCAATAAATGGGGACCCACAACTCTTATTTCTGGCGCCCCAGAAATAAGAAATTTCTGTTTGTACATGGTCACAGGCTGAACTGTGTGGCCCCTTCCCAATTCATATGTGGAAGTCCTAACCTCTAGGACCTCAGACTATGACTGTATATGGAAACGAGGTCTTTAAAGAGGAAATTAAGTAAAATGAGGTCACTAGGATGGGCCCTCATCCAGGCTGACTGGTGTCCTTATAAGAAGAGATTAGGACACAGACACACACGGACGGAAGACTACTGAGGACACAAGGAGAAGCGAGTACATACCAAGGAGAGAGGCCTCAGGAGACCCCAACCCTACTGACACTTTGATCTCAGACTTCCAGCCTCCAGAACGGAGAGAAAACTAATTTCTGTTGTTTGAGCCACCTGGTTTGTGGTATCCTGTGGTATCCTGTCATGGCGGCCCAAGCAAATAACACACGAATGACCAATGGAGATCGTTAAAGCAGCCTGTTTGCTTTCACTAACTTAGACCCAGCGCTCATCTGAGAAAGCCGAGGATAGTCAGGCCAGAAGAATTCTGTCCTAAAGGCACATTAGCCAAGACTGTTAAAATAACATTGTTGAATGTTAAGCAAAATGAGACAATTGGAGAAAGTCTATTATCATATGATCTAACTTATATGTGGAATTTAAGAAACAAAACAGAGGAGCATACGGGAAGGGAGGGAAAAAGAAAACAAGATGAAATCAGAGAGGGAGACAAATCGTAAGAGACTCTTAATCATAGGAAACAAACTGAGGGTTGCTGGAGGGGAGGTGGGTGGGGGGACGGAGTAACTGGGTGATGGGCATTAAGGAGGACACTTGATGTCATGAGCACTGGGTGTTACGTAAGACTGATGAATCACTGAACTCTACCTCTGAAACTAATAATACACTGTATGTTAATTAATTGAATTTAAATTAAAAAGAAAAAAAGACTGATGAATCACTGAACTCTACCTCTGAAACTAATAATACACTGTATGTTAATTAATTGAATTTAAATTAAAAAATTAATAATACGCTCATATAGTGGCTCATTGTAAACCATTAAAATGTTTGTAAAGAAAAAATAATAAAAATTTTTAAAAGGTATCTTAAATACAAAAATTTTTTAAAATAAAATTTTTCTAGTATATTATTGTTTTGAGAAAAAATAATACTTGCTATCTCTATATTTAACAACTAGATGCATACTAATTAAAAAGCATTACTTTATGTTTTTAAAAGTATTACTTTAAATATTGTCTGTCCCATAAAAATGTTAGATCTAAAAAAAAAATCAGCTCCGAATGAGAATACTTCTCTTTGCGGACATAGGAAAAACCTCTATAAATTTCGCTAAATATTTTCTTTTGGAATAGAATACATTTCCAAAGGAAAAAAAAAATAACATTGTTGAAGAAAGCAAGTTTTTCAGGCCCCTAAGGACCCCAGAGGGCTGTTGCTGAGATAAAGCTCCCTTCCAAGAGCTGTTGCCTCCCTCCCCCAAGACAAGAGGAGGCTGGAGGAATAGTAATGTGTCTTCGAATTCATTCAGTATTCATTTGTTCATTTAGTCTTTCAACAAACACTCATTTAGCACCCAGCCTCCCAGCCTACGAGAGTTGACTCCAGCCAGCATAGGGATTTCTCCTCTTGAAATGTGGTCCTTAGGGCTCCTTTTAAACACTCCAGACTTCGAGGCCCCACCTCAGGGCTGATGAGTCAGAATCTTTAGGGGTGTGGATCCCTGGGAATCTGCCTTCAGAACACACTTTCTGTGTGATTCCCGTGAAGATGAGTGTCTCAGAGCCTGTGCCCCACGGTATCCCTGGTGCTGGTCATTTGGTCTCTGCACAGACACAGCGGGTGACAGGCTTGCCACCTCCCAAGGGGGGCCTGTCTCACGAGACACGGCATGCATTTCTTTCTCGTGGAGCTGAAACCCACGTCCTGCGGCTTCTATGTTGGGATCCTGGCTGCACTTTCCAGGTCTCCCCGTCTTCCTCCTCCCAGCACACTTCTGGGGTCTGAGGACATGCGTGTGAGGCGCCAGAGTGGGTGAGAAGGGAAAGAAGCCAGCTAAGGGCAGAGCACGAGGGGAGAAAGAGAGAGAGACCAGAGAGAAAGTGCTGGAGGACGGTTGGTGTCTCCCTTCTCGCGGAGGGGAGCGATGAGGAGAGAAGCAAGACCGGAGGCGATGTTTTGCAACCTTCACCTTCGTGCTTTTCTTTTCTGGACGACGTCAGGGGCGTTCACACAGCCTGGGCGTGAATTAGGATGGTTGAGACTGAGTTTCCGAGAGAAGTTCAGCTTCAGCTTCCAGAACAGGCTTTTGAAGGGTACTCAGAAAATGATCCTGGTGAGAGAAGCTGAGAAGCTTCCAGAAGAGTGCCGCCCAATAGAAACAGAATATGGGCCACACCGGGGGGGGGGGGGGAGAAGAAAGGAATATATCTAAAATATATAATACATATGTGATAGATGTATCTAAACTATTTCTAAAGGAGATCAATTCACTAATCAAAACGAAAATTCAGAATGGAGACTTGTACGTTATTTTGGAATCCGCGGTGTATCTGACGCACACTTACAACGCTTACCAGTTTGGATGAGCCCCCTGTCAAGTGCTCATTAGGCACGTGTGGCGAGGCCACTGTGTTTGACAACGGAGCCCCTGACGACCAGACGGGAAGGCCACACACGCAGGGCGGGGGGTTTCAGCCACACCAGGTGCTCTAAGTGAGCAGAGGGGGTGACTCCATGCCCTCCCCACCCCCTGGGCAGGGGCAGAGGGGGGTAATGTCGGCTGGCAGGTGGCATGGGGTCTGACCACAGAGGAGCGCCAGGGGAGGTCAGGGGAGTGACGCCCAGTTCAAGAGGTGCCCAAAACTCAGCAATGAAGGTAAACAATGTTTTAAAAAATCAAAAGAGATGGAAAAATTATCTACGATGAGCAAGATATCAAAATTATAAAAACAGGGTTCAACACTGCCTGTGCCTTCACTGCCCTTACCCACCTCAGCCCCTTCGGATCCATGGGTCTCCCAACCTCATGCCTTCTCTCCCTCTCAGGCCTGTGGTTCGGGAGGACGGCCCACGGCCCTGGCTCTGGGGCTTGGCTGGTGACCCAGGCCTTGCCGATGGAAGTCACCATTTGTGAGGTTCACTGCGTGGCTGCCATGATGGTGCCGGCTGCTGGTGGGAGGCCTCAGTTCTCCACAGAGCCGCTGGAGTGTCCTTATGACATGGCGGCCGGCTTCGGCTGGAGTGGGAGGTCCAAGATCTACAAGGCAAAGCTACAATGTCCTTTAGGACCTGTCTCCGAAGTCATGTTCCCTCATTTCTTTAACATCCTCTTGGTGACAAGGACCAGCCCTGTGTCGGTGGAGTGGGGACTACATGGTGGGAATGCCAGGAGGCGAGAGAGCCATTTCAGTTTCAGGAGAGCATGTGTGGCCCATGTCGGTTCCAGAACTTTCTTCAAAGTCCCTGGGAGAGAGGTGGTCTTCTTTGCAGCAGGGGCTGGTAACTAGGTGACTCTAGAGCGGTTTCTCGGGCTTCCTCATGCCTCGTGTATTTATTTAACATGTATTTTTTATTATACAAACAACAAAGTCTTTATAGAAATATTTTAAGATTAGTCCTAATCCTGCCACTTAGGGGGAATGCTTGCTAACATCTTGGTGTATTTCTTATTTTCTTCCCCTTGGTCTCTGTCTGTCCATGTCTGTCTGGCTTTCTTTCCCTCTTTTCCCACCGCCCCCCATCCATCATCCTTTTTATAGCAAGACATTTAAGCTGATCTCCTTGCTGCACATCCTCTGTGGCATAAAACTAAAAATAATAGCTAATGAGTCATGGTATCTCCAGGCTCTGGCTCCCCGGGAACCTCAATGGTTGGGGGGCTTGGAACAGGCTCCTTATGACTCCGGCAGAGCCACCTAGCTCTTCCTGTTCCCCCGGGGGGCTGTCAGGACACCACTGGGCAGCTGTGAATACTGTGAGTCCCAGGGTCTGGGGCAGGCTGGATTTCACGGCAGGGAGGGTGGGGGTGCTCACATTTGCCCTTCTGCCCTGCCTTCTCATGCTTGGTCTCTTCAGCTACATAGTGGGGATGCCTGGACCAATTCCAGTGGCCTCCGACGGCAGCTGGACTGACAGAATTGTGGACGGATTGACTTTCCTGACCCCACCCACCCTCTTGCTGATTCCGTTCTCTTGGTTTCATCTTCCGGTAGCTGTGGGCTGCTGGCACTCCTCCCCCGGGCCTTGGCAAAGCTGGGAGCCCGCTCCCACCGATGTGCACAAAACTTCTGGTCCCGCCAGAGCAAGACAAGCAGAGGAAGGGGCTGGCGGGGCCGAGGTAGAGCCTGGGGCTCCTGGTCTGGCTCGTGGCCCATCTGATTCCAGCCTCTTTCCAGTCCGGCTCTCCCTCCTCCCACCCCTTTATTTTGGTGCCATCCACCTTCAGGCCCCACCAGCTGATGGCCACACCCCAACTCGGAGTCACTCCTGCCCCTTCAGCCCTCTCAGGACCCTCATCGTTAACTGCTATAGTCATTCTCCACCACACCTGAACTCATACTAATGAGGTGACTCAGGGTGGGCCCCTAAGTAGCTTCAGGGTGGGGGCTGGTCCCCAGAAAGACTAAATATGGGATCAGGTGGTGGGAGAACTTTCAGCTCACCCCCTCAGCCTCTGGGGAGGGGAGGGGCGCTGGAGATTTGGGGTATAAAAATGCAACACCTCCCAGGGTGGTGAGCATACTGACTCACTGGGAGGGAGGTGTGCCTAGGCAGGACATGGACACTCTGCTCCCCTTCCCCTATACCTTGCCCTGGATGCCTCTTCCACGGCTGTTCTGGAATTGTCTCCTTTACAAGATACCAGTAAACGGAAGCAAAGAGTTTACCGAGTTCTGTGAGTTGTTCTAGTGAATTATCAAACCCAAGGAGGAAGTCAGCGGGTTGTGTCAGCGGGAAGTGCAGGTGGCCCCTGGGACTTGGGACAGGTGTCCGAAGGAGGGGGCCAGTCTCGTCGGGGCTGAGCCCTTCACATGTGGGCTCTGTGCCAACTCTGGGAGTCAGCGTCAGAATAGGACTGAATGGCAGGACACCCAGTTGGTGTGTGGAAAGTCAGAGAACTGGATGGTGTCAGAAAAGACGTCATATTTTTGGTGTCGGGAAGAAAACAAGACATAAGGCAGTGCTCACAGAGACATTTGGGAGAGGATATGAGGGGCAGCCAGAGATCGGGGGGCTTCCGATGTGCAGTGACCATGTCTCACGCATGGCAGCCGCACACATCCCCCCGCCCCAAGAGGCCTGGGTCGTGGGCGCTGGCACAGGTGGCATCGTGGGCCGTGGTGGCAGAGCTGGAGACCCTGACTCTTCATTCGGAGGATTTCACGGAATCAATTGAACTGGCAGCCTCCCCATGCGATACCCTCTTTCTTTTGTTGTTGATGAGATTCTGATGCTAACTCCACCAAATGTGTCTCATGTTGCACATATTTGGAAACTGGCTTTTTATGTTGCTCATTTAGAGAAGAACGAAACCTTCCTTGGAACACAGGTTGTAATTATTAAGTCACAGCCAAGGAAACACGGCCAGCGTCTCAGCTTTGCAAGAAAGCGGGCGCTAGGCTATTAATTTGGAGTCTAGTATATCAAGGCCATCAGTAACCTCACCCCTCTGTTCTTGCCATGAGAGCACATTCCCACTTAAGGGGGATCCGTTTTTCATCCAGATAATCCTTGGCTCTGTCAAAATCCTAATATGACCCCCTCCCCTATCTCAGCATGAGTTCTGGCCAGGAGAAGCAAAGAAATTTCTGGTTTCAAATTCTCCCCCTGAGCTAAGAAGGCCAGCATTCATCAAGAAGTACGCAGAATTTGTTTCTTGGAAAAAATTGGTCTGGCTTCCTTCTTGTTCATTCCAGGAAAGACCGAGTCTGCCAAAGGAGAAGGGAAAGGAGAGGATGAGGGACAGAACAGGGAAGAAAAGAAGGGAGGAAGGGAGGAAGAGAGCGAGGGAGGGAGGGATGATCCAAGTGGTTGGGTGCTGTAACTGGCTTAGAGCATGGGGTCTGACACCAAAAATGCCTGGATGGCGGTTGGGGGGGGGCAGAGTCAGAGACCCCGGGACTGCTCACGTGTCCTATGACATCTGAGTCTGTTTCCTCACATATAAAATGTGAGTTATGAAACCTGCTTTGCAGGATTGTTATGGGGCTTAAAATAGGAAAGAGATACAAACTGTCTATAATAAAGAAAACAAGTAATTCAGTAAAAAAAATGGGCAAAAGATTTGGGCAGACCCCCCCAAGGCAAGTACAGTTGACCCTTGAACAACACGGGTTTGAACTACACGGGTCCACATATATGCAGATTTTTTTTTCAATAAATACAGTACAGTTCTATAAATGTATTTTTTTCTTCCTTATTTTTTTTAAAAGATTATTTATTTATTTATTTGACAGACAGAGACACAGCAACAGAGGGAACACAAGCAGGGAGAGCGAGAGAGGGAGACACAGGCTTCCTGCCGAGCAGGGAGCCCAATGCCGAGCTTGATCCCAGGACCCTGGGATCATGACCTGAGCCGAAGGCAGACGCTTAACAACTGAGCCACCCTGGTGCCCCATTCCTTATGATTTTCTTAGTAAGATTTTCTTTTCCCTAGCTTTATTGTAAGAATAGGGTATACAATACACACAGCATTCCAAATATGTGTTAATTGACTGTTTACGTTATCCGTAAGGCTTCTGGTCCCCAGTAGGCTATTAGCAGTTAGATTTGCGGGGAGTCGAAAGTGACATGTGGACTTTCAGCTATGGGGGGGTTCGGGGTCAGCTCCCCCAAATCCCTGCCTGGTGCAAGGGTCAGCCGCACAGAGATGGTCAATAAGCACCTGAAAAGATGATCAGCATCACTAATCATCAGGGAAATGCAAATTGAAACCACGAGGAGACACGATTACACACCTATTAGAACAGCTAAAATAAATAATATTTTTCAAAGGAGAGACTGACGGCACCAGATGCTGGCAGGGACGTGAAGCCACCAAATCTCACGTGTTGGCACAGCCGCTCCCGGAGGACAGCTTGGCGGTTTCTTAAAAAGTTGAAGCCAGGCTTTCTCACTCTGAGCCCTGCTGATGTTTGGGCCTGCTGGTGCTCTGCCTCAGGGCTTGCCATCTGCACCCACCATGTGACCACCAAAGACGGCCTTGGCACTGCCAGGTGTCCCCTGAGGGTCAAGAGCATCCCCCGCCGAGAACCACTAAGTTGAAAGTGGTCAAATGCTACGTAGCATTTGACCTAGCCATCTCGATCCCGGGCATTTATCCAAGAGAGATGAAAACTTATGTCCACACAGAGACCTGGGCTCTGATCTCCATGGCAAGTCTAACTGTAATTACCCAAACCTGGAAACGACCCAAGTGTCCCTCCACTGGGGAGCGGATAAACAAACTGGTGCATATGTAAAATCGCATATGTATTAGGCCGAGAAAAGAAGCCAGACCCTAAAGGCAACACGCCGTATGATTCTGCTTATACAGACAATCTGGAGAAGGCAAAACTCTAGGGATGGAGTATGTGTCCGCGGTTGCAAGGGTAGGGTACAGGGAGGGGTTGATTCCAAAGGGGTGCGAGGGAATTTTGTAGCACAATGGAAATGTTCTTTATCTTGACTGTGGTAGTTACAGGCTGGAGGCGTTTATGAAAACTCTTAGAAATGTCCAAGCAGAGAAGTGAATTTTATTATATGTAAATTATGCTTCAATAAATCTGATCTCAAAAAAAAAAAAAAAAAGGAGAAAAGGAAGAAGGGAGATGGCAAAAGGGGTAGGGGAAAGAGAGAGAAGAAAGAAAAAGATTGAAAATCACAACCCCCAGTGCTCAGGTGGCAGTCAACAAACTTCTAAATCATCACTGCTTTAAAAAGCAGACAAGAAGACAGGGATAGTTGGGCAAGTATGGTGACCTGACAAAGCCCGGCATTAGGCTCCGGTTTAAGTGGGGAGCTAGGGGGCACCCACCTGGGGAGATCAGACATCAGGAACATGGAGGTTCCCCCCAACCCCAAGACTTTCCTGACATCACACATCAAGAAGGCACAGTTTGGAAGGTGAGGGTGTGCGTTTGGGGAAGGCTTGGAGATCAGAGCATGTCTCCTCCCTGCCATCCCCGCACCAACATATTCAGATGGGAAAAGGGGGCGGAGGGTGCTTGTCACATCCAGGGCTTGGATTTCTATTCCAAAGAAACAGGGGTGAGGGTTGTGGTCTACCTGCCTGCACCCTCTCCCCACAGTAGGGCCCCGAAGGACCGGAGACCCACCCAACCCACCCGTGTGTTCCCGTGCTTAGTACAGAGTAGGGTAGACAGAAGGTGGAAAGCTAACGAAGTCTCCACCCCCTTGGTGAATGAAGAAACGAACACACAAATAAGAAATCGATAAGTGAAATGGGTTTCAGCTCTACGGGTGACGATTTCTGGTTTGCTCTGTTAGAAACACCTCAAAAACTGGGGCGAGCTGAAGATTGGCACCACGGAAGCAAAGCCCTAATATTAGGTCTCCCTACTCTTGATCATTAGCTTGGGTGTCCCATCATTTCAGCCATGTGGGTCTCCCCCCGCCAGACTCCTGGTACTGGTCAGCATCACGCATTCCCTTCCTTGGTCTGGGTGGACGGCCCTGGGCAGACGATGGGGATTGAGCAAAGCTGACATTCTCCAGGCTTGGGGCAGCCCTCTGCCAACTCAGGGCTCACCTGCTTGGTGTTTGGAGGCAAAGTTCAACGAGCCTCTGGCACACTCATCGACTGTGGAGGGAGAACTGGTGCAAATCAGGGTGTTTCCAAAACTGGGCTTTCAGTCCAGCTGAAAGGAGCCTGATGGAACTTGTCAGTGGATGGAAATCTTTTGATGAGAGATCCCTCTGTGAATTTTGGCCATAATGCTGAAGGAGTTCCCACCGCTGAGGAGAGCTGCTGTCACAAAACCCCTTCCACTCCCATCTACTTATTTTATGAACCAGTATATTTTAAGTTTACATTTAAAAAACAGAAGAAAAATCAATGCTAAATTCTGGGTCTTCGTAGCCAGAGCTATACCCCTCCATGGATTTCATGAACTAATAGAAAATAAAGACAGCCTCATCTATCTCATTAAGAGATGCAGTTCTAACAAGATTTTATTTTTATGCTTATAATTATTTATAAAAATGTGTAATGAATTGGTTTTGATAAATTGGACACTCATAACTGTACTGTTAGCTCAAACCAGGAGAAAAAAAAATTTTAACTCCCGAGCTTTATGGTCACAGGTAATTAAAAAATGTAATTTTAACTTCTGTACTTTTTGTTGAGAGAATTATGATAGGATGATTAATAAAATACTTTCGAGCATAAAAATATATTACATTAAGATGCAATTCTGTGGGAGAAATGGAATGGAAGTAGGAGTTCAAGGAGAGACACGGAAGTTACAACATTTTTGACTATTTAGAAAAGACTTGTTGTGTATCTTCTAAATGAACGATGATGGATATTGAATTGTTATGGTATTCAGATTTCATTGGTTGCACTGAAAGGAGTGATTTCATAGTGTTATTTTTACAGTGTTAATATTTACAACGGATAAGACATTTTATCCTTTGCAACCATTTCAATTCATGAAAAAAACTGATGTCAGCTAAAAATAGGCGAGAGAATACAAAGTGCTTCTTTTTGGTGGTAGAGGAAGGTACATAAGAAAATAATAATAATAATAAAAGATGACTGTTGGGGCACCTGGGTGGCACAGTTAAGCATCCGACTCTTGGTCATGATCTCAGGGTCATGAGACTGAGCCCCTCGACCAGGTCCACGCTCATTGTGGAGTATGTTTGAGATTCTCTCTCCCTTTCCCTCTGCCCCTCTCACTTGTGCTCTCTCTGTCTCTCTCAAATAAATAATAAAATAAATCTTTAAAAAAATATGGCTGTCCTCAGAGAATTCCTTGAGACTCTTACCTTGAGACTATTAACTCATCTTTTGCAAAAAAGTGCTAATGAGCCTCGGTTATATCACTTCCCAGCCCACAGTTACCCAAAGAGTCAAAATAAGGGGAAGTGAGGGAAAGGGGGTTGTCTGCCTATAGGAGGGATACTTACAGATATAAACAATAGCTACCTTGGCAGGAGGAAGGAGACAGGAAAATTAAGAACCCAGACATTATTGGTGTCCGGTGCTTTCAGCTTGGAGCAGACACCTTGCCCTCTTGCTCCCTCACGCTGGTCCAGTGACACAGCAAGAATCATGTGGCAGCCATCACCGTGTTAGCTGAAAAGGCTGGACTCCCATCTCAAGACATCCCTGGGGAATACGTAGCACTTCAGAAACATTTCCATAAAAGCTCTAAAGAAGTAGGCATCTAAAAGGGTAAGGTTCCGGTCTAAAGAACAAGTTTACTCCAACAAACTCTGGTCCATAAGCTTCGCTTGACGGCTCCCTTACTCCTTGCTGATGGAGCATCTGTATGGGGCATGGCCCTTCTGTCCCCAGGGGGCTGCAAAGAGCAGGTTCCATAGGCCATTAGGCTTCCAGGGATTACAAGATAAGCACAGGGAGGAAGGTGCTCGGGGAGAATCAGAGCATGGCTTCTGGGCTCAGGCTGAGGGGTCAGATTCAGGGGGATTATCCTGAATATCTGGGTGGGTCCTAAATATAATCACAGGTGTCCGCGGAAGTAGGAGGTGGAGGGAGCTCTGAGGCAGGCAGAAACGAAGGCGACGTGAAGGTAGAGGCCGAGATTAGCCGAGGAACACCAGCCACCTGGAGCTGGGAGGGGCGAGGAGCCAGCTCTCCCTTAGAGCCTTCGGGGGGAGGGCAGCTCTGCCCACACCACGATTTCGGCCCAGAGGTACTGATTCCTGGCTTCTCCAGAGCTGTGCGAGAATACATGTCCATTGTAAGTCACCAAAATTGTGCTAAATTTGTTATAACAGCCACTACAATAAATACACCTCTCGTGTATACCACCTGTGCGGAATCTTTGACTCAGAGTTCAGAGTCTGCGACTGGGGGATCCCAGCCTCTGACAGCAGACATGGGGCGTTGGGCATGTGGGTCCTGATAGGTGTGTTCCAGAAGGCCGAGGGTCCACAAATCTGACCCCGGGGCTGGGGACCCATCTGTACAGCAGGGGCCAGAAGCCACATTCCCTGGTGAACCAAAGGAAGTTGGACATGTGATCCTGGAGAGCCCGGAAGAGCCCTTCTCCAAGTCCAACCTCCCCTGACTCAAAAACACAGATTCCTGCCCCCGGGACTGAGGAATCAGCATCTCTGGAGGTGAGGATCAGGAGTCTGCGATCAGGAGTCGTCCTAGGAGAGATTCAGAAGGAGGCTTGGCACATAAGAGAAAGAGACCACGAGCTCTCAGAGGCCGAAACTGGAGTGACGCAGCTGCGAGTCAAGGAATGCAGGCAGCCATCGGAGGCTGGAAGAAGCAAGAAACAGATCCTCCCCTAGAGCCTCCAGAGGGAGTACAATCCTGCCAGCACCCCAATTTTAGCCCATGCAACAGATTCTAACCTCTGGCCTCCGGAATGCTGAGAGAATAAATTTCTGTTGTGTTAAGCCACTGCATCTATGGTCATTTGTTATAGCAGCCCCAGGCAACTAAGGTAGGTACCCTTATTATGCCCATTTTGCAGATAAGAAAACAGGTTCAGAAATGCTGTGTCAGGGCTGACTTTCCCTCCCTGCTCTGTGCAGGGTACTTCTGGGTCCAGGTTGCTCCCAGAGCAGCTGCCCCAGACATGCAGGCCAGGCTGGCGGTGAAGGACCCCTCAGATCCCGGGAGGTGCTCATGACCTTGGGCCTCCTCCCAGACACGGACCAGGCTGCTGGTGCCATAAGACCTCCACCTTAGGGCATGTCTTTGAACACCTATGGAGAATCTTTTCAATACATGCAATGCAATTGACTTCTGGGGACTTGAATCACCTGAATTTTGATGAACTGAGCAGATGACAAAGTCCCACGGCAACACTGGCCCCTCAGCCCAGAGGGCAGGCCTTTTAGCAAAACACGAATATTTTTGTAGAGGAACCCGTAAGGGCAATGGCGAATCCTGACCTTCTAGCAGTTTCTTTATGACCACAGCTTCAGTGGATGCAGGATTCATTTATAAACCATACCTTCAAGAACCAGAATGAACAGATTTAATTAACAAAGCCATGATAGCCAGGGATGGAGTTGACCTCAGAAACCCACAGAGGGGCTGAAGGAAAGCACAGGGCAGTCGAAAGCTGGCAGCTACTAAGAAGGTTTGGAGAGGTTGGCACCGAAAAAAAAGCTGAGGCATCTGGGGAATCCCCTTGGCAGGCACAGGGACCCTGGGAGTGGGGGGCTGGTCAGTAGCATTCCAGAGAAATCATCACAGAGGGGGGTGTAAGACATTACATTCACTGAGGTCCTCAAGCTGGCCATGTACAGTTTTTAATTTACTATTTAACAAGCATAAAGTATTAGGCAGATTCTTTTCCTGGGGTGGGGGAAACCACATTTTTTTTTTTCCAAAAAAAGAAAACCTATTTGTTGATCAGATATTTTAGCCAATTAAAAAAATTAACTTCTGAACTTGGTTAAAAAGTCATTGCTAGCTGGGGAACTTCACTGTACCTTAAATTAAAAAAAAAAACAAACCAACCTTTTTATTAAGGAGAATTTCAAATATAAATAACGATAGAGAAAGTGAACGTCAAGTACCCCCCGCTTAGCTTCAGTAAGTGGCCAACTCATGGTCACTCCTGTAATGTGGAGAAACCTAGCACATCTGACTTCGTGTGGCTTCTATTTCCCTTGCTGCTGTGACCGCTAGCTTAGGAACTTCTCATTAGCCCAGCACAGAGGCATGTTAATCAACGAAGGAATTTTGCTTACAGCTCACATTGACAAAAACTACTTTTTTTTACCCAAAACCTACCTCACCAGAGGAGATAAAACGGCATGGCTGGATTCCGGTACCCAAAGATCAACTGACCGAGGACACGGAAGTTACCCGACCCTCCTCTGATGTCTACAGAGGTCAGTCACCTTTCGACTCCAACCCCCCCCACATCCCCCTTTTTCCTGACATGAAAGAAGCTTGGATTTCACGGCAAGAGGAGTTGGTTCCTTGGAACAAGAGCCCACCCTGTTTTCAGTGTGCTGGCTTTCTGAATAAAGATGCTTTCCTCACCCCAACATCTGCCTCTTGACTTACTGGCCTGTTGTGCTGGGAGCAGAATAAGCGTGGGCTTGGATACTCTCCTGTTCCATCTCTGCCCCACTATCCCCGTCCTGGACTGTTTTGAAGTGAACTCTAGCCCATCATCTTTTGTTAGTAAATATTTTAGTAATGTGTCTCTAGCAGATAAGGATTTGCTTTTTAAAAAGCAGAGCCACAATATCATTCTCACACCTAAAAAATTAACTCTAAGTCCCCAATATCATCAAATATTTTGAAGCGTTCAGATTTTTCACATGTCCCCAATTCTTTCAAAAATGTATATATTTTCGACAGACTATTTGGATCGGGATCCAGATGAGGTCCACATATTGCAACAGGATCACCCCACATTTCTTTTATTCTGGAGGATTTCCCCTTCCTGGATCGTCTTCTTTATTTCTCCCCTACCTTTGTGATTTACTTGTCGGAGAAATGGGGTTGCTGGTTCTATTGGATTCCCCCATCTGGATTTTGCTAATGGCTGCCGCCTGGTGTTGGGTAACCCGTTCCCCTGTCCCCTGTATGTAAGTTAATAAAGTAAATCCAAGACCTGTCAGGTTCAGGCTGAGTTTTTGGCAAGATCGCTTCATGAGTGACAGCGTGTCCTCCCATCGGGGGCATGTTTTATGTCAGTTGGTGTCTTTTTAAGATCACGTCATTGCTTTGTTTGCAATAGCTATGCGTTCTTCTGTGCATACTAGCTGCAAGACTTCTACAAAGAAAAAATGCCCCTAGCCATCTGGTTATTCTCAGGGAATGTTATTCAGAAAGAGCAGTATGAATGCTTGAAATTTTTCCCTACCTCTGTTAACCAATTTTCAAAATCATTGGTTATTTCAATCAATGCAATTATTTTTCTCATGGATGCTCAAAATTTCCTCTCTCAAGGAAGCAGATATTTAGTGAGGTCCTTGGAAAAAAGCACAAACCAAAGAGATCAGCTGGGATGAGTTGGTGGAGAAATTCACGATTGGGGGTTCTGCTCTTCACATGAGGATTTTATATTTGAAAAGTTTGCTCGATCTAACTTGTCATCAGCATATTAAACATTCTCGAGGGAGAACTCTCAAAGATTGTTACGCCTCAGATACTTGATCTTAGTTTTGGAACAACCTCAGAATAAAGCAACTCACCTTTTATACTATAATTACCCTGTTGTGTTAAATTCAGTAATTTCTGGCTCTTTCAACCGCCACACAAAACTATGTGCTTGGATTTGGTGTATAAATGATAGCTTTGTAGTGAAAGTCATCACTAACATAATATATAACTCTAACGTGAAATCTGCTTTAATTGCATTAGCGAGAACTGGATCATTTTGCTAAAACGTTGTACTTTGGCAAAAAAGTATCCAAATGTCTTTATAATTTGGAATGCCATATTATGGGCTGGTTCTGTTAATGCTGCAATTTGAATCCAACCAGAACACAAAAGTCATTTCCTGAATTTTGAAACGCTGTAAACTTAAACAGCTGTTCATATCTTTAATGCATTCTCCTTGCCATGTGACAAATCATTCCCTAGTAATTGCTGTAACATCGATCCGTTTATTTAATTTCAATGCTTAACTACATTTTCCTTTTTGAAATAAATGGGACCTCATGAAGTATTTCTTTACATGAAGTCCTGTACATGGTGTGATTAATTTCCTGCCTTGATATGAAACACAAATCCCAACTATTAATAATCTGGTGGCATGGGGGAAAAAAAATCACTAATCACAAAGTGAAATTGCCCTGAAGCTTTTATTTACAGGAAATCCTTCTTTCTGGTGTCAAAGGGTCAGCTGGATTCCCCAAAACACAATTCAGTGAAAGTAATTTGTTTCATTGGCAGAACATCTTAAGTTAAACAGTGTTTCTGACACCTAATTATTTCTGTAATTTTGATGTGGCATATGGAGTATTCAGTTAAAAGGAAACCAGGCCTTTCCTTTAATTTGCAATGGTTAATGTAAGTGATAAGTTTCGACTCCAGTATGTTATAGAACAGCTAATGAATACTTGTCTGTGAGCCACCGAGATGGATGGTCACTGGATTATGTGTAAATTAGTCTCTGTCTGCTTAAAATATCATTTGGTTTGAGATTTTTAAAAAATACATTTGAAAAAGAAGCCCAAATCTTAAGGTTTGTGGATCTTTTTTTTTGTAACCGTCATAAAATTTCAGCCAAACGAAGATGCGTCCTGGCTGGTCTTTGATACAAGGTTGGCTTGTGGATGTCCCGTATGCTAAGCCTATTCGGGGAAAAGCTGTGACGCTCTCATGGTAGCGTCTTTCTACACATTCCTGTATCATGTGTACTTCCCTACCACGCGATCTGTGGCAAATTACATGTATGACTTCCGTTTCGAGATGCGGTCACCCCTGTTGGTAAGTTGCTGTCAGATGGGACCTCTCCCATTAAGGTGTAGCCAGCACACACGATGGAAACAGAATCCATGGATCAATTCTCCAACAAGTGAGCAACTGATTCAACCCACCATGACCCACAGAAGAAAAAAAACGCCACGAGGAACAAGGACCTGACGACTGGGCTGCGTGCCATGCAGTTGCCATCTTGCCCACCTGCGCGCCTGGGTCCCAGGGCCCCCGTCGACCCACTAAAATCACCGCCTGTGGGCTAGTCTTTGTACCTGACTTCCAGGAGTCCAGGAAACAGGAGGCACCCTGTGGCCAGGCAGCCCATCCTCCTACCGGCAGGCTGTTCCACTCCCCCTTGGGTCACTGGGCTCCGTGTCCCCGGGCAGCTGAGTCTGGCTAGCAGGCCTTGGGGGTGCTTGATGAAGGTGGGGCGACCCTCGTATCCTGGCCACAGCCCCTCAGCATCTCCATCTTGGAGCCACAGGCCCCCATGTGCCGGGTTCTGCACCACAAGGACACAAGGCACCAGCTCCTCCTGTCCCCCTGGGTCCCAGTCTCCTGGCAGGCCTGGTCCGTCCAGCCTCCCTCACCTCACCTCCTGCTCTTACCGGCTGCCTGCCAAGCCAGGAGCCACAACCCTCTCGGACCCTCAGTGGTAGAAGAATAAACCCTACTATACCACAGAACGAATTTTCTCACGGTTCTAGAGGCTGGCAGTACTGGTTTCTTCTGAGGCACCTCTCCTTGGCTTGTAGACGGCCTCCTTTTCCCTGTGTCCTTGCTTGGTTTTTCCCTCTGTGTGCTTGTGTCCCTATCCCCTCTTCCTATAGGTACGCCAATCAGAGTGGAGTAGAGCCTGCTCCATGACCTCATTTAACTTCAATGACCTCTTTAAACTATTTCCAAATACAGTCACATCTGAGGTACTGGGAGTCAAGATTTTAACATGTGAACGGGTTGGGGACGTGGGGGGGGGCACAATTCAGCCCATGACACCTACAGTAAGTCTCTTTTATGCACAGCTCTTAGAAGATCTGCTGCTCTGATCTAAGCCTGACTAAGACGTCACCATCCCATTTTTTGTGTCTTCCTGTTTTCACCTATTCGGTGTTTCTGCGTGTGTTCAGGGGTGGGGGCAGGGAGGCATGTTTGCCTCAGTGAGTTGTACGCTCTTCTAAGGCATCTCTTCTGTCTTCTCCTCTCTCACCGTCTTCCTTTGAATGTTCACTCCACCCACCCTTGTTGAACACCTACTAATGTCAGGCCCCGTGCTAGGCTCTGAGGACTTAGTCATCGAGAAGGCAGCCTGTCATCTGTATTCAGTAGGACGGACAGGCAGTAAACCCCACCATCAATCACCGAGCATGATCACTTCAGACGGTGGTGGTGAACAGAGTGGAAAAGGAAGGGTCTAGCCATGTGAGGATTTGGAGGTGGGGAAGGCTACGTGAGACCAAGAAGCAAGAACACCAGAGGCCTGGATGATGCGGCAAGGCCTTTATGGTTAGGAGCCTAGATTTAATTGCAAGAGAAATGGGAAATCCTCAGAGGGCTCTGAGAGAGAGAGAATATCTGATTTATACTTTAATAAGGTTATTCTAAAGGGGTATAGAGTTTCAGTTTTGCAAGATAAAAAAGTTTTGGAGACTGATTGCATAACAATGTGAACGTACTTAACGCAACTGAACTGTACACTTAAAAATGGCAAAGATGGTAAATTTTATGTTACGTGTATTTTACCACAATTTTTAAAAATCTGAGATGCCGAACTCTCAGAAAGAAACTGAGGGTTTTGGAGGGGTGGTGGGGGAGAGGATAGGGTAACTGAGTGATGGGCATGAAGAAGGGCACATGATGGGATGAGCACTGGGTGTTATATGCCACTCACAAATCACTAAATTCTACCTCTGAAACTAATAAAAAAAAAATTCAAGTGTGAAGTTTACCTATACATGCATTTGATAATTTTGTTTGATTTTTCTTCCTCTGATTTTGGGGGTTAGGAGAAAAAAAGGGGGGAAATGATTCAAAGAGAGTTTGTTCAATATATACAGAGAAGGACTAGTTCTCTACTCACGATAAGGAGAAATAGGGGGAGTTTCATTATCCCGAAAAAAAATTCCGAACATTCCAATCATTAAAGTAAATGTGTGGGGGACACCTGGGTGGCTCAGTCGGTTAAGTGTCTGCCTTCTGCTCAGGTCGTGATCCCAGGGTCCTGGGATTGAGCCTCGCATCACCCTACCTGCTCAGTGGGGAGTCTGCTTCTCCTTCTCTTTCCCCTGACTTGTGTTCTCTCTCTCTCAAATAAAAATCTTAAAAAAAAAAAAAAAAAAAGTAAACGTATGGCCTAAGCTCATTTAATGTGCATATCTAATTTAGGTATTTTAGTTAAACAACTGACATATCATTCATTGGTGCCCTTTAAAATATTAACATTTACAAGCATATGAGAAAATTTAGTTATTGCATGTAATAAGTTGGGGGTATTTTATTTTTTTCCACAGGAGAACACACCTGGCCTTCTGACAACCTGGAGAATTCATGACAATGGTAAAGTTAATAAATTATATACATAATATATATATATATATATAATATAATATGTAATATATATTATATTATGTATCTACGTAACCACCATCAAGTAAAGATGCAGAACATAGATATCACCTTAGGGGGTCCTGGATAGGAAGGGACATGGGGGCCCCTCTGGGGTGCCAGAATGTTCTATATCCTCATCTGATCGTGGTTACACGGGGCCCATGCAGACAAATTCATTGAGCTATGCAAGGTCTGTCCACTTTATCATAAGTCATATCTCAATAAAAAAGTGGGAACAAAGAGGGACGAGCTGGAGGAAGAGCAGACATGCTGCCCCAAGTCACCTTTACACTTTTCAACAAGTAGCTGGGGCTTTGCTCACACAATTGTATCTCCGTGTCACAGAGGTCCGATTTCCTGACCTCCGAGGGACTGCGATGGTCCCTGTTCGCCTGTGACGAGCCCCCACCTCTCGAGCCCGCCTCTCAACAAAGCGCCAACGAATAGCACTCGGGGCTTGTAAAACTTGAAAGGAAATGAATTGAAATATCAAGGCCATAGACATGAGTATTTAAAACACAGAGTGCACCCAAACATCAGTCTGGGGCTAAAAATCAAGTCTGACTTCCTTGAACACCAATGTTAAGAGCTTGGGTAGCTCCCTTTCATGAAAGAGCCGTTTAAATATTGCATGCTGGGCCCCCCATCTCCCCGGGATGCGCCCTGGCCCCGTTTCATCTTCTGTCTCCATCAAAGGCAGGATGGCTTCATCATAGATTCAGAGCATGCGGCTGTCGGCCCCCTGGGCCAGCCCACGAAATTAACATTTTCTACATGCAGCTGATGAGACAGGGAATAAAGTAAAGCAGATGTGCGGAATGGGAAATGAAGGCTAGAGCCACAAGTGCTGGAACTTTGTAGGAGAGGGTGGTCCCTGGGGTGGGTGCAGCTAGGGGAGGCTTCCTGGAGGAGGTGGAGATTGCAATGGGCCCCTATTTATTACTATCCCTACTACTCCTGCTGCTGCTCCTCCTCCCTCCTCCTCCTCCTACTAGCAGGACAAGGGTCTTCATTTGAATTCTGCCTAGAAGCAGACCCTGAGACAAGGATTTCAGTGCATGTGGTTTATTCAGGAAGCCCAGGGAATACCAGCAGAAGAGAGGGGAAGTGAGACAGGGCAAAGAAGGCAGCCTCCAAGCCAGCCTCCCCCACGGACAACTAGAGCTTTACCCCACTGGGGACTCTGGGAACACACACCCAGATCACCCCATCCAAACGTGAGAAAGCTGGTGTTTTGCACCCGGTTGGCAGACAGCTGTTGGAGAAGGGGCAGGCTTCATTTCTCCTCTGGTCCACTGTGCGACGGGGACCATCAGAGCAGGTTCTGCCTGTCAGGAAAGCCACAGGCAGAGGGATGCAGATGCTGGAAGGATGCAGGTGGAAGGGACCAGCTGCAGGAGGGCCTAGTGGCCATGGCTGCCGTGCACTGTGGGCTCATCCTGGACTAGGCACTGGGCTAAGGACTCTATCTGCACATCCCGTTCCTGCAGCCCACATGGACACACTTAGGAAACCGAGTCCCAGACAGGGAGAGGAATTAGCCCAGGTTGAAGTGTAGAAAATGATCCAGAATCTGTGTTCACCACAGGCTGCTACCAGGGGCCACACTGACAGGTGTGGGCCAGCTGCCTGTGATCCACCCCCTCTATCCACAGCTGTTTGTCCTCACCCTCCCTCCAACCCCAGACCTGAAATGTCCCCGGGACACAGTTTGAGTCCTGATCAAGGTAAACATGTGCTTTGTCTGAAAAGAGCAACACACCCCCTGGTCTCGACAAGGGCAGGGGCACCACTCAAGTGCCCCCCGATGGATAGATGGACAAACACAACGGAGTACACCCAGACAGCGGGACATGATTTGGCCACAGAAATTAATGGAGTACTGACCAGAGCTACAATATAAACAAACCCTGAAGACATTACCCCAAGTGAAAGGAGCCGGACACAGGAGACCACATACCCTATGATTCCGCTCAGGTGAAATACCTGGAATGGGCAAGTTTGTCGAGACGGGAAGTAGTTTTGAGGTTACAAGGGGCTGGGGGAAGGAGGAAACAGGCTGTTGTTGGCTGAGGGGTACAAAGGTTCTGTCTGGAGTGAGGAAAAAGTTCTGGACATAAATAGTGGTGATGGTCATACAACATTGTGAATGCACGCAATGCCCCTGAATGATATGCCTACAAATGGTTAAAATGGCAAATTTTATGTTATCTGTATTTTATCGCAATTTTAAGAATTTTAATATACTAGAAATCATCGACTTGTCCACCTTAAGTGTGTGTACTATAGAGTGTAGGAGTTATATCTCAATAAAGCTGTTTAAAAAATCCAGGAGCAGGTGTGGAGGCAGAGACAACCCTTCAACTCCTACCTCTTCTGGCTGCTTCTATCGTTTGCAGAAGGAAAAGCAGGTCCTGTTGGAGGGTGAGGGTCACGCTGGCAGCTGCCACACCCAACAGGACGCTGGCTGGTCAGGCAAACGGGACTCACGGAGGATCCCAGGAGGGGCAGGGCTGTGCAGGGGAGGGGGTGGAGGCCACCCCAGAAGGCCACATCCCTGGAGGCCACCACAGAGCTCCAGAAGACCAGACTGGGGGCCATGGTCCAGGAAATGGTCAGTAACTGAGGGGTCCCACCCAGCCACAGGCTTCAGGATGGCTGACTCACAGCAGTATGGCACTTTCCTCAGCCAGGATTGCTTAAAAAAAAAGTTTTTCTTTTAGCAAAAAAAGCTTCTTCTGTTTTCTGACTATATTCAAATGCCTGATAATTAATTGTCAAGGAAATTGCAATGACACAGACAATTATAAGGAAGAACAATCACCTAAGTTCTATCACTGACATTTTGGAGACCATCTTTTCATGAATCTCTACACATTTACACATTGACACACAGAGGTTCATAAATGGGCTCATATACAAGCAGGTTAAATCATGGAAACTTTTGCTTATCTTCTCTCTCTCCCCCATTCCTTCCCTCTTCTGTCTTCCCTCATCTCTGACCAGTGTTAACAGCCTGGTAAATGTCTCAACCAACCCCTTCTCTACCTATATGATCTTGAACAAATATATAGCTATAAATCTCATTATCTGTTGCTACCTAACAAACCATCCTAAGCTAAATGACATGAAATACAATTACTTCAGTAAACTTATGGTGTCTGTGGATCTGGAATTCAGGCACCCCATATTTTCTTTTCTTTTCTCTTTTCTTTTCTCTTTTCTTTCTTTCTTTCTTTCTCTCTCTCTTTCTTTCTTTCTTTCTTCCTCTCTCTCTCTTTCTCCCTCTCTCCCTCTCTCTCTCTCTCTCTCTTTCTTTCTTTCTTTCATATTTTGTTTATTTATTGGGGGGGGGGAGACCATGAGCAGGGGGAGGAGCAGAGGGAGAGGGACAAGCAGACTCCGTGCTGAGTGCAGAGTCTGACGTGGGGTTAGATCCCATGACCTTGAGATCATGACCTGAGCTGAAACCAAAAGTCAGATGCTCAACTGACTGAGCCACCGAGATGCCCCAGACAGGGCACATTTTTTGTTTCGCATGTGTGGGCTCTCAGAGGGGAAGATGCAAACAGTGACAGGTGACTAGAATCATCTAGAGGTTCCCACTCACACATCTGCTGTCTGGACTGGGATGTCTTGAAGGATGGACCCAACTGGAACTCTTGCCTGAAACATCTAAACACGACTTTGTGTGTGGCTTGGGCTTCCTCACGGTGTGGCTGCTAATTCACGCAAGGAGGGTCCCAAGAGGAACCGTCTGGAGAGGAAGAGTTTCAAGATTCTCAAAGTCATGGGCATCCCTTTCCTCTCCATTCTGTCGGTTAAGAGTGAGTCATAAGTCCAGCCCAGGTTCAAGGACAGGAGAATGAGATCTTCCCAGCCCTTGGCTATCTGCACAGGCAAAACGTGTTCTGAAACAGAGAGGTGTCCATGTAGCAGTCTAAGAGAGGACTTGCCTGAGCCCTGTCCCCCTAGAAGGAGCCATGACCGGGGAGAGCGGGAGGGCGGCGTATTGGCTGAGAACGAGCAGGAGTGACCCCGTGCCTCTTGCCCAAGTGTGCATCATGTACTTGCCCCTGATCACAGAGCATGGAAATCTGTGTCCCCGGGTTCACCAGGCCTTGATGACATCTGGTTGTTGGGGGATCAGACCAAAGTGGAGGAAGCCCAGAGCTCTGGTGGCAGTTTAACCTACTGGTAGACCAGTGACACCCCAGGAAGCAAAGAGCTCTAGAATTTGTTGCTGTTTGAAGAATGGCAACAGTGGCAAGAAACAGACCTACTGTGAAGCTATCAGGCTTCAAGCTCCTCCCTTGCAAGGCCGTTACAACATCTGCTTCTAATACTTTCGTGGTAGCTGTGAATTCTCTTCTTAAAGAGCACACCCCATGTCATATAAGCCTCAGATCCTGCAAAACCAGGACCCACCCCTGGGAAGTGCTATTCCGAAACATACTTAAGGCAGGGTGCCGAGTCCATAACTTTGAAACTTTTTGCAATTCCCAAAGGACAGTGACAGAGAAAAACACAGCTGCATATCTAGTTGTCAAGTCTTTGTTTGCTTGTTCTCATTTTTGTCAGGGACACAAAGGTTAGTGATGGGAAAGAAGTTGGGAAATGGGAAATGTATTTGCATGCTCTCAGATTATTAAAAATAAATACTTATCATACTGTATTGGTTTCCCAAATCCAAATGCAAATGCAGGCGGACATCCAGGCCTCGGAATACAGCCCTCCTTAAAAAAGGCAATTATAAGATTTCATTTTCAACAGTGTCTTTTATTGTCAAGCCCTTTGGCAAAGGAGTTGAAAGCAAGCCAAGCCTATAACGGCTGCAGTGATGAGAGGCATGCTAATTCACGGGTTCTCATTCTGACTGAGAAAGTCATAATCTTGGACATTCCCCATACACCAGAAATCAATGCACCAACCTAACCATGCTCAAAGCCGTGCCCTGTTAGAAACAGACTTGGCGGACATGGCTGACGCAAGCAGGAAAGGATGCCACTAAAAGGAGGTTGGGTGGCTCCAGGATCAGAGGCAGGATTTGGGGGAGGCTGGTTCAGAGTCAGTCGTGAGGCCCCTGCTGCTGGGCCCTAAAAAATCCAGTAGGTTGGACTTCACTTCGACACTTAATACAGGTCACTGGCCAACGTGCGTGGTCACGGGTACCATGGCGGCCAGTGTTACCACTAATGCCAACTTGGACTCTATTGGCCCTACTATTCCAAGCAGCAGCTCACAGTGTACAGATGGGGCTGGGTGCATTGGACTGGTCAAGCCTGGATTTCATGACCGCAGGCCAGTTGCAAGAGAAGCTAGGAAAGTGACATTCAGGCTTTTGTATTTTTGTTTGTTGACGTAGAAGGCACATTTCAAAACCATAGGCATGGACAAGAGATTTGAACAGACCCTTCACAAAAGCAAATGCAGGAATAGCCAACAAGCACATGAAAAGAGGGTCAACGTCGTTACTTGCCAGGGAATTGCAAATGAAAACCACAGTGAGATGCTACTCTACATCCACTCAAGGGGCTAAAATTTAAGACTGACAACACCAATTGTTGACAAGGGTCTGGAGCAACTGGAACTCTCCTATGTTGTCAGCCCACACGTAAAATGCTACAACCACTTTGGCAGTCCCTTATGAAGTTAAGTATACACTTATCATACAACTCATGATTCCATTCCTACGTATTTAGCCAAAAGAAAGGAAAATGTACATCCATGCAAAGACTTGTACACAAATGCCCATGAAAGCTTATTCATAACAATGCAAACCAGAGACAGTTCAAATGTCCATCAACAAATGAACAGATTGACAAATTATAAATTGCGATGCATCCATGAAATGGAATCTGAGACTTATAAAGGATTGCAAGAGCATGGATGAATCTGAAAACACTGAGGCGAGCGAAAGAAGCCCATCCAACAGGAGTACCTCCAGTATAAATCCATTTTCATTACACTTTAGGGAGGAGGAATCTATTCCATTGGGATAGACAGCAGATCAGTGGTTACCTGTAGCCTGGGGTGAGGGTGTGTTCAGTGGGAAGAGGCTCAACAAGGGACCCCTTTGTGCTAAAGGAAATGTCCTGCATCTTGATTGAGGTGGTAATTTCATGTGTATATGGTCAAAACTCATCCAACAAAAATATGTGCATTTTATTGTATGTAAATTGTACCTCAATAAAATTGATTTTTAAGAAGCATGAGGAGAACACTGGGGCCTGCTTTCAGATAACATACATTTCCTTGCGGAATCAGGGGGGAACATACCTTACTGAGGCCTGTAGTCTTTGGTACTAAATGTGTGATATCGTAACATTTAATTCTTCATGATAATCTCTAAGAGATACTTTGTCCCTCTTACCAATGAGAAAATTAGACTCCAGAAAAATTGTCACTTACCACGACTAATAAAAGGTTAAATTATTAATTAATTTACAAAAAGTGACTTATTTGCTCCACTAGTATTTATGGAGTGCCTACTGTGTACAAGGCTATGTGCCAGGGCTCTGAGCTCCCACTTCCGGGAACTCAAGAGGGGGAGAGTAGGCCACTAGGTCATTGCAGAGAGCAGCGATCCAACAGGGAAGGGGTGTGTGGGTGTGGGAGCAGGGCTGCACTGGTCAGGGAGAGCTCCTTGAGTCTTGAAGTATTAGTGGGAGGGATTTACAGATTTGGGAAGAAGGGAATGTGGTGTGGGGACTTTTCCAGTTGTCTAGAAATACCCAGATAAGCCTGGGCACAGCTTTCCCATGGATGGGGATGGTGTAGACAGATGGAGGAACTCAGGTCACACAGGCTCAGAATTGTTATGGCAGGAAATAGGGAGTCATGGCAGGTGTTTCAGCAGCACAATGACATGATCAAGGAGCAGATAAAGAAAGAGCTTCATTAAAGTAGCATTCATCTGGAAAATTCCTTGTCCATTCTGGGCCAGCTTAGATGCAACCTCTTCAGAGAAATCATCATTAAAAAAAAAAAAAATCATAGTGTAGGGCCACCTCTTTAGTATCATCTTAAGGGTTTATGGGCAATGTATCACATTCTATCACAATGTAGACACATCACAATGTATCACAGTCAAAGACAGCAACAGCATATTTTGAGCTCATATTCCATACCAGACAGCTGACACACATTATTTAACTTCATGCCCCTAACAACCAGTTGTGTTATCCTCCCCTTCTTATGAATGAAGACGCTAGAGTATAAAGAGGTTAACTTCTATTCATGAGGCTGGTGAATGCGCAAAAGCCACGATTTAAAACCTGATCTGACCCTTTTCATCTCACAGTGCAACTTTTTGATTATGAAAGCAGACTTCTCCTATTGGTCCGAGAGGGCTCACCCATCAGGACCAACAGACTGGCTGGGGAACCTGGTCTTCCCCCTCGTTGATGCCACTGCCCGGTCCTGTAGGGAGAGGCAGCCAGGAACTGTGTCGCTGCCTCACATCCAGGGCCACGCTTCTCCCGTGCAGGATTCCCTCCCCTGCCCTCTGGACCCTCCTCTAGGCTCCTCCAAGCTGCCTCCTCCCAGGGCTGCCCTGTGCCGGCCATACCCTGAGGCTCTCTGCCCTCTGGCTTCTCTTTAGGTTTGGCAATGAGGAGCCCAGTAGGTGATAAGAATGAGAGAAGAGAGTAGGGTCTGGGTATTTGTTTCTCAGCTGTCTATCCTCAGAGACACCACCAGCTGGCTGCTTCTTCTGACAAGGGCCACAGGTCCTATCAAGTGGCTCTCTCCTCTCAGACCCCTCATGCCAGTCTCAGTGGCCATCCCTGTCCCTTGCCCCCTGCCCCCCACTGCCCAGGTCTAGGGGAAGTCATGGAGTCCAGGGCACTGCCTCAGCCTCATGGTTTTCCTCTCTCCAGCTCACACCTCTGACAAGTCTTTAGTAGGCTCCCCTCAAACTATCCTATCGTTTGGTGTTCCTACACGCCATTGGTATCAACACATCCCTCGTTTCTAACCACACTCAGCTTCTCCTTGTGTGGTTCCTCAAGTTTAGGTAATTTGGTACATACATGGGTCATTCACCAAAGAAAATCAGGTCCCAACCAGGTTGGTCCATTCAGAGCCAAGCTGCTCTGGGACTCTTTGATGGTTGTGGGAAACTATTCTCCTGCTTACCCTCCTTTTCCCTCCACATCCCCCCCCTGCCATGAGAAGGAGGAGGCTTGCACATGTTCCCTGGCAGCCCTCTTGTGACCATGAGGGAAACCAATGCAAGAAAGAAGCCAACAAGGAGAGGGAGGGCAATGAGAGAACCGTAGAGAAACTAGGTCAGAGCCCTCCTACAGGACTCGTTATTTATTCTATTTTTAAAGATTTTCTATCTTCTCCCTTCTTTCTTTCTTCCCTCCTTCTCTTTATTTCTTTTTTTAGCATGGACTGGGAGGCTGGGGGGGGGGGTAAGACTCCTGTGAGGAGAAGCAGACTCCTGGCTGAGCACAGAGCCAGATGCTGAGTTGGATCACATGACCCTGAGATCATGACCTGAGTCAAAATCAAGAGCCGGATGCCTACCTGGCTGAGCCAGCCAGGCGCCCTGTGACCTCTTTAGTTTTGTAAGATGACAAAAAGTTCTCTACGTTCAAGTTAGTTCATATTGGATTTTCCACCATTTGCAAAATATACCTTTAAGAGACTTACCAAAGACAGTCCCCAAAACGCTTTACCTTCCCCCTCTCTTTTCCTAATGGATTCTACACAGCTCTTTACCCATTTGCATTTCTCTCTTAGATGTGCAGCCGATTAGATCACTTCTAGAATGAAACCCAGAGCTTATCTTGTGGAAGCAACCACCTTCATCTCAGGCCGTGCAATCACTTTTATTCCTACCCCGAAGTCTGGCACCGTCTTCCATTAACGTGTCAGCGTGGAGCTCCCTGAAATAAAGTGCCGGAGCACAATTGTTGAGCTGGGCTAATTAAAGATGTGTATCATTGGTGGAATTGTCTCTTTGGAACCAAAAAATTAATTATGTTTCTTTGGCCTGGTGACCAGATGTGGAAAACAAACCAACAGATACACATAATTGTTTGCTATCTCCTGTTCTAATAAATTATCTCCAGAACTCATTTGCTTTTTCAGATTCTGTGGGTACCAGACGATGAATGTCCAATGGGGTCTAAAGAAACGGACGTCACATGGTCGGCAATTCTTGGATGCTCGCTTCCCTCCCGGGACACGTGACTGGGAAGGAGATGCCGGCCACATTCCAAGGAGCATCTGTAACTCTGTGGGTCAGAAGTGTGTCTGTTGGTTTGTTGGCATCAAAACAGGGAAGTGGGGCTTTCTGTGAGAGGACCCAGACGGCAGTGACCTGTTCTTCTGAAGAGGAGTAGTTTCCAGAAAGGTTTTGGAGGGACCACTCCCTGGTTCTCCCTCCTGTGCTCCAGGTGTGGGTGGCCAGAGTGAGTTGGCCTGAGAGTGTTTTTTTTTTTTTTTTAAGATTTTATTTATTTATTTCACAGAGACAGACTGTGAGAGAGGGAACACAAGCGGGGGCAGGGGCTGAGAGAGGGAGAAGCAGGCTCCCCGCTGAGCAGGGAGCCCGATGTGGGGCTCGATCCCAGGACCCTGGGATCATGACCTGAGCAGATGGCGGATGCTTCACGACTGAGCCCCCCAGGAGCCCCCTGAGGGTGTATTTTGAGGGTATATTTTGCACATGGTGGAAAATCTAACTTTCAAAGTTAGGGGAACAGTCCACAAGACCACCATCCCACCTGACACCAGTGGTCCCCAAGACCACTGGTTCGGTAATTCACTAAAGGGACTCAGAATTCGCCAAGAGCTGTTACACACAAGGTCAGGGTTTATGACAGTGAAAGGATACAGATTAAAATCAGTGTAGGGAAGAGGCTCATGGGCAGGGTGCACACAAGATCCAAACATTGAATTCCATGGAAATTTCCAGTTGTTGCCCAATGGTGGAGTCAAGGACTGTGCTAATGTCTCCCACCCACATGTGATAATATGCATGGAGCACTGCCAAGCAGACAGACCACCTAGCCTTGGTGTCAAGAGTCTTTACTGGGGATCCATGGTTGACTCTCTAAGTGGCCGAGCTCAGTCTCCAGCCTGCCTGGAAGACAAGCTGACCCTGTATCACCCAAGGCCCCCTACCCTAAATCATATAGTTAGACCGTCTGCCATGGCCCAAGGCCTCCAGGTAAATAAAGACACTCTTACGAAGAGGGACATTCCAAGGACTCAATGGATTTTTGCACAAATATACAGGTGCTTGCCACCCAGATGAAAACACAGAACGCCTTGTCTCTTTCTATCTGTCCAACAGAATCCCCTAGCTGGTGAGGTTACTGCCAGCCGGTCTCCTCCTGGAAGGCCTGAGGGAACATCCACAGCCTGGATCCCCCCCAACACATCCCCAAAGCCTCCCCAGAGGGCAGCCAACACAATAGGATCAGCTACAAAAGCACTGGGAATTTTGCACAGAAGGTTTCCCCTCCAAATCCCAGCTCATCCCCCCAAATGGACTCTCCCTCCAGGGTTTCAAAGTGCCTACTCAAGGGCCAGGCTGAATCAACCTGACTTGGCAAATGATTTTTTTTTTAAAGATTTTATTTATTAGAGAGAGAGAGCACAAGCAGGGGGAGCAGGGGAGGGAGAAGCAGGCTCCCTGCTGAGCAGGGAGCCCGATGCAGGGCTCAATCCTAGAACCCCGGGATCATGAACTAGGCTGAAGGCAGACATTTAACCAACTGAGCCACCGAGGTGCCCCTGAGCAAATGCATATTACAAGAGTGTCTCCCCAGAGTCATTTGAGCACAAAGCAGCCAAAAAGTCCTGGGTGTCTGTTTCTCAACCTTTCCACCAAATTCCAGACTGGTTCATACGATGTGGGCCTAAGACAACTATGGAAGTCATGCCCTAGAAAGTAATTAGCGTTTTTTATTTTAGGGGGTCGTACCAAGGCGGTACCTGGCTCAAACCCCTCGCTTACAGGTGAAGGAATGGCTTGGAGGAGAAAGCAGTCTTACTGTTGAATCCTCCCTGCCAGCGTCTCTCTGCTTGCAGGTAGCTCCAGTTGTTAAAGGCTTTTACAGTTAATGTAATGAATGTCTTTCCATGGGCCTCCTGCAAAATTGGCCGCTTAGAAACGGCTAAAGTCAGATCTTGTCTGATCGCATTTTAAGCTCCGTGATTAACCAACAGCACGGCTGGAAGCCACATAAATCCCGAGAAATGCTCCCAGCCAACACAAAGCCTTCGCCGACATTTGCCGTCGAGACACGGGGAGGCCACCAAGATTGGGGCCCTGCCTGACTTCAGGAAGAAAGGGCAAGACTGCAGAGTCACAAAAGAGACCCCAGGATCACCAAGTTCGTGGAAACACACACCCCACACCATGGCGGCTTGCTTTTCACACGCGCACAGTGGGCACCATGTGTCTTCTATGGCTCTGTTATTCTTTGCATTTGCTACCAATACCAAAAGCCTGCTCTGCAGGTCTGGGTCCAATTTATGGACGCGCACGTATGATTACACAGGTATTATATGGCTGCACATAAAAGCTGGTGACTATGGAATCTCATTAGTTTTCACTTTGGTAAATCACCATCCTAGCTCAACTCAACAAAGAATTGGTTTGTTCGGTGGACAGGCTGGTCTGCCGGAGCGTTCCCTAATTATGATACACTCTCAAGGGCTCATTAGCAACTAAATTACATCCTAGTCATTGAGGAAGCTGGCTTCTTGCTTTGCAAGGAGGCACACTGGTTGGATGAAGGAGCTTTGTTAGGTCATTCATTCATTCATTCCCTCCCTCCCCCCCTCATTCATTCGTTCATTTGTAATACCAAATTGGGGATGCTCAGGGATTGGCCATGGTCTCCTTAGTCATTGGTGCAAGCCAACGGGGTGCCAGACTGTAATATTTCCATTAAGAGACATGCCAGCCTGTCTGCTGGTTCCACCTGCATTTTGCATTCACCCAAATGAGTTTTGGGAGCTTACTGCCAACTAAATCTGAGAAATGTTGTCATAAACGTGGATGGGGAGAAGCTGGAGAATATGGTACCACACATCTTGAGAATTGATCCTAGGGACACCCAGGCTGTTGTGTGGACCCCAGAGCCGCTCCAAGTCAACTCCACACCCAAGATCCCACACGGGAATGGCTCCCTGTCCATGTCTCCGCTGACTGTCCCTGTTATGGCTCAGGCTCCTCATCTCTTGGCTGGACAGGTGAGATAGCAAAACTTCCCATCTCCTCTTGAGCACCCCCTCACCTTAACCCTCACCCCCACAATGGTGGATTGTCCCCATGCTGTCACATCTGGCTTTCTAGCACTTACTTCAGATCGTGGCCTACCCTTGCTCAAAGCCCTCGGGTGGCTCCCTAACTTCCAGACTCTGGATGACCTGGTGCTTGCTCTGTCTGTCCTCATCCCATCTCCCTGCCTCTGTTAGGGGGGCATGAAGCCCTTCAATGCCCCTGCTCCCAGATGCTCCCTAGTCCTTGGATCCTGTGCTCCTTCCCGATGCTGTTCCCTCCGCCCCAAGTGCCCTTTCCCAGGACGACTCATGTCTCCTCTCCTTTCCAGGCTCAGCTCACATATCCACATTTGTGATGCTTTCCTGATGAGACTGAGGACGTGGAAAGATGAGCTTGTCCTAAGGCTGGCACAAAGCAGGAGCACTCAAGATGAGAGACTGAAATGCCAACCACAAGCCAGACCATACATGTGTGACCCCTGAAGATAGTTCCTGTCCTCCAGGCTGTGCGCTTCCTGAGGGCAAGGACATGGCTCCCTTGTCCATGGTATTTGGCATCTTTATTGGTGCCTGGCTCATAGTAGGTGCTTATTAAATGTTACAGGAAGGAAGGGAGGGAGGGCAGGAGAGAGAGAAGAAGGTAGGCCAAACCTTGGGTCTCTTGGGGTACCCCTCTCCCCTCCACCTTCACCATTTTCAAGACTCTCCCCTCCTCCCTGGTTTCATCTGGCTTCTACCAGACTCACGACAAAGGTCAACACGGGACAGTTGTGAGGATTCCAAATGAACTTCGGGAACGCTAATACATCTCCAAGCATCCTTAAACGGGGTTTGAATCCCACCACCGACCCAAATTCCCAGGCCAGTGCCAGCCTGGAGAGCCCTGTGGCACTACTCTAAGGAGGGGACCGTCCCCAGGCGTGCGCGCCTGACCTCAGGGAAGGTGGCAGGGAGGGCACATCTCTGCCGAGACGGGGAACCTCTTTCGAAAACACCACCAAATGCCAAGCACCACAAATTATTCTGCGAATTTTACAGGAACCATAAATATTACATAGCACATTTCCTCAGTTCTGCAGGCCCAGGAAGCAGGTGCTATATGCACTCCAACACAGTAATTAGGCGGACTCGGCCAGAGACCAGCCTCAACGATAAAAATCCTGCCACTCGCCGTCTCCAGACCAGTCATTAGGAGAGACCACAGTGAGAAGGGTCCAGTTGCTGAGAACGTCCGGAGTTGACTTGCGGGTTATCTCCTAAGAGCTCCAGATTTTATTTTCGTTTCAGTGCTATCTGAGGCTGATAATGGCCCCACCAAATCCAAATTAAATACATATTTTAGGGATTTTAATCTAAGCAATACCAGCAAATGTGCCACTTTGGGGATGAATTATTTATTTGTCTGAGGCTAAGAGGAGATCCGCGCAAGCAGACGAAGGCCCTGGAATAGCGGAAAATAAATTAAAGCAGCAGCCTGTGGCCAGCTTAATGTGCTGACAACCCCTTACCGCCCTTAAGTGTCACCAAAAATGAACTTGATGGGCCCCGCCCAGGAAATGCTTAAAGATTTGCTTGTCTCAGACTTTACTTTTCCACATGTTCTTGGAAGCATTTGTCTCTGAAAAGCTTATTGAAATTTTTTTGGTTTCAAGTCCCCATCTGGAAAACAAAGGTCTAGGGGGAATATTGAATCAATCTGCCTTCTCATTCTGGGCTTTTTGGCCCATGTTGTTTACAGAATTGTGTTTGGTGTTTTTGCAAAAGTATTACGAGTTTTGGGGGTGGGGATGCATTTGGGGGTCACGTGGGGCGTGTGCCTCCACTCCAAGCTCCTCAGGGGTGAGGGAAGGGGCCGGGGCAGTGTCCAGATGGGTCCTAATTCATTGTTAATCAGTGCCTCTGCCCAAAGCACACGAAGGCTGGGATCCAAAGTCTCTGCCCAGTGGAATGTTCTCTATCTGAGCTGTCCAGCACAATGGTCAGTGGTCCCCTGCGGTTACCGAGCGCTTGAAATGTGCCAGTGTGACCAAGGAGCTGAACGTTTCATTTAAAAATTTTGTTTGTTTTCCATTCATTTACATTTTAAAGTAGATGCTTGACACAGTTTTTGGAAAACTCTCCAGGATGTTTGGACCAACTTGGACGTTTGAATCTGCTTTTTCAACGGCAAGTTTTATGAAGTCTAAATACAGATCAGGTATTTCGGGTGAAAATTTCGGGGTCAAAGTTGAGATATGCGGTAAATGTAAAACATTTCATTAATAAATCTTATATTGATCCTGTGTCAGAATGACAAACATTTTGGGTATTTTGGATTAAATAAAATATGGTATTAAAGTTTATCTTCTCTATTGCATTTGGTGTTTTAATGTAGCTACTGGAGAATTTGGATCACATGTGTGTGCAATGGTTCTGGTGGCAGTGTTGATGGCCCGGGCTCAGCTAGGCACTCAGTTCCGGGGTGATGAGGTCTCAGCTCTCATGGAGCACAGGGTTGGGGGATGGGGACACAGACAAGCAAGTGAACAAGCATCAAAATAGCAGGAAGACAGGACGAAACCCTCCCTGTGCATGGAGCCTTCGAGGAGCAAGTGTCTATAACCGACTCCACTGTAGACGGCAGCCCTATTGGGGTTCCAGACGCAGCAGCTCCCCGAATCAAGAGCAGAAAAGCCAACAACCAGGACCGGGGGGAGTCCTGACATAGGGACAGTCAAAGCAGTTACCACCAAGTCCTCAGTGACCTCGACTTCAGAACAAAACTCACCCCCATCTGGAGTCTCAGCTGTGCTGGAAAACCTGGACATCACCTGTGAGGTAGCCTCCCCCACTTCCCAATTCCCCTCCTGACCCAGCACTGCCCAGAGCTGTCACCACATTGCTACCCTGGGTTAATGGCCCGTGTGGCACTAGGGGGTCCCAATCTCATTTAGTGGGAGAAACCCTTTGTCACGTCAGAAAAATCCACATAGCCAAGGATGGTCGTGGTGCTCTGAGTGCCCGTGCAGGGAGACACCAGTATAGGACAAACAGCAACTTAAATTCATTCAGGTGCATTTAAAGACCATTTGAAAGTAATTTATCACAGCATCTCCATACATTTGAAACCTAATCCATTGTGGGGAGACTGTATTTGGGCCAGCGGCAGAGTTGGGGTGGAGGGCAGATTCGAGAAGCCCTGGTGGGAACTCTCGGCACGGTGCTGGGAGCAGGAGGGAAGAGGGAAGGGTCTGGAATGCCCTTGGGATCCCTAGGCCTTGAGTGCCAACACCAGCCTGGATTCAGGAGGCATTTTTTCCACCCAGGACAAAGGAGGTGAGTTTCCTGGGGGGCGTGAGACCCATAGGAGAAGCAGGTCCCAGGGTTGGATGCGCTGTGCCCAGACCTCCACAGCCAGGCCCCCACTAGAGCAGTGATGCCCTGAGGGGAGGCCAGACCGCATGGTAGAGCGCCTGACATTCCCTGTCTCCTAGGTTGGGGCTTCTGGAAGGCAACTCAGAGACAAGAATTTGAGGACAAGGAGAAGTGGTTTACTTGGGAGGGAAAAGGATGGGGTGGCAAAGTGAGATGTGGGAATTAATCCAATGGGCAGACCCCAGAACCCAGCGTGGAGCACCACCTCACAGTTACCCCATCAGAGCGCAACACTACCTGCTAGGATTTTTAGACGCTATGTCAAGTATCTATTGCTGCATTAAAAAGTCATCCCAACACTTACCTGGAATGAAAGCACTGTGGTTCGGGAACTTGGGAGCGTTGCAGCTGGGTGGTTCGGGCTTAGGATCTCAGGAGGTTGCAAGGGAGCTCCCAGTGGCAAGTCTCACCCAGAGCCAGAGGACTGGCTTCTAAAATGGCTCCATGGGGCTTGTGAGTTGGTTCCCTGCCACCTGGCCTCCCTGTGGTCACTGTGTTATCTCGGAGCTGGGACTCAAAGGGAACAGGTGTCTTTCCACAGGAATGCAAGAAGGCTTCTCAGAGGAGGCAGCGTGGAGAGGGATTTTCCAAGGCAAGAAGGCATTCCTACCAGGAGGATGTGATTCGTTCGTTGGTTGACTTCAGGGACTGTGCCGGGTGCTGCAGCTGAGGCGAACAGTGGCGGGCGAGAGCTGGGGGCTTGGTGCGAGATGCCGCGTGGCCTTCAAGGCAAGGTGGCTGGGAGGACAGGTCATTTGTTTTTTGCTGCTCAAGGCTCTGTGTGTGTGATTTCATTTATGACCATCATCCCCAGTGTACAGAAGGGGAAACTGAGGCACAAGACGGTGAGTGACGTATGTAAAAGGTCAAGTGGCTGTAAGTGGTAGAGCTGTGTTCAGCAGACAGCCTGCCCAACTCCTGGGCCCAGTCAGGGCATCAAATTCCTCCCAGGGAGGTAAGATGCTTAACCTCAAGGTCACTGCCGTTCTCAAGAGAGCAGGACCCAGGAGGCTTTGTAAATCATGACAGAAGCAAGAAGAAACCTGAAGCTTCCATGAGAGAGTGGGTCTAGATGGAAGGAGCACAAGACATGGAGACCAAGACCTGGATACGAATCCTGACGCTGACCCATTCTGTTAGCCTCTGGGCCTCCATTATGCCATCTGCCAAATGGGATCCTTTTGTTTGTCCGATAATGTTTACTGAGCACAAGGTGCCTGGGTGGCTCAGTCGGTTAAGTGGCTGTCTTCGGCTCAGGTCACGATCCCAGGGTCCTGGGATGGAGTCCCGCATCCGGCTCTCTGCTTGGCAGGGGTCTGCTTCTCTCTCTCCCTCTGTGCTTGCGCTCTCTCTCTCAAATAAATAAATAAAATCTAAAAAAAAAAAAAAAAAAAGTTTACTGAGCACTACTGTGTGCAGCGTTCCTTCCTAGATACCGAGGTCACAGCAACGCCCTCCAGTGAAGGAAGAAGGACAGTAAACAAGCAGCTAAGGAGACATTTCAAGGTAAGTGCTGGTAAAGAAAAAACAGGAGAAACACAGACTGAGTGACCATTTTCATTAGAATATTGTGACATCTGTCCTGACCGCTGAAGCCTGAGAAAGGGCCTGGTGAAGATCTGGGGGAGAACCCATTCTCTGGCTGAAGGCAAAGCAAGTGCAAAGGCCTTGAGTCAGGAATGACCTTGGAGGTTAACGAGATCAAATAAATGAGTCAAATCTGGTAATAAGTCAGGCTCTGGGGCTGGGTGGGGGCTGCTAGGGGGATGAACTATTCCCCATTCCAGTTTAGCCCACAGGTCCCGGAAGGAGGACACATGTGTCAGGCAACAGCCTCTGACTTCTTTCCCAAATCCAACGCCACGTGGGGAGGCTGATTCCCCAAGAGAGCCAGCTGCTTGGTGTCTGTTTGGATTTGCCATTAGGACACGAATACTCCTAATTTAATTTTTCTTTTGTGTCTCTCTGAGTAACTAACTCCACAAGTCATCTCTAAGCAGAATGTGCTGGAGGTGAAAACCAGCAAATTTTATATGAAAACCGAGAGCTGCCTACAGACACTTGGCAGCCTTCAGTGCTGGGTGGTGACCTTGTCTGGCCCAGGGTTGTGCACACAGATGGTGCTTAATGTAAGCTCAATATGCCTGAATGACCTCACCAGTAAGGATGCTCTGTCTAGTCCCTCCCAGGCCTTCCAGCTGCAAAGGAGCATTGGAGGAGGTGGGCCAGCTAGGAGACTGCAAGACAGAAGCCACTCATCACAGCAAGTCAGGCCAGGTGACGAGCCAACCCAAGTGTGGCTGCTGGCCTCTCCTGGCATCTCCCACACCAACCTGGATTTCTGGAGCGCCCACCATGTCCCAGATACTGCGCTTACCCACTCGGCCGACATGGGCTATGGCTACTGCCTCTACACAACCCCAAGACATGTCCACATCACTTCCTCAGGCCGGGAGCTGCCTGGGCTCCTAGGAGACCAGCCCCAAACAGAATGGTCTTGTGTGTCCCAACAGTTGGTCCCGTCCACTCTCCTACTCTTGACCCCTTGGGGGCTCTCTGGGGCAGATAAGCAAAGGCCAGAGCTCTCCTGGGCAGTTCTGTTGGCCTGCTCTTCTCATTCCCTGGTTCTCACCCTCACGGGACATCAGAAGCCAGGGGCAGCCCGCGAGGCAGCCCGCAGCTCCAAAGGGCAGTCAGTTCAACTGTTACTTCCTGCTCAGAGATCTTTCCACTGGCAGGACCAGCCGCTCCCAGCTTGCTTTCATCTTTCATCTGTTTGTTCAGAGCAAAAAATGCATCACGGGAAGTGGGAGTGGGGGTGGGGAGGATCCCAGCTCTACCGGGGAGAAGTGTGGGCTGGGCATGTGGCTGGGTTACCCCACCTCCATCACTCTGCCCGTCTTGTGGTCCGGTTCCAAGTCCCGCGTGGGCCAGGCAGGCTTGTAGCTGTGGCCCGGGGAGCCCGCTGGGCACACTCTCCCTCTGCTTCCTCCCGGCTCTGTTCCCCTACAGGCTGCAAAGGAAAGAAAGCAGGTTAGCCGTTTCCACCCTCGCCCCTCAGGCCTCTTCAAATAGAACTCTAAGCTACCTCTATAGGGATTTCTGGAATATATTTCTGTGTAATTTGGGATAGTTTGGTAATTTTCCAGAGATACATTAACTGGTCCTGTTGCCTGCCTTTTACGTAAATATTGCTTTCCTATCATAATAATATTTGCCACGTATTAAACACTTACTGTATTCCAGGCATGGCAACCCTGGGAAGGAGGTGCTGTTGGTGTCCTCATTTTCCAAATGAATAAACAGAAGTTCAAATAAATACTTTGTGCAAGGTCATTCTAAGTGATATTGCCAGATCTGCCTGTCTCTGGCAGCCAGACAGGATTGGATGCCCAAAGCCATTCCCAACTTATGTTCCCTCTTCTAAAGAAAATAGAAAGCTCAAATATTCATCTTGTCAGACTTCCTTGCAGCTAGAATGGCCAAGTGACCAGTTTTGGCCATCAACATGTAAGCGAAAAGGACCAGGCAGAAGCTCTTAGAGCAAATTCAGCCATTCAAAATTTGCCCTTTCTTCTGTGTGGAGCTCAGGTATGATACCTGGAGGCATAGCAGCCATCCTGTAGCCACGTGGTCAAATCCCTATGCCAAGGATGGCAGAGTAGGAGGGTAGAAATAATCTGAGTTTCTGATTACATTAGTGGATTGCCTTCCCCAGGATCCTTGCTTCATGAAGCAAAAACATTTCTTACTTATTTCATATACGATTTATTGGGTTTTCTTACTAGCAAACAAAAATAATTGACACCTGGCTCCCTCAAAGCCCATGGCGTTACAAAATTCTGAGGCTGCCCATCAAGAAGGTTTTGGACTGGGCCCAGGAAAACAACATTAGAATGAACTTCAATTTGTCAAAAACCAAGGAATTTGACCCACAAAACACCACCGGAGTGTCCAGAGAATTTTAGGGGTGGAAATTTCCATTTCCTTGGTGGGCCAACCATGTCATTACTGAGGTCAAAGATTTTGAGGTCTCTGTCTCTAGAGAAGCTGCTCCCTGCAGGAGACCTGGGAGTTTTGTGCTGACCTCAGTTTGCACCCTGGCAAGCTGCTGCCACCACCGCCCCTCTCCCACTCTGGGGAAGCTGGAAGTTGCCACATTCTCGCCAACCCTGGCCCAGCATGTTGGTTCTGATCCACTTATGAGGGCCGCCCCAGGCACGTGAAAGGCAGTGGCTGCATGGGGGCCCATGTGCAAGATGCAAATAGACTTTACCAAGGGCTGCCCTGGCCTGGAAACATCTGGGGAACCTGTTCTGGGCATCCAAACCCAATGTGCAGATGTCTAGCTCAGGGTAGAGATGGGGGCCCCTGTGGCTAAGGAGACGGAGCGGGAAGGATGCTCTGTCCACACCCGGAGGTCGGGGAAGGCAGAAGACAAGGTGAGAGCCTATGGGTAATTTACTCCCTCAAGACAGAAACGGGCAGTGGGCTCACCTGGGTGTGCAGCATCGTCACCATGCAGGGTGCCAGTGCATCCTGGCGCCAGGTATCAGAGGCAGTGGGGCAAAAAGGCCCTGCAACGAGGGATCACATGACAAGCTGACCCTTTGTGAGCCAGCTTGGATGATGCTACTGCGTACTCTGCCCGCAGCGATCCCAGGTGAGCTCAATGGTGCAGGAAGAAGGAGCATCATCGATTATCCATCAGAAGGTGAGGGGACAGGAGCGCCCTCCACCTGGCTCCCCAGCAATGGAAACCTCCCATTACATACAGGCACCAGCACTGGCTCTAGACCCCATGACACCAGGGATTACATTTCAGCCTCCATTTCACAGACGAGGACACACAGACCCTGAGACGCCAAGTCCCAACCAAAGTCACATGGGCAGTTAAGGGGTCAGAGCAAGTCTTCCGATGCAGGACTCCTAGATCCAAAACCTGTCCTCCTACCAGCAGACGACTCATGGAGTCCCGCAAGTGTTGGCTGGCATCAGGCTGGACAGCTAGTAGGGGAATCCCTACCTCAGCGACCCAGGATGCTGGGGATCTAGGTTCACAGAAATGACCATGGCCTCTAAAAGGATCTGGGACAAGGATGTAAGTACAAGCCCAAGACCCCAGTGTGGTCCCTGGGGCTTGAAGCCAAGCTCAGGCCTGGGAAGTAGAGCCAGTCCAGGCTCCTTGGACCCTCCCTGCAGGGGACAGATTGGCTCCTGTGGAGGGTCACCTCTCCATCCTACCAAACCTCATGCCTGACACTCCTCCCACAGACTGTCAGCCCGAGGCAGGCGGTACTTCCCTTGGTACCTTTGCATTAAAATATCGTCTGCATATGGTGGGGAAATTAATGTCCCTTTTTCTTTTTTTGTGTTTTAATGACTTAATATACAACAAAAGGAGAATTTTTCTCCTGGGAGTTTCCAACAGATGTTGCTATTTCCGTCCAGGCTGTGCCTCCCCTTCCAGCTGCCTAACCCAAATAAGACCTATTATCCCAATAATCTGGATGCAGGGTGGCGGCACTCTCTCATCAGAACACAATCAGGACGTGGCCCAGCCACGCAGTGGGGACCGCTGGATCCAATCTGGGCTCTTTGCAATGAGGGTAAGAGTCAAGTTTCTGTCAGGTGGCGCTGGTTTTCTCCCAAATGGAAATGGCAATAGAATCAACAGGGATACCAGCTCATAACAGCCCTCTCAGGGACCCTTTGTCTGGCTGAAGACAGCGCCCAACAGCCTTCCTGGCTCCTGCCCGGTCCCGCCTGCAGCTCCCGCCTGGGCTCGTCTCATTCAGACACTGATGTTTGTCCTAACTCCCCCCTGAGTTCTTCCCATGCTGTATTCCCAAGTATTTGCCACAGAGAGGAAATCTCCTTGCAGAGTGGCTAGGAGCAAGGGCTCTGGAACAAGCTGCCCTAGGTTTCCAGGCCTGTTCCTGGTGACCTGGGGGAACCATGTGTTGCTGACGTTTTGACATCTGGACCCTGCTGACCCCGGAGAGACGGCTCCTCCCAGGACTAGCCAATTCCTAGACACAGTAAATAAAATGCTCACCTTGCAAGTGCGTCGTTTACCTGCAGACCAGCCAATCCGGAGTTCATACCTTCGACCCCCTTCTCAGGCTCTCACCCGCTGGGCCACTACCCCCTGCCCTAATTGCCAGACAGCTAGCCACAGCCCCTACATTCCAGAGCCCTCCTCAATTATTCAAACCAGCCAGTCCTAAACCTGCCTTCCTGCACAAACCACAGTCAAGTCTCTCACCCAGGCCTTCCCCTCACTCCCTCTGCCTCGTGACTGATGCCGGAACTTCCCTGCGTAACCGGTGGGACGTGGCGTGGCGTGGGGGCCGTGACGCGACGTGGGGCGCATGACGTGACGTGGGACGTGACGTGACGTGGAGGGGGAGAGGCGTGGGGGCGTGGCGTGGCGTGGGGGCGTGGCGTGGCATACCCCCGCCTCTTGGGAACTACCAGTAATAAACTATCTCTTCAATGGCAATTGTGTTCTGATCAGCTGGCCTCACCACGCCGGAATAATACGACCTACATTTTCTTTTTTCTTTTCTTTCTTTCTTTTTTTTTTTTTAAAGATTTTATTCATTTATTTGACAGAGAGCACGAGATCACAAGTAGGCAGAGAGGCAGGCAGAGAGAGAGGGGGAGGTAGGCTCCCTGCTGAGCAGAGAGCCGGATATGGGACTTGATCCCAGGACCCTGAGGTCATGACCTGAGCCGAAGGCAGAGGCTTTAACCCACTGAGCCACCCAGGCGCCCCGCAACCTACATTTTCAAACACTTCCTTAACCATTTGGATCTTAATTTCCTCGTCCTTAAAATGGGGATAAAAATAGTATTTGCCTCCTAGGGTTGCAATGAGGATCAAATGAGTTCATAACTCATTTATTACCATTGTTACATTGTATTACCAATGCTCAGTTGTTGAACACACGGCCCAGCACGTAGGAAGTGTCCATTCAATGTGGGATTACTGTAGAGAGAACATGATTCTGAGGTCAGAACTCCCAACAGTCCCTAGCAGGGTCACTGGGTTACTCAGCCTTTTGGACACTCGGTTTTCTTATAAAGTGGAGATTAAAAATATCAATTGAAAGATATTGCTGAGATAAATCACCCAAGGTGCGCTGAGTGCTGGCACCTAGACCTACTCCTAAAAGAGAGTGCTATACTGGGAACAGGATATATTTTTGACAAATATGAAAGAATAGGTTTTAAGCCCAAAATATTGATTGAGAGCTTATTTTGAGCTCGGCCTACAAGAATAGTTGGTCTTTCTGTCGTCACCGAGCTTGATTTTTACCACCTGGGATCTCCTGAGGTGTGTGGTAACTCATCCTTCACAGCACCCGGTGGTTATAAAAAGCTCTCACCTTCTAGAAGAGTGACTCAGGGGGCCCTTTCTAGAAGCCTTGGGTCTGCGTTCAAGTCTCATCTCCACCACACTCACTAATGGTGCCACCTGACAAAAGTGACTTTATTTCAATGTGCCTTGGTTTGCTCATCCGGAAAATGGGCTGTGGTGAAGATGGGCTGGTCCATCCATACAAAGTGCTCAGCGACATGCTGGCCTGTTGCAGGCCCTTGTAAATGTGGGTCCCCCCGTTCCTCCAGCCTTCTTGCTGTTCCTCAGAAACCTGAGCTCTGAGACATGCAGGGGGCCAAGCAGATGTTCTACCTCCCGCCCCATGCTCGAAACCAGAGGAGCTGAGGGTGTTGAGCTTTGAAGAGGAAAGGCACAAACAACTATGAGCACCTACTATGTGCCAAGCGCTGTTCTGGATGCTAGGGATTCAGCAGGGAGTGAGACGACCCAGATTCTGCTCTCACGGAGATGACATTCAAGCTGGGGGGACAGACGATAAGGAAACCAGCAAAGCCTGCACAAACTTCATGTAAGGACAAGAGCTATGGAGAAGAGAAGGGAAATTCAGGATGATGAGGCCAGGGAGGAGGGTGGCCTGTGAGCTCAGGCTGGGCCCCCGGCCGCCCTGGATGAGGGGTCTGCATTCCATTCAAAGCTGTCCTGGGAGCACTGCAGGATCACGCTGGCCTTCCCTGCCGGGGCCTCCAGCCAGGGGAGGGGGGGGGCGGGCAGGAAGCCCCAGGAGAGCAGGAGAAGCCCCTCAGAGCTGTTTTAATTGAAAGATCGCCTCTTCCCTGTGTTCTCTATAGGCAGCGGGGCCTTTGAATTAAACATGAGTGGTGATTTATTTATCGAGTCTTTGAAAAAGTCTCTCTCTGACTATGATTTGCTGCACTTCTCCAGTTAACCCTTCCTGGCCTCTGACCGGGGTGGCTGAGAGTATCACGGGCCAAATCCCTGTGGGGAACATGTGTGTCCATGGCAGGGAGGAGGACGGTGCAGACTCACCTGGAGAAGTGGTGGGATGAGGCTGCCGAGGGATGGGGCCTGCTGGCTACTCTCCGCTTATTCATTCAACCTCCACCTCTCCCTGGGCATCAGGAGCCTGACTCTGAAGACAATCTCCCCTCCCTAGTGGATGGATTATTGGTCATGATTCCTCATTCCCCAGTAGCAGAAATACACCTCCCTACCCTTGCCATGGCTTGGTGGCAGGCAAAGTGATCTTCCCCACCCACTGACTTGGCCAATGGGACACTAACGGACATGAGGAACACAGGCTGGAACGTGCTTGTGCAGCCATGAAAAGGACCCACCCTGGGCAGCTGCGGACCCTCCAGCTGGGCCACAGGAGATGTGAGACAGGTAGAGCAGAGCCGCCCAGTTGATCTGAATATCCGTGAACATGAGAACAAATGATTGTTGTCTGAAACCACTGAATACTGGCTGGGGTGTTTGTTACCAGCATGATAATGACCAGAACTGACCAGTACACCCGGCCTCCATCGGAAGGACCCACCACATCCGATAGCTAGGGGAAGGATGTCAGGATATCACTGCCCCTTCACCAATGGCCCTGCTCCCTCTCTGCTTTGTTGTGGTTCTAGAAGCTATGGTTCCTGCTGGGCAGCCCCAAACACTCCCTGGCCTCTGCTAACACCGTTCCCTGAACTAGTCCATCAGGCCCGGAGGTGGTAATGACTTTCCACTCTTAGGAGTCTCTGGATGCATCACTGCTTTTCGTTGCTTCTTCAGTCTTGCCCCTACGTCTGTAAACGCACCCTTCATTCCAAAGTCTCTTCAAAAAATTCCCAGGTGGGTACGCCCATGTTCATTGCAGCATTATTCATAGTAGCCAAAACGTGAATGTGACCCAGGTGTAGACAGATGAATGGATAAACAAAATGTGGTGTATACATACAGTGGAATATTATGCAGCCTTACGAAGGAAAATAATTCTGACACCTGCTACAACATGGATGAACCTTGAAGACATTATGTTCAGTGAAATAAGCCAGTCATCAAAATTCAAATACTTTATGGTTCCACTTCTATGAGGGCCCTAGAGTTGTTAAATTCAGACAAAAAGTAGAATGGTGATTGCCAGGGGCTGTGGGAGGCTGGGAGGGGAGTTAGTGTTTAATGGGGACAGAATTTCGCTTTGGGAAGATGACCCTGAAGGACACACTGGCGGCTTCTCCTCTGGTGCCTGGGAGGGAGCTTGGCCTGTGGACAGGGAAGCCCAAACATCCAGGGACTTCACACTCCCGGACTCTGCATCGGCTGTGGGGGAATGGAATGGGACAGGGTGGATAAGCAGCCTGGCGAAATCATCTCTCCGTGGGACAATCGTGGGACAATCGTGAGTCCCAGTTCCCATGGGAACCTGCTCATTAACACATCCTTCTCGGATTCCCTGTCTTCTCTGCCTTGCTTTCCTTGCTCCTTAATCCCTGCTTCCTGGAGCGTCTCCCCAGTAACCCTCTGCACCTGAGTCCTTGTTCCGTGGCTGCTTCTGGGGAACCCAAACTAAGATGCAGACAGAGGAGAGAACACAGGACGGTGACAGAGGAGCCTTCACTTCTGGGTGACCATTTAGTACCTGGGTCCAGATGGTACGCTCTGCAGGGAGAAGGGGGTGGGAGTGGATTCCTGAGAATCCAGAGCAGGGGAGCTCTGGTGGACAAGTGAATCTGCTTTCTGACCCTGGGTTCGGACATGTGAGCAAAGCAGATTACAGACTTGCCTGGTGCTGGCACCCAAGACAGCAGATGGCTCGCCCTTCTGAATGAGGGGGTTGGGCCCACCAGGGGACTCGGTGGGGGGGCATCGCAGCCCTGCATCTCAAGAAGGTGGTCATTCTGCAAGTCCTTGCTCCGATGCTGACCGCCTCTGCTGGCCTGGAATATCAGCCCTGTGAGGCCACGAAACTGGTCTGGCTGGCTCAGTGCCTGGAAGGGCGGCCGTCCTAGATCAGGAGCCCAAGAAACATGGTGGGGACAGCAGATGCTATTTGGCCAACGGCAGCCCTTTGCTCCTCTTCTGTGCATGGAGCTCAAGAAAAAAGGAGTATGGGACTTGGTGGGAGGTCCTGACTGGAGCTTCCCTGCCCTGCGTGGGATGACACATTCCTTGGGCCCCTGGGCTCTGCCAGGGCTTCCTGTCCTGTCACCTGCTGGCATCTCTGGGCCCCTCCTCCACTGCAAAACACCTCCCACTGGGCCCAGCTTTGATCCAGGAGGGCCAGATGGCTCCAAGAAGCAGCAAGGCACGGCTGGACAATTTGATTAACTTGCCTAATGAACTCTGAATTCACTCATTTTTTTTCCCACGACAACTGTATTTTCTCCCTAAAATTGTTATTGATTCCTCATATTTGGGGATGTAGGTGTAATAGGAAAGAGTGTTCTGCACATGGCAGACAAGGATCCAAACTGTGGGAGTGGAGAGAGATGAGGTGGGGGACGGGATGACCCAATGTTTCTCTAGTGGAGAGTTGGTTGGATGGCCTCTCCCTAAGACTTGGCCAGAAATCCTAGGTGCGGGAAGCAAGCTTTAGTAAATGAAAAGCTGCCAGATTTAGCAAATAAGAACACAAAATGTCCCATTAAAGCTGAATTTCAGATAAACAACAAAGAATTTGTAGCATAAGTATATCCCAGATATTGCATGGGAAATATTTATGCTACAAAATTACTTGTTGCTTATCTGAAATTCTGATTTTATTGGGCATCCTGTATTTAATGGTCAACCCTAAGGGTATGGTGTGTTATATCTCTGTGCCTCGGCTCCCATATTCCTATCCCCAACCTGACTCTTGGTCTCTGGACTCAGACGCACATTCCCACCGGATGCCTACGAACACCTCCAGCTCCAGTGTCCACACCGGCCATGCCACTTCCCTAAACCCACTGCTCCCACTCTCCATGTCAGCACATAGCATCACCACGCCCCAGCTTTGGCCCAAACTCGAGTCATCCTCACCGCCACTCCTCACACAGCCACTGCCAACCTTTGGGGAAACCCTGGCGGCTCGACCTTCCAAGTCAATCTGGAAGCTAAGTCCTTCTCATCGACTCCACTGCCACCCCCCACCCCCACCCCCACCCCGGGCTCAGCCACCACCATTTCCTTCCTGAATTGCTAGACAGGCTTTCCGTCCTCCCTGCCTTCTCCCCGGGGCCCCAGAACCTGTTCCTGCAGCAGCCGGGGTGCTCCCATTAAAACCAAAGTTGGACAGTGCTGTGGTCTGGATACTCCAGTGGATACTCATGATAGCAGAATGAAATCCAAAGTCCTTATCGGGGCAGCGAGGTCCCGGAGGCTGTGGCTTGGGAGACCGTGTCTCACCACTCTCTTCCTCCTGCCACACGGGTCCTACCTACCATGTGTTACTCTGAGAACATCTCCCATCAAGTTCGATGCACCTGCCTTCCCTCTGCCTCTGTATCTTGTTGGTTCTGCTTCTCTAGAGAACCCCGCCAAGTACAATTACTATATATATTTTGCTGTATATATTATTGATAGAAAAACAATAGTTGATAGACAGCATATAGATTCTGTATATATATTGCTCTATTTACTAGAATATAAACTCCATGAAAGCAGGAATTTCTCATTTTATTTCCTTCTGCATCTTCAGCATTTAAACAGTGCTTGGCCCCTAGTGAGTGTCCCAGAATGTTAGCAGAAGTCATCACCGTCTTATTCAGCTCGGGCTGCCACAACGAAATGTCACTGAATGGGTGGCCTGCACAGCAGAAATTTATTTCTCATGGTTCTGGAGGCCAGAAGTCCAAGGTCCAGGTGCCAGCCAGGTAGGTTTTGTTCTGAAGCCTCTTTTGCTGGTTTGCAGGAACAGGCTTTCTTCAATCTCACATGGTAGAGAGCGAGCTCTGGTGTCTCTTCCTCCTCTTACAAGACACCAACCTTAAGAGATGAGGGCCCTTTCCTTATGACCTCATTTAACCTTATTTACCTCCTAAAGTCTCCATATCTGCAAATATGGCCACACTTGGGGTTAGGGCTTCAACACATGAATGGGGGTGGGGGAGGAGGACACAGTTGGGTCATACGGATTGTCGTCATACTGGAAAGCTTCTCTGACATCAACAGTAATCTTCGAGTCGGAACTGGATTCCCACTTGCCTGCTGTGTGGCTTCCGGACACCCCATCCACTTTGGGGCAACTTTGCTCATCTGAGACTTCTCCTACCTGTACTAGTTTCCTAGGGCTGCGGTGACAAAGTGTCACCAATTGCATGTCTCAAGACCACAGAGATTTGCTTTCTCCTGGCCTGGAGGGCAGGAGCCAGGAATCAATGTGTGGGCAGTGTGGGTCCCCTCTGGAGACCTCCAGCAGGAGTCTGTTCCCTGGTCGTGTCCTAATTTCGATGGCGGCGTAACGCCAACCTCTTCCTCTGTGTTCTCGTGGCCTTCCCCCCAGGTCTCAAATCTCTCTCCTTTTTCTTTGCAGGACACTGTCATGGGATTTACAGTCCACCCTTAATCCAGGATGATCTCCTCTCCAGGTCCTTAACTTCACTACATCTGCATAGACCCAACTTCCAAATAAGGTCATATTCACAGGTACCAAGGGTTAGGACTTGGCTGTATTTTGGGGGGGGACACTACACAACCTGCTGTCCTACCTAAACTCTCTTCCTTCCCCCCCTCTTCCTTGGGGTCAGCAAGCATCCCAGTCCTTCCTCATGGTCATGTCCCCAATACATTTCTTGCACCTGGATCCTGTCTAATCCCATGCTGGGGTTGTTTCTCAGAGGACCTGAGATAACACATACACACAGACATGACTTTTACACAAAAGGGATGATGTATGTCGCATGTATGTCACCGCGAAATTTGTTTCATTTTACTGTCACATGCCTTTTCCATGTCCACGTGCATACTGATATATCAGATTATTTTGAAGACCTGCATCATAGTCCACAGTACTCACAGTACTTCTGAGTGTCTGCGGATAGCTTTTGCAGTAGTTGTTCTGGTGTTATAATATACATGTGTAATTTGGGAAGCCTGGGTGGCTCAGTCGGTTGAGTGTCTGGCTTTTGGTTTCAGCCCAGGTCATGACCGTAGGATCATGAGAGGGAGCCCCACGTCAGGCTCCATGCTCAGTGGGGAGTCTGCTTGGGATTTTCTCTGTCTCCCTCTGCCCCTCCCCCTGCTCACTCTCTCTCTCTCTAAAATAAATAAATAAATCTTTAAAAAAAAAAAAAAACAATATACATGTGTAATTTACAATGGTCTCCTGGTACCAACAGCTTGCCACTTGGAGTGAGGCGTGAAGACCTTACTTCTATTTCGGTCCCTTTATCCTCCCTGCTTTTAGATGTCATTACCTAGCGTATCAGATGGTATTCGAATTTTCGCCTCGATCATCAAATATGACTTAAAAACTCATGAGGAGAGGCACAGCCAATTTAGTGTGTATTACCCATATGTCCTTTCCAGTGCTCCTTCTCCCAGAGGCTCCAAGATTCTTCCTCACATCATTTCCTTCCTGCTTGAAGAACTTCCTTCTGCCAGTCTTTCTCAGTAGGTCTGCTGATGTCAAAATCTCTTAGTCTTCCTGCATCTGAGAATGTCTTTATTTCCCCTTCATTCCCAAAGTCACCGGATATAGAATTCATAGTTTATCTCAGACCTTATGAATCTTCTCTGTAGAAAGAAAGTCTAGGTCTTTGCTTTTATCTACCATGTCTCTGCTTCACATGCCCTGTTATGTTACATAGGGTATGTGTGTGATGCCATGTATCTTTCCTCTGACTTCTTTGGTTTGGTTTTGTTTTGAGAGAGAGAGAGAGTTCATCCCGCATAACAACTGTATTGCCTCCCACACCCTATGTGCTGGCACTGGGTGAGCCCTCTCCTGCGGTGGTAGCCTACATCCGAGATGCTCTGGCCTCCATGATCTCCGCCTCCTGAATGCACCGCCTTGAGTAGCCCCACCTGGCCACACAGAGCATCAGAGTTGGTCCGTGTGCCCCATAGAACACAGCGGAGGTGATGGCACGTCACCTCCCTGAGATCAGAGACCACGTGCCATCAGATCACTCACTATGGGACGCCAAATACCCTGTCATGAGCAGCCCTTTGGAGAGGCCCGAGTGGTGAGGACCTGAGGCCTGCCAACAGCCACCTTGGAAGCGGCCCCGCCAGCCCAGTCAAGCCTTCGGAAACTGCAGCCCTGGCCGGCGGCTTAATCACGGCCTCATGAAAGATCCTGAGCCAGAACCACGCAGCTGAGCCATTCCCGGATTCCCGACCCACAGAAATTTCAAGACAAGAAATAGTTGCTGGCTTCAGACATTGTTTTGGAGGAATTTGTTACACAGCAACAGATAACTGATACACCCATCTTAGCTCCTTCAGTCCTTACAACAACTCTGTGCCGTGCATTGTTCTTCCATTCCACGGGCAGGACCCGGCTGCTCGGAGACATGGAGTCACCGGGAAGGGGAGGCTGGTGCAGAGCAACTTGGCTGTTTGCCTCTGATACGACCAGACCTCCAGGCTTTCCGTCCGTGGACGAGTGCACTCCTACTCAGAAAGCATGTCCTCATTTGAGGACTTTACTTCTCAAGATAAGCCTCGGGGAGCTAACTGCCCTTCTTTATTGATGAGCAAACAGAGACTCAGAGAACCCTGATTCGTCCATGCTTGCCCAGCTGGGAGGGAGGGTGTCCGATCGCGGAACTCAGGCCCCAGTCCCCAGTCCCCTGGGGTCACTGGAAGCTGGATCCCTCCTGCCCAGAGGAGGCATCTCATCAGAGAAGAAATCAAGCTGGGGTGTCCCCCTAAGGGAGGCCTTTGTGGCCTGAAGCTCTTCTTCCCCTCCCCTCCCAGGGCTGTGGGGCCTGGTGGACCCCGGGGGCTCCTCCTCCACCGTTCTCCACCCCTCCGCCGGCAAAGGGCTCCCAGCCTGGAGCGATGGGTACACTGTCACCTGTGGGACTGAGTTTTCAAGAAGCAACTGTTTACTCTAGGTCTTGAATGTTAAAGAGGTTTAAAGTCCAACCTGGACCCTGAGCTCCCGGATGCCTGTAACCATGGCAGCACCTTGCGGAGCGAATATAGCAAATATCTGCCGAAGGAGAGAGCCCGAGCCAGGTAGGAAGGAAAAGGGAACTGAGGATATGGGAGTGGGGCTTTGCCCTGGGGGCTTGCAGATGGCTGGGGGCTATCCCCACATCTTGGAGTTGGGGGGGCCCTAAGATGCCTCCAGTAATACCCAGGGGTACATGCCCCACCTCCTGCCCCTATTTCCTGAGTCTCTGCGTGAAATATGCCCTTGGGACAACAGGTCCAAGGCCAGATCCTGGGGGGGGGGGGAGCTCTTTTGCACTAGTAAGCTCCTTCTTTTGCTTCAGTCTGTTTCCTCATCTGTGAAATGGGAATAACAAACCTGCCTGCCTTTTCAGGGATGTCGCGTGGCTTAAATGAATTCCCACGCCCTGGAACATCCTCAGGAGGGATCGTTGTGAAGACCCCCCCCACCCCCACCCCCACCCCAGCTGGGTTCCAGGACAAAGGATCGTTGAGATCTCCGGGCCATTTCCCAGAGAGCCAGAGAGGGAAGTGGCTCATTCAAGGCCACACGGCAAGTGCAGCTGAGCCCAGAACCCAGCCACCCGGCCCTGCTGTCATCTTGGCATGAGGCCCTCCCTGACCAGCTGTCGCCAGCTGAGCGGCCGTGAATGATGGCGGCGGCATGCTGCCCCGTGGACGTGCTCAGGGCTGAGCCACAATCTGGGTCAGGGCTCGGGTATGCCAGGCGCGTGGACAGTAGCTGCCAAGTATGTCTCAGCAGAGAGAGCCAGGGAAGCAGAGTCCAGAGTCCTGCACGGCCAGAGAGGGGCTGAACATTCCGAAGAAGGGACCCGGGGCTCTCTCTGCGGGCCGTCCCCATCACCTGGGGTCATAGGTTAACCAGTCCATGGACGCACCTTACAAATAAGCCAAAGCTGCATTTATTTTTAAGTCACATTCTACGGAGTAAAAAAGATGACATCTTACTATTAAGAGAATAAGGTGTGCCGACCAAGCATGCGGAATACACCACTAGGAGCTCCGGGATCAAGTCTTGGCTCTTTTAGAAGACCGGGGCCTCAGTTTCCCCCCGTGTAAACAGGGAGTCGGATCGTTCTCAGGAGATACTGTTCTCCGAGTCTCCTTGCAGCCATCTACACTCTGCCTCCTCTCTGCTGGAACACAAATATATGTATTTATTCCATTTCCCTATTGCTTGCACTGGAGGCTCCTAAAATAGGACAGGAGGTGGGGCTGTGAGGAGAGGTCCCAGGCGGAAGCTCCTCTCTGAGGGCTGAGAGGCAGCTGGGGCTCTGCCACCCACAGCGTGGGGAGACCTGAGCTCATCCCTCCACCCCAATACAGTGCAAACCTGGTGTGGGTCCGGGACAACGTGACCACCCCCCTCCTCTCTGCTCTGCCACAGGCCCCAGCTTGGGACCCCAGTTGCTCTGGGGACAGTAAAGGCTATGTCTGCAGCATCCCAGTGGCCCTGGGGGACAGCTCCCGAAAGGCAGCAGCTGCGGGGCCACAAGGAGCATGTGCCCCAAGGAGGGACATCAGAGAGCTCCACCTAGTCAGTCCCGCCAACCTCCTCAGGCAGACAGCTCAGTCCTTGCACTGTCCCTAGACAGAGGGGCAGACGGAGTCAGAAACAGCACTCAGATGACACCCCTCCCCACACTACTGAGGACTTGTGGGGCAGAGCTCCTGGGAGCCAGGCTCAGAAGTGATTCAGATGGTAAAATAAAGAGACGAGGACATTAAAATAATTATTATAACTGTTCAGTATGTCTCCAAAGTTCTGTATGTCCAAAAAGCTAAGCGAGGCATTATGAAATAATAAATTATATATATATATATGTATATATATATATATATATATACACATATATATACATATAAATATATAGGTTTCTGACCCTGCTTCCTGACACTGAGCTCCTAAATCCCTTGCAATTTCCTGGGTGATAGAGCATCTTCTGTTTTAATGAGGCAATTCTTTGTTTTAATGAGGCCCCTGGATGGGGCTGGTCATAGAAAGACCAAGTCCTGATTAGATGCTTGGAAATGTCATCCCCCCTACCCCGGAGAGGGGAGAGGGACTGGAAACAGAGTTAATAATGAGCCATGCCTATGTAATGAAGCCTCCATGAAAATCCCCAAAGTGTGAGGTTTGGAGAGCTTCTGGGTCATGAACACATCCACTTGTGGGGAGGGTGGCGCACCCCAACCCCATGGGACAGGAACTCCTGAGCTCAGGATTCTTTCCCACGTCTCCATCTGTATCCTTTACTATATCCTTTATAATAGACCAGTAAATGTAAGTAAATGTTTCCTTGAGTTCTGGGAGCCATTCTGGCAAATTACCAAACCCAGGGAGCAGGTCATGGGGACCCCAATTTGCAGCCCGTCGGCCAGAAGTACAATTGACAATGTGGGACTTGTGATTGCTGTTGTGTTCCAGGCCTTTCCCCTCGCTTCTGGAAGCTTCAGGTGTTCCCTGGCTTACTGATGGCCTTCTCTGGATCTTCACATTATCTTCCTTCTACACTTGTCTGTCTCCACATCCAAATTTCCTCTTTTTATAAGGATACCGGTCAGGGGGCTCCTGGGAGGCTCAGTCAGTTAAGCGTCTGCCTTCGGCTCAGGTCATGATCCCAGGGTCCTGGGATGGAGTCCCGCATCAGCGTCTTTTCTCAGTGGGAAGCCTCCTTCTCCCTCTGTCTGACACTCCCCACTGCTTGTGCTCTCTCGTGCTCTCTCTGACAAATACATAATAAAATCTTTAAAAGGATACCGGTCATTTTTGATTAGGGCTCATCCTAATGACCGCATTTCAACTCGATCATCTGCAAAGACCCTATTTCCAGATAAGGTCACATGCCAGATCCTGCAAGTGAGGGCATACATCTTTTGGTGGGGGGAGGACATAATTCAAACCATAACACTTGGTCCAACATGAAGATGTTCCTATCTTTCAGCCCAGCCATTGTGCTCCTGGGTGCTAGCCCTAGAGAAAATTCTTGCAGGTTGCACTAGTAGATATCCACCATCCAAAAGTTCATCAGCAGAAGAATGGAGAGATGGAAGCAGTGCATACATTAAAGAAAGATACACGGTGGTGAAAATTAGAGAATTACAGCTACACACACCATCCTGGAGAAAGAGAAAAGCATCATATTAACTTATTAAAAAAAAAAAGCAAGTCACAGAAGAGCCCGTGGTCCAATCATGCTGTAAAGATCTGAGTTCTTCCACCTCCTTCCAAGTCTTTGCTCACACGTCATCTCCTTGATAAAGCCCACGCCATGGACTGACCTTGATGGTAAAGCCCATGCTCTACAACTACACTTCTATTCACTGTACTCTGCTGTACCTGTCCTTTTCCTAGAGCATTTATCAACTTCTCACAAATTATACAATTTGCTTACTCATGCCTCTAGTAGTTATTGTCGACCTCCTTCCTCCCGAACATTAGATCCATGAGGGCGGAATTTTTTTGTCTTTCCTTCGTTGATGTCTACCAAGTGTCTAGAATCGTTATCTGGCACAAAGTAGGCCCTGAACAAAAAAAAAAATTCTTTTAAGAGAGCGAGGGAGGGGCAGAGGGAGAGGGAGACAATCTTAAGCAGGCTCCAGGCCCAGCATAGAGCCTCATGCGAGGCTCGAGCTCACAACCCTGAGATCATGACCCAAGCCGAAATTAAGAGTTAGATGCTTGACCGACTGAGCCACCCAGGTTCCCCCAGGTATTTCTTAAACTGAGTGGTTAGAATGCTAATGTTCATTTATGATTATTTTTAAACCGTGCACATGCATCACACCTAGTCTGTTGTATATAGGATGTCTCATAAGAGTCTTGGAGGAAAACGGACATGGTATTTCTTGTAAGACCTGAATCTTGAGCGGAGATATAGACCCCTCATGATCAACGTCATTCCCTTAAGCACAGAAAGCCAGGACATGACTGCGTTATTCCCTCAGGATGTGCTCTCTGGTACGTGATGATGAGTGACAAGGAAATGTCAATCTACCCACAAGCTGCAGTCTTCTGTGTTTTATTTCTGCTTGAACAGGGTTTTAAAATGTGCTCGTGAATATTTGCACTGACAACTACAGAGAGCAGGACTGCTTTGTAGAGAGGAGTAAAATCACCTGGTAAATTTGCCCTGTGCTTCCTTGAGAAAACAATGGGAAGCCGGCAGCCCGTCAAGGACAGTGTCCTATAACCAAGCCTGCATAATCCTGGCCTTGACCACCTTCCCTATCCTATTGAAATCCCAGTAACACTCAAGTCCCTTCTGTAGGATTGCCCAACGCCGAACCCAGGCAGAGTCAACTGGCTGCTCTAGGAGCCACCGAGGTTAAGGGCAATGGTTGGGTTGGTTCAGTTTGCAGTTGAATGTGGAAAATGCCCCTCCCCCAGCATTGGCCACTCATGGTTTTCAGAGACAATGATTTGCTTACTTGGCTTAATTGGTTTAATTGTCTGTCTCATAACAGACTGTGTATGTTCCATCCTTTTAAATATGATTCATGACAGGATCCATAAATACATGTTGAATTAAACTGGCTTGTGCCAGTATGGTTCCCACCAGTGAGGGGCCTGTCATCCATTTAAGAATAGGCACACCTATGTTTCTTTACATTTACTCTCAAAAAGTGCAGAGACTGGGTAATCACACTGGGAGTGTCAAGAGGATGGGGACTATGTTTTTAACACCAATTTTAATCACCACACTTGACCTCTTGCAAAATCCAACTGCCCACTAGACAGCTCCCTAAAAGTGTGTTGTAGGCATGTCAGATCTATGCTCAAAACAGACTCTTGATTCTTCTCCCTCTCAAACCTGCGTTTTGCCCTCCCCATCTCAGGAAATGGCATCGATCACCTGCTCGGGTTCAAAACCTCACTTTTTTCTTTTTAAAATCGAGGTATAGTTTGCATGCCATAAGATTCACCCTTAATTTTAAAGTGTACAATTCAGTAGTTTTTAAAATATTCAGACTTTTGCAACCATCACAACTCATTTGAAAACATTTTTATCACCCTAGAAACTCCATACCCATGAGTAGTCACTCCCCACTTCCCTCTAATCCCACACCTACCCTCAGCCCACGTCAACCACTGATCTACGTTCTGTCTCTACCGATTTGCCCGTTCTGGACATTTTATATAAATGTATTATACAATATGTGATCCTTTGTAGTTGGCTTCTTTCACTTAACATAGTGTTTTCAAGGTCTATCCATGTTATAGTATCTATCGGTATTTCACTCCTTTTCATTGCAGAATAGTATTCCACTGTATGGATATATCACAATTTTTTTAATCCATTCATCAGCTTATAGGCATTTGAGTTGTTTCTACTTCTGGGCTATTGTGAATAACACTGCTGTGCACATTCGTGTGTAAGTTTTGCGTGGGTATGTGCTATCAATTCTCTCCGGTATATACTTAGGAGTAGAATTGCTGGGTCATACGGTAACTCTGTTTACAATTTTTTGAGGAACTGACAAAATGCTTTACGAAGGTGGCTGCCCCATTTTACATTCCCACCAGTAATGTACGAGGGTTCCAATTTCTCCACATTTTCACGTTATTTATTTACTTATTTTTAAGTTACAATTGACCTATGTCCAGTGGATGTGAAATGGTATCTCTCATTGTGACTTAAATTTGCATTTCCCTGATGACTGATGATACTGGGTACTTTTACGATGTGCTATTGGTCATTTGTGTATCTTCTTTGGAGCAAGATATTCAAATCTTTTGCTCATTTTTATATTGGGTTATTTGTCCACTTTTGTTATTGGGTGATAAAGAGTTCTTTACATATTCCGGATACAAGTTTCTTATCAGATATACAATTGCAAATATTTTCTCTTATTCTCTGGTAGACTTTTCACCTTAACAGTCTTCTTTGAAGAAGAAAAAGTTTACTTTTGGTGAAGTTCAATTTATCGATTTTTCTTTTGGTTGCTTGTGTTTTGGGTGTCATATCTAAGAAATCAGTGACCTAATTCAAGGTCGCAAATACTTATAGCTATGTTTTCTTTTGTGAGTTTATAGTTTTAGCACTTAATTTTAGGTCTTTGATCTATTGACTTAATTTCTACATACAGTGTGAGGTAGAAATACAGCTTCATATGTTTTGCATGTGGATATCTAGCTGTTCTAGCAGGATTCGTTGAAAAGACTCTTCTTTTCCCGCTGACTGGTCTTAGAATTTTTAAAAAAAATCAATTGACCATAAATGTATAGATTTATTTCTGGACTCTGAAACTATTCCATTAATCCATACATCTATCCCTAGGCCAGGACCACACAGTCTTGTTAGTATAGCTTTGTAGTCTGTTTTGAAATCAAGAAACTTCAACTTTTTTCTTTCTTTTCAAGATTATTTTGGCTATTCTGGATCCCTTGCATTTTCATACCAATTTTGGGATTGACCTGTCAATTTCTGAAAAGGTCAGGTGGGTTTTTTATAGGGATGGTGTTTAATCTGCAGATTCATTTGGGGAGTACTGTCATTGTAATAAGTCCTCTGAGTCCATTTTTTTGACATTTGCCTCTCCCTCCCTCTGATGAGAAAGCCCAGGTGCTCTCTCCCTTGGTGCAGGTGGGAAGTTCAAACTATGTACAGAAATCTCACCCAGCCCCACCTTCAACCCCTCATAAAAATCCCAAGTTAGTGTCCTTTCCCTGCCCTCAAGCCAACTGCAGCCTAGCTTGGGAGTCTGTTACAGATTTAACTGATCTGAGTTGGAAGTTTAGATAATTGGCATTTTGGACAGGAATGTGGGGTTGGGGCTCTCTTTAAAGTGGTTGTGGGTCATAGGTCTTGGCCCAGACTTATCCATGTGTGTCAGATTGAATACTGTGTCTTTTTAAAAATTTTTATTTATTCATTTGACAGAGAGAGCACAAGCAGGGGGAATGTCAGAGGGAGAGGAAGAAGCAGGGTCCCCGCTGAGCAGGGAGCCTGACATGGGGCTCGATCCCAGGACCCTGGGATCATGACCTGAGCTGAAGACAGGCGCTTAACTGACTGAGCCTCCCAGGGGCCTCGAATCCGTGTCTTGATTCAATTCTAGCAGATCATTGTCCCCCCTCCCCCACCACTGACCCTGAAACCTCAGCTAAATTCCTAAACATTTTTTGGTAAACTGAAGACCACTCCATCACGGACACTGCCAAAAAATAGTTACCGTCTCTCTCAGCATCCACAGCATTAAAACAAGCCTAACATCTTCTAGGACTTCTTTGGATTCTGGAAGCAGTGCATTCTGCATTTACAAAATTTGTTTAAGCTCACTTGAGCTGTTACTTGCAAATCATCCACCTCAGGTGGGGGGCCCCACAACAAAAGGCTCTAGAATCTGTGTGAATTGCAATGCAACAGGCATTCCCAACAGTGCCCCCCCTCCAGGGCCCTTCTGTACAGAGGCCTCAGCAATCCCCACCCATGCCTCCTGGAGCCTCTGGAGCATCTAAGTTACCCTTGGGCTCCTTGGCCTCATGCTATATGCCATTGGAGCTGCAACTGCTGGTTGCATACAACGAGATCCTGGAAATAGTAGCCGTCCTGGGCCCCGGCCTGAGACCTCCCATACCCAGCTGTCCCTAGGTCTTGGGTCATAAAAGCAACATCCCAGCAATAATTTCAGCACGGCCACCAACGCCTTTCTGCTACATAATAGAGCTAACCCTGGACCCTCTGGCACGTCCCATCTGCAGCACTGGGTGGCCTTCACTGTCCTCAGTCCCTTGCCAGATGCCTTGGTGCACCCCTCTCTCAGACCCCTCGAAGCCACTTGCCATCAACTGGGTAAACAACAAAGGGAGTTCTCACACTTTACAGATAGAAAATCCACCATGACACCTGTAGCGCTCCGTGGGGGAAACTTCTGTGTTATACCTTAACCAGGATGTCCCCAAAGAATGGCAGGACCCAAGGGTCAGCACGACTGGCCAAACTTCAGACAGTCATCTTAGCACCGGGCGCCCCGGCCAACAACTAACCCACGCGTATATTTTTTGACTTTTGAGCCAGGTTGCCTGTTTTGGGGTAAAGAACTCTGGGAATCTCTTGTCCCACAGATACCCAAAATATAAATCAAGATCACACATATCTCTCTACTTACTAAAGCCAGAAGACGAGACCTCACCAAGATACTCCTCTCGTTCAGAGTTCCAGATCTTATTAACCGTGACCAAGATACTCATTGCACTTCTCGAAATACCCAGTTCTGGGCCCTCAAACAGGTAATCAACAGAATTCTCACCTCCCCTACCAGCCTCAAGCTATAGGCCTCATAATGACTTACTTAAACAAGTTCAAATTTGATTAAATGCAACATGGCACATGTCAGCCATTCATCAAACATCTGAGGTGAATTGTAGTAACGTGTCTATAGTTTTTGATGTTTGCTGACAGTTTCAAGCCTCATCTCTCCTCTTCCCATCATGCCCCACATCTGGGTGAGTAATCTAAATTCTTTTTAGAATTTAGATTAGATTTAGAATTTAGATTCTGGGAGAATCTAAATTGTTTTCCTTCGGTGCTGGGGGCTGGGGGAGGGGAGCGGGTGGATGTGCAAACCACACAGTGGAATCATTAGTCTGGTCCAACCCACTCCACCATAAAAAGCCAATCTTCTTTCTCTGCTCTCTCAAGCCATTCCAGAACTGTGTGGGTGCCACCCTGATCTCCCCAGAAAGTCTCATTATATGATGAACCTTTTCGTACCTTCTCAGGGTGTGTGTGGTATTATCTTCCGGACATCGGAACCACATTTTCCCCACTACGTGTCCACAATGGCAATCCCGATGCTATGAAGTCTAAATAAGCCACTTATTTAGGTCTGCTTTCTCTCAACAATGTTCTATATAAAAACAAAAACAAAAAAATAATGTTCTGTAGTTTTCACTGTACAGAGGGTCCCTGACTTACAGTGGCTTGACTTACAATTTTTTGACTTCATGATGGTGTGAAAGCAACACAGGTTCAGTAGAACCTATCTCAAATTTTGAAGTTTGATTCTTCCTGGGTGAGCGATATGCGGTGACACCGGTGATGCTGGGCAGTGGCAGCGAGCCACAGCTCCCAGTCAGCCATGCCATCACGAGGGAAATCACAACAGGGGCAGGGCCTCCAGAGCCATAGGCCGGCTTGACCCCAGCTCTGCCCTTAACTAGCCGTGTGACCCGAGTCACTGTTTAATTGTTCCATATATTCACCTATAAATCGGGATTCACTTTCAGGGGGTTGTTAGGAGGAGTGAATGAGACGTATGGTAGAACACAGAGTAGGTAGCCAAGAGGTGTCAGGCCTGGGATAGGGAGGTGAGTGTCATCAAGGTCAGTTTGATTCCTGGTTGAGAAGACAGGGGCCGGCTGGAGACCAGGAGGCTGGCCAGAGCTTGTGGGACATCCGCAGTCTGGGCCTGGCGTGGAGGAAGGAAGGGCTCAGCCCTGCATCACGACCCCCTCCCTCCAAGCACATCAGTGCCCCTGGGTCCGCCAGACACAGGCCCCAGACACAGGACTGTGGCAAAGCCCCACCCCCCCCACCCTCAGCCCCAAACATGGAGCAAACAGATAACAGAGGCATCTTCCAGTGCACTTTAATCAAAATTCTGTCATCAGAAGCGTTCTTGAAGCATACAATGTTAGGATGGGCATGTCAACTTGGTCCTACAAATGGAATTTCCACAGATTTGCACTTCAAACATGTATGAAAAATAAAATATATAATATTTAGCTTTATAAATTTCCCCACTTCATCACTTTGTCCTTAAAATAAATTAGTACCTCTGTCCAATAAATTAAGCAACCTGGAGCCACGAAGCAAATATCAGCCAAATGACTTCCATTTCCTGAAAAAGTTCTGGGGGAAATACTTGAGACAGTCAAATGCTTACAGGAATCAACATGAATTAAAACTAGCACATTCCTCACGGTGGGGCGAGACATCAAAAAATGGAAGGCTGCTAAGGGCTGTTCTTCTCTGTTGGAAAAAACAAATCCCCCCTGACCACACCGAATGGTTGTGGAAGCTGCAACTGAACTTTTGGCACCGGTGGAGAAGAGAGGCTTTTCAAAGAAGCCATTCCCAGCGATGATTCCATCAAAGCATCGGTCTGAGAGAGAGGTGACAGAGGGGGAGGGACAGTTGCCACAATCCTTCTCCAGAACTCCCTTCTGCGTTCCCGCTCCCAGCCCCCTCTGGAGGCCCAGACACCCCCTCCATCTTGGAGGAGGCAGGGCGTTGTCCAGGCAGCCTGCCCTCCTTGAGCTGAAGAGTTCCTCACAGCATAGTAAAGAACACCAAGAGAAAGGCCCTTCTGTGGGTGGCGGGGGCTGCTTTGCCGCGTGCTCAGGGGACAGCAGGGTATACTCTATACACAAGGGACACAGATACTCCAGCAGGAGGGCCGCACAGCCTTTAAAGGGGACAAACAGAAGGGGCACACGAGACATGGAGCATCCAAGAGGGCGGACAAGGCTGTGGTGTGCTAGCAATCACAGGGGCTCTGCACGGGGCCTCAAGGGCCTTAATCCCCCCACCCCCAGCAGGAAGTCAGATATCACCCCATCTGCAAGCTCAGGGCTACTTCCCCCCTCAAAACAACACAATCTTGGTAAGAAACAAAGAATCCAGTGACAAGGGCCGCTATAGAGCCTTGGCGTTCGAGATTCCCTGGGAATGAGCTTTGGGGGCCCCAGCCCATTCTGGCAGGGGCTTTGTACACAGTTTAACTGGGAGAGGAGGTGGCCTTGCACCTCCAACAGGAACATCCCAGCCCTGGCCTCCTAGACAGAGCAGGAGGCGGCTACAAGTCAAGGAGACGCTCCTCACAGGTCTCCACGGGCCACTTAGAAGCCCCTCCAAACACATCGACGTTGTTGTCCACCCAGGGTATGATGTTGCCGGGCATGTTCGTGGAGCAGTTGGCAATGTTGATAATTTCTTGTGCACGGAGGACGCGGTCCCATATGTTGAACTGGCTGAGCTCCCCCACGAATGCCTGCGTGGCATCGAACCTGCCCCCAACGGTGTCCTGGGAAGGGGGAGAACAAAACCCTATCAGTGCAGGTTCAAAAAGCAGACAGGTCTGCTAATTCTCCTGGACGGTGAACGGCCTCTGGGGAGGGATGCCAACGTGGGAGGGAGATGGGGAGACGGGGGCATTTTTCCGACTCCCTCCAACTCTGGCTATACCCCAGGACCCCTGATTCCTCCACATCCCGGTGCTCCAGGGCACGTGAAACCACCTTGAGGCTAGAGTGGAAAGACATTTGTCCAAATTCCCAAAGCTAGCACTAGCTCCCGATCTCCACACTCCCAGCCTCTCCCAGGGAGGTGAGGGGAGGAATGGGCCGTCAGCAAACCTCAAACACAGGCTGAAACATCGACTCTTACCTGCCCAGGAGCAGACAAGCACCTTACACTTCCCCTCTCCCAGAGGGTGAGTTTCTTAAGGGCAGCTTCTGAAATCACCTTCCTACCCCCACCTCCCCCAGGGTGCTGAGCCCCCACAGGCATGCCTGAGTTCCCCAAAACACTAAGCCGGCAGCTCTTGGAAGATATCAGTCCTTGGCATCCTGAATCAATGCTGTGCCGGGCAGAGGCTGAACGCCTGGAGAGAACCTGAAGTCACTCCATGACGGCATGACCCCAGGGACACTCCTGATCACCTGGGTTGGACTCCATTCTGGAATCCTTCTGAACCCACCACACCAACCTGGTCCCCCTCCTTCTGCCTCTCGGGCCACAAAACAGCACGTGGCGAGCCGGCCATCACGCCTCAGTGGCCGGGTCTGGCAGGCAGACAGCCGGCCAGGGGGCCCAGGGGCAACCTGTAAGTCCAGCCCTGTGCTGATCGGCTGGCCAGCGTGCTCCACGCTCGCACCCCCGGCGCTCACCTGCTCCTGCCCGAGGATCAGCACACCCCCTGGCTTGATGGGGTGCCAGGGGGCCAGGTTCTCCCCGGTGCCGAGTTTCTCCCCATCCTGGAAAGCTTCCCACAAGCCGTCCCGCGTCGTCCAGGTGATACAGATATGGTGCCACTTGCCGTCACTGACAAACAGGGGCAGCTGCGCAACCTGTGGACAGCAACGTGCAGGGAAGGCGCCCCCTCAGGTTTTCCAGAAGTCTGACCTGCAGACAGACCAGAGGGCCTGCTGCTCCTATCGTGCAGGGTCCCTGCTGGTCTCCCCTCCTCCGCTCTTTGGGTGACATGAGCAACTCTGCCCTTCAGAAAGCCTTGGGTAGGGGATACTGTGTGACATAGACACCGAAGAGGAAAGGGGCAGGCAGCCTGGGTACACAAGCCCCTGACCCCAGGGTGGCCCGGCTTTCAAGGGGACACCTCTGGTCCCGGGTTCTGCTGAGGATCCAGGATACTGTCCAGACTGAGCAGATGTGAAATGAAGGACAAGCCCCCTCCCTGCCGTGCTGGGCCTGAAGGGAAGCCAGGGTTCTACTGGGCCAGTCTCTTTGGAAAACAGTCAGAACAGGCGTCTACACTCTAGGCAGAGGCTCAAATTCTATCACGGCACTTGGGAACTTTGTGTGTGTGTGTGTGTGTGTGTGTGTGTGTGTGTGTGTACTCCTGTGCAGGAAAAAAAAAAAAGGCCTACAATTACGTGGGAGTGTGTGCTGGGGGTGTACACAGGGAACCCCATATGGAACTGGAGGAAGTGCACTCTGATCCACGTCGTCCACGCGCAGTCCTGTGAGCACTACAGCCCAGCCCAACCAGGTGCCATCGTGTTGTTACTGCTGGTATCCTAGCAACCCGCTGCTTCCTCCCAGGAATTGGCTGTTTACGTGCCACCTAACTCGAGAGGAAAACAAGGTTCTGGGCTCTGCTGTGTCCAAGGGCGTTATTTAGAACAATTAATCCCTGGCTCAGGGACATGGTCACCACTAGAAGGAGCCCAGTGGGGAGAGTCCACATCTTCCACTTAAACTCCACCCAAGATGGTTCCGTAACAGCAGAGCAAAGGGCCAGGGTAGAGGCAGCAGGGAGCTGGAGCAGCCATTTCAACACTCAGCTCCAGCAAGGACGTCAGGACGCATTTTTTTGGGCTATGTGGAGTCTGACTTCAGAATGGAAGTTTAAGTGGGGCTTCTGGAGGTCCCACAGGCGCCCAGAGTGGAGGTCTTGAGAAGATCACGCTTGAATGCTGAAATCAGCCAGTCTATTAAAAAGGGATATTTACTCTGGAAAAAGCAAGACTATAGCGATAGAGAACAGATCAGTGGTTGTCATGGGCTGGGGTAGGGGGCAGGAGGTGACCACAAAGGGGAGTGAGATTTGGTGGGGGGAAGAGGGGAGAAATGAAACATTTCTATATTTTAATTGTGGTAATCACACAACTGCATGCATTTTCAAAACTGGTTGGACTGTTCACTAAAAACTGTAAGTTTTACTGTAAATTGTATCTCAGTAGACCACCCCAAAAAGATACACCGATAAATATCCTACACAGAGAGACACACACATACCCCCTCCCCCAATCAGTACGGCCCTGGGGAACAGCCCTCACTGATTGGCCCAAGGGCCTGTGACCATGCAGGCTGGCCCAAGAGATCCCAGCTCTATTCCTCCCACAGTGTCTGGCCTGGACCCTGTGGCGCTTCTAGGCCAGACTCACAGCTTGGATGTCCACCAGCCATGGCTGCCTGCCCCTGCCCCTTACCCAGCCAGCTGGCCAGAGCAGGGCTGAGTCGGTGCAGAGCTGTCCCCACTGTGAGGACGGCCCTGCAGCCGGCTGTCAGATGCCGCCACGTCCTGACCATTGCCGCTGTGATGGGGGCCGGTGGCGTCCAAGCAGGCCTCACCTTGTCGTTGATGAGCAGCTCAATGGGGTTGTTGCCCCACTCTATCAGCACGATCTCGTTGGCCTGCCCGGGCACAGCGTAAGAGAACGGGGTGCCGATGCCCGGCAAGGCGCTGGATCGCAGCCACAGGCAGATGGTGAAGGCGTACAGTTCAGGCAGCGTTTTCTTGATCTTGCCATACAGGTAGTTTGTGCGCAGGGGGAGGGACACTTTGAATGCGTCGGGAGATTTGAACGCACTGTTGCCTGAGGGGTGGAGAAGAGAGGCCATGGTGTGTTAGCCTACTCCCCGCCAGCACAGCCCCGAGCCACAGTTCACCTGGACCCCAGTTTCCCCGAGGTTGGCCCTTCAAGCAACACAGCACCTGCTACCGGGGAGCCACGGCGCAAAGTGCTACCAGCCCAAGAGTAAACAAGAGCAGCCTTACTCTTGAAAGCTTGAGGGAGTGGGCAGGGACAAGCTGAATTTAATTTTCTAGTTAAATTAAGCCAAAAAAAACCCCTTCTTTGTCTTTCTTCATAAAATTCTGGCCCCTTTAGCTCCTTCATCAAGGGCGGGGTCAGGGCCCTGCTGGACTTGGGCTTAGAGGCAGGAAGTCCTAACAGGGACCTAGACACTTGATAGACACTCGTCAAGCCAGTAAGTCCCTGTCACTTCTCACCCTAAAGAATCACTGCCACCCAAGCAAAGGAGTCCACATGGGCGCCTGGACACTACAGCTTAACTCAGAAGTGGCTTTTCGGACTAAATCCCTCACATGAACCACTTTGCTCATGATTTGCCTTTTCTTCCTCAAGAGACGATTGCATCTGTTGACCATTTCCTATGGTTTGGAGCCAGTCAGAGGCAGAGAAATACAGAGGTGCTCCTCCCTGCTGAGGTGAGCATCCATAGCCAGAGCCTTGAGCCCTTGGGGCCCGCCTGGGACTGAGGAGAAGCCCCTGACTGTCTTCATGTAAATGGTGCTCCCAAAATCTTTGAAAGCCACTAGTACACTTAAATGGGTCTAAGTAATTTCTAGTAATTTTGACTTAAGCTCAAAATTAACAATAAAAAGAAACACACAGAAGGCAAGTCCCCATCTCGAGTTATCACAGATTCCAAAGTTTGCAGGGTACCACCCGATTCTGTGAGCGGTCACGGCAGCAGCTTCCCTCTTAGCTGGGGACTAGATGCTTCTGGTGAAGGAGCCTAAACACCCTTCACTCATTCAACAAGTATTTATGAGGCATCCACAAGGGGCCAGAGGGACTCCATCATCGTGAGAATCAGGCAGGCTCTCTGGACCCAGAACCGATGGAACCAGACCGCCTGTGTCTCATGTGAGTGCATGAATCAGCCCCTTTCATGGAACAGAGGCCAGAACGGATGAGCCTTTCTCCACTGCAATCCCCCAGACTCATTTGCTTTCGTAGTCAGGAACACATGAGAGAAGCTCTTTGGTGCCATGGCTCACCCCGCCCCCCCCGCCCCAAGGAAGACCTGCAAAGAAAAGCAACAGGGCTCAGCATCACCTTTTCAACCTCTCTGGAACACGCAGCAGAGAAAGACTAGCCTCTGGGCTTCACAGGTACTATTTACACGATTCTGCTGCTTATGCAGTCTTGCCCGGTCCATCCTGAGCTCCCCATCTACAGAGCCACAGCATACCTGGTGAGGGCTGGGAAGACTTGGTCATCCGGGGAAGCCGAGGGGGGGCCAGGCCGGGTACAGGCTGAAGCAAAACTGAGACTAGGAAGCCCCACCCCCAATTCTGCGGGTTGTGCAGTTGAGGCACCGAGGTTCAGAGAAGCGAGGGAACTTACCCCAGGTCACACAGCTAATGAAGGACAGAGCAGGGAGCAGAAGTCCCTCTCTCAACTACGTGCAGCCACTAGTACTTAATCTGCAAATGGCCATGTTCTTCACGAAGGCATGATTAGCTAATAAAGAGAAATGGCTTCTATCCTTGCAGGTGGGCAGGCCCACTGATTTAATAAGGCTCGGTGTCGGTAATATCGTTAGCTAGGTGACAACAGATAGGTTTAATTAGACCTGGGAGAGCCAAGGGGCAGAGGAGGGGCCCACGCCCCGAAAGCTGGTGCCCTCTATTTATATCAAACAGCTTGGAGGATTAGAGGAAACTTCGTTAAAACCAATTAAGGCATTAAAAGGCCTGACCGATAAATCAGAGGCTGCAGGTGGCAGACGAGTGAAAATGGGGGGGCAGCTGGGGCCAAAGAGAGATGGATCCTGTCTTCTCAGTGGCAACGTTTACTTGAACTCCAAGGTGGGCTGTGTCTGACTGGCTGGCCCAGAACCTGGAGGCTCCTACGGACAAGCAGATCCCATGACAGAGAAAATGACCGTCCGTGGGCTCAGGCAGCAAAAGCATCTGCATGGAGTGTTGGATGCTCAACCCTGGGCTCTCGGGAGCCTCCTGCCCAGTGGGGCTGGAGCCCACACACCACTCCAGGCTGCAGCCTCTGGGCCTCTTGTCCTCTGGGGTCACCACCAAGTTCAACCCCAGCTCTGCCACCTGCTGGACCTGTGAATGCACAAATCACTTGGTTCTCTGACCAGTCCCTCATCTATAACTAATACCTACCTAACACAGTGGTTGCAAGGGTTACAGAAGACAGAGAATGGAGAAGTCACAGCCTGGTGCCTGGCCCCGAACGGGCCCATAATGGGCAAGAGATGACAGACCGAGGGCCAGAGTCCCCAAAGCCCCTTTGCATATGCTTGAGGTTCATCTCCTCCGGGATCAGCAGGATGTTTTGAGGAACAGAATGTATTTTCCACTCATGGTCTATTTGGGGGCTGGGAGTTTACATATCCCTTTATTCTCATCACAAATAGGATAGATAGAAACTCAGAATTACCCAGAAGACAAATTTGTTGGTAAATGATCACTTTCCTCAAAGATTCATTCCAGAGCTGGGTAGAGCATACAGAAGGATTCTGGAGTTCTCCTGGTGGGTCAGTACCAGGTCCTGGAGTCTCTACAAGAAGGCCAGTCAGGCCCTGCCCTGTGCAGCTCGGCACTAGCTAGAACATGAACCTCCTTTCTGTGCCAGATGAGCTCTGAAGGCTTCCCGTAAAACCTAGGTATCAAGAGCGTGGGTACCGGAATCTGGCTGGGGATGGGAGGGATAGTCACAGAGTGCCAGCTGCCGGGTGGTCAAAGCCACGTTGCTGCTGCTGCTCACCAGCTGGTGGCCCAGGTCCCACTCAGTCCCCTCTCCCAAATGACACACCTCTGGCTGAAAGCTTCAGGGCATTTTTCTCATCTGGGTAATGGGTATAAGAGAAGTCGTCTCTCACGGCGTGATGTGCTCAGCACACGCTAACACGGCAGGCTTCTATTAACCTACATCCTTATAGCAATTCAGCCACCGAGCCAGGCAAGGTACACAGCCACCAAGGTCTCTGGTGGAGCTCTCTTTTGGTTCTACAGCTACCCCCTTCAAGATACTAAGTGACTGTGGCGTGCTTGTCCCATCGCCCTGCGTGTTGCCAGGTTCCACTGTGGGTGAGGCTGGGGTAAGGGAAGGCAAGCCACCCTCACCTTGGACCCAATGCTGCCTTTCTGTCCTCCTGTCCGCAAGAAAGGCTGCAGCTGCTCTGCCTTTAGGGAAGGCTCTTGAGACCTAAGGAGTTTCCTGAGGTCACCCGGCAGAGGTGAGGCAGAGAGGACATTCTTTCAGAAACTCAAGAATCCAAATCTAACAGGTAAGTCACCCACCCCTTTCTGAGAAGGATAAGGAAGGAAGAAAACAGGAAAGTAATGAAGGGGACCTGTGACTTCTGGGGAGCTGCTGTAAAATGGGACACACCATCCCCTTGATCATCTGGCCCTCCCTTGCCAGAGTTACTAAAGGCACAGCTGGACGTTCTCCTGTCAGTTCATGAAACCGAGTAATGAGAAACTGTCTTTGTCAGGCCGGTGCATCTGAGAAGATTACAATCTCATATCCACTATCAGCAAACTTAAACTTCACTCCCACACCTGGCAGTTTGGGGGTTGATAATGCAGTTTGAATTACATACGGCCCTCGATCCCTTCCCTTCCTGTGCCCGGTGGGAGAAACTCACGCACCCCAGTGTGAGCAGAGAAGAGAAAGATACTCAGAATCCACTGAAGGACTGGTTAAGGAGTGACTGAAATGCCCACATGGCAGGAGGACGGGGTTAGGTTGTTTGTCCAAGCTGGTCCTGAGGGCACTGCTGGCTTTCCCATGGATAACATGGAGCTGGGGGGGGGCAATTCCTGAGAGGACCATCCCCAATCATGCTACTGTTTGCTCAAACAGCCACTGAGCTATCTCCACGCAGGGCCAGTCACTGCAGACACCCCGGGGGGTAACTGCCAGGGATGGAAAGCAGGCTGCTCCCAGCAGCAATAGGCCCCTTCTGTCTCCACCAGGTCGGAAGATGTATCAACAAGGCCGTCAAGATGGGCAACTGTCAGGCAGAAACCCTAAACCCCTGTGCACCACGGGAGATGCCTCAAGTTGAAAAAGCAACATTTCATTTGAGAAACAGAAAAGGGAAAGCGGAGAGCTGCCGCGGAGAGCTGCTGGGATGGTAAAGAATGCTGTGGTTTTCTGCACGTAGGACGGGTAGGTTCAGAGATGACCCAAGAGCAGCCTCAGAGCTGACCCCAGCAAACAGGAGCAGAGCCCGGTGCTAAGAGTTAGCAAGCAGGGGTCACCACTCCCTCAAGGGCCCTAGTGGCCTGTCTGTAAATGGGTGGCTGTGGGGCCAGCCCCCCTCTGCCTGCTCTGCCTTGCTCTGAGCCAGGCTTCCCTTACATTGCAGCCAAACACCCAGACAATGGGGGGGGGGGGGGGCTGGGAGGGACGTCAGCCAGAGGGCGACAGAGAAACTAGCCAAGAACTCACCTCGCTCCAGCTCAGTAACCCTCTGCAGCAGAGCATTCAGGGCATTCTCGGTCTTCTGCCGGTGAGCCGAGGTCTCATTGTGGAGCAGGGACTTCTCGTCCTCCAGTTCCGCCACCTTGCGCAGCAGCTGCCTCTCCAGCTCCCCCAGTCGCCGCTGGAGCACCTCTCGAAAGTCGCTGGGCAGCATTGTGTTGGACACATTCACTCGGAGCTGGTGCTTTTAGATGGGGAGAGGGACACATGAGGGACAAGTATTAAGGCCATTTAAAAAGAAATTGTGAAATGTAGCTCTAAAAGCCCAACCACACAGGGAGAAGCTTCCAAAACTGGAGTATTAAATCGTGCCAATGGCACGAAGGGGAGCACTTTACAGATGCTTTTTTCTTTTTTGTATGGAAAGGATTTCAAAGTCAAACAAGAATTACCTTGCTGCAATCTTTGAAACTTACAAATTCCATTTTCCTCTCTCAGAAAGCTATTGTCCTCCTCTTGCTAAAAAGTCAAAATTTTAATCACTATCTACCATCCTTGGGTAAAGACCACAACACAGTGACAAAAAAAAAAAAAAAAAAAAAGTTAACCAAATGGTACTCAAAGCAGATGAGCTTTCATCTAGAAGTGGAAACAGCCCCCAAGTCTGGATATGGCATGAAGGTGAATAACTACGCTTGCAGACATGTTACTGGAACACAAGAGACCTAAAATGTGACAGTTCTGAATTCCAGGAATTTTTGCTTTGAATGCTGTTTCTAAATCCTCACTTCCTATGTCTTTTCCTCCTCTACCATCATGCTGGCTCTGGAGGCAGTCTGCCACTGGCTAGCCATGAATCCTTGGCAAGCTATTTACCCCCTTTCTAAGCATTCCAAGTTGTAAAATGCAGTTAAGAGGATCTGCTTCAAAGGACTGTTGGAAGGGTTAAAATTAGATAATACGCCTGGTATATATTTAGTAAACTAGAAATGTTAGCTGCTATTAATCATACTGAATCAAGGGATATACAGATGCTGGAAATACTGTATTTAGCCATCATACCACAGGAAATCTTCAAATAATTTTGCAATAATTACCACCTGTAATTGAAACCTAGTTCTGCTAATAAGCATTTTGGTAAACGTTTTTAACAGAAACGTTCCACACTTCTTAAAATGGGTTCGAAAATAAAGATGGAAGTTAAATGAGGATTTCTCTTGCAAAGTTCCAAACTGCATACACCTTCCAAGAGAGAAACGGAATAAGGTCCCTTCCCCCAAAGCAGCCTGGAAGTGGCACCTTAGAACAGGCGCAATTCGCGGACAGAGCGTCTTTGAAGTTAAAACCAGGTTTCGTTTCCTCCGAGGCGCCACCCCGCGTGTGGCCCAGGATCCGCCCGCGCTCGCCTCCCCGCCGAGACCCTGTGGTCTCCGCCCGCTCTGGTCCAGCCCGACCTGATTTATAAAAGGAAATACGGGACACCCGGGACAGCAGACCGCACTCGGCAGCCGCACGTCACCCAGCACAGCCTCTGGGAGCGCGTGCGGCCCCGGGGGTCTCGGACCTTTACGAGAGAGAAGAAGCCGTCCCGATCCGCTCAACCGGACCCCGGGAAGTGACTAGCCACACAGCGGACAGTCCCGGCGCGCAGGGTAAGGCGGGGGAAGTTAACCCTTTCCTTCCGGCAAGAAGCGGGGGTGGGGGCGGGATGCGAGCCCCGCAAGTAAGTTCGCGAGCCCGACCGAGAACCAACCCCCACCCCCCCGCACCCCAAGCCCAGCTTGCTGTGTTCCGCACTGCCTGGCGGGCAGGACCACGCGCCCCACCACCGCCCCGCGCCTTGGACCCTCCCCACCCCTCAGGAACACCCCCCACCCCCGCCCCGCGCTCGGCTACCTCGAGGCTCTCCAAGCGGTCCTTGAGGGTCTGCAGCGAGCGGCTGAGCTGCTCCACGACGTGGCCGGGGTCCCGCGGCAGATCGCCCATAGTGTCCTTGCCTGTGGCTGCCGGGCCCTGCGCCTTGCCGCCCGCCAGCCCCTCGCAGCGCGCCAGCTTGCCGGTGAGCTCGCGGATGGCCTCGCGCTGCGCGCCCAGGGTCTCCTTCTGCTGCACGACGGTCTCGCGCAGCTGCAGCACCGCGGCCCGCAGCTCCTCCTCGGGGCTCAGCGCGCCGCCCTGCATGGGCATCGCGGGCAACGGGCAGCCGGCGCGCGCCGCCTCCGGGGGCAGCGCCGTGCACACGAAGCGGCTGCCGGGCGCCGGGCCGTCCTGGGCGCCGGCGGCCACGGCGAGGGCCACGCCGGCGGCCAGCAGTGCCAGCATCCCGCCGCCAAAGCGCTCACTCCAGCATCAGCCGGCGGGCGGGCGCCGTCGGGGCGCGCGGCGGAGACGTCTCCGCTGCGGGCTGCGGCCGGGCGCGCCGCTCGAGGGCAGCTTGAGCGCGAGAGCTAACAGAACTGCCTCTTTCACGCACACGAGTGTCTCCGCTCCGCGCAGCGCTCTGGTCCGACCCGGCCCGCGCGCCCTTTCTTAAGCTGGGGGTGGGGGAGCCGGCGCGTGGGGCGCAGCGCCGCGAGCTCTGATTGGTCCGGCTGGGCGCGCGTCAGCGAGGGGGCGGGGCGGGGGCGCCTTCTCTCCGCGGGCGGGCGGGCTGGCGCGTGTGTGGGCCCGAGGCGGGGGCGCTAGCGCGGGGTCCCGGGGCCCTCAAAAACGGAGGACTGAGGAAAAAAAAAAAAACAAGAAAGAAAGAAAAGAAAAGAAAAAGGAAAAAAAAGCCGCCCCAGGTGCCTTCGTGAGCCTTGGCCAGCGTGTCCAGGCGCCCCTCAGACCCACCCAAGGACGCGGGCGTCGGGGGCTGAAGAGAAGGCGGCAGCTTCACCCGGGCGGCTTCAGAGCTTCCGGCTCGGCGCGACGCCTCGCTCCGCGGCCACTGCCGCCCCCGTGGGGAGGGACCCCCGCTTCCTAAACGAGGAAAGTGAGGAGGAGCCCCAGGAGGAACTCCAACCCAGGGCTGCCGTCGAGAGCCCCCCGCGGGCCGCGAGGGCCTCCTCGTCAAGGCCGCGGCCGCCTCGCCCTGAAGGCGGGAAGGAGACGCACGACGGCCGCCCCCGGGGCCGCCCGCCGCGTGCACGTCCACCTCCCCGGCCCCCACCGCCACCCGCCGCCGTGGGAAGATTTCTCAGGTCCGCGGGGACCGGAAACGCGCGCCAGACGCCGACTGCGCGGAGGGGGCGTCCGCACAGCCTCGCGCGCACACCGCCTCCGCCGAGGGCACGGCGCGGGGGCCGGCGTCACGAGAGCTCTCCGTGCTGGTCGGGCGACAGCCCAGCGGGTGGTGACCTTACTCAGCAAGACCTGGGCTCCGCAGGTCCATCGGAGCGCAGCCATCGCGGTGGTACCACGTAGTAAAGCCGGACCCCACCCTCGTAAGCCGGCTGCCCGCAGGTCCAGTTTTCCAGTGTGAGGCCGCTGTCCTCACATTCTTGGAGAGCCAAGATTTGGACAGAAACCCCAAAAGGCAGGAGCCAATTTGTTTCAAAATCTTGGCTGTGGGGCTTGCCAACAAGTTCAGAGAGATTTTGATGCACAGCTACAGACCGAGCTGGTTTACTGCACATTATAAATGGAAACTTTATTTTTTCTCTGTGTTTTTAAGAAATCCTGTGGCAAGGTCATTAATCACATTATCCATTATACCAGAAACAAAATGGATTTGTCGCTTGTGCACAGAAGCTGAGGTTGATTCTGAAAACAAATTGTATCAAAATAAATGAAATTATTATGATAATATAAAATAGACTGCAGTGATTAATCTCCAGAAACTAAATTTTGACCTGCTTTGCACTTCAAACAATAGCTTCTGTTATGTAAATACTTGTGGGGTTTTCAAGGACAATATAACTAAATTACAAGAAAAGTTCTATTCGTGAAAATCTCTTTATGGATAAACATCAGAGACAGAAAATCTGGTCTATACAACACCTAAAGCAGAGGACAGTGGAAGTGATGGTGGTTCAGGTAAGAATATTCGTTGGTAGAAAAGATATGGGGTGGGGTGGAGGGAAGTGGGTAATGAGCTAATGCCCCTGTTGGTCCGCAACACCAGGAGGTGGCAGCTTCACGTAGTAAATATGATCTTGAACTGGCTCATTCCTCCTACATCCTTACTTCAGCTTTTTGAAAACTCCGAAAGTTCCAATGAGCCCATATATACACAAATTCCAATAATGAAGGCGGTAAGGTTGCAAAGTATGTTATAAAATATTACATTGTAGGTTATTCCATAAGGCACCAAATCCAGACATGTTCAGAATTACCCAGATAAGGATTTCACTTTTCAGTTTTCACTCAAAGGTCTGATTTTTTTCTTCTTTTTCTTTTTTTTACTGAGACCTAGGTGGATCTTGATTGGATGTGAAAATAAGAGTAACATAACCTATATTGTTCCATATATCCATTCTTGACACAGGCTGATGCATTTATATTTGCAACTACTTGAAATAGATACTTGTTCCTTTAATAATTAAATATAGTCAAGTGTATTTCCAGAATTCTAATTTTCTCCTGAACAAAGAAAGCGGTGTATAAGAAGACATAAAAATAACAATGCATATATCCCAAAATAATTACTCTTAAATTTCTCAAAAAGGATTCTAACATAAGAAATGATCAGTGAAATTGCCAAAGATGGAGAGACCAAGGCATTTAAGATGTTATTTCCTTTGCAGGCAGTATAATTAGAGGGCTTAGTTCACAAGGGTATTATATGCTATTTAGGGTTTGATTTTGTTTTCCTGGTGCAATGGGAAAGACCACTGGCTCAGAAAAAGAGGGAACGAGTCCTAATGCCAACTCTGTCACTAGCCAAGTGGTTTGGGGCAAGTCATTTCTCTTCCCTGGACCTCAGTTTCCTGTGTATAACCTAAGGGTGTTTAGACTAGATTCTTCAAAGACCCTCTGGCTATGCTCAAGAGCTGATAGTTTGAAAAAGAATCACTGTTCAGTGTGACAAACGTTCCAGAGCCTTGTCCTTTCTGTGTTACAAGCCACCCGTAGACAAGGATGAGTTTGGGAAGGTGGGGTGTTTGTGTATACAGCAGGTAAACCTTCACACAAAGATATGCTGTAGCTGTGGTTGAAACCAGCTTTCGACAACATGAAAGCTTGTCCTTGGTTTACTCACAGCAGAACAACGTTGTCTACCTGAAGGATCCTACATATCTGACTCATGCTATCCATAAGGATGGTTATACGAGTGGCAGAGACCAGGGCCCACAGATTTTCCTCCACAAAAGTCGTGCAGATCTGCAGCAGTGAATCAGCTCCACCTAATCTCTTAGTGTAACTGATGCTGCAGCATAGTAACCACCCACTCATTCACTATGTCTCCTGGCTCCCAGGTCAGCTGAGAGCCCAGTATGGACTTCAGCCGTGTGCTGGAAATCCTGATGAGCTCATTCCGCCTCCATTTTATTGCCCCATCTGTTTGGTTCCCTTGTTCTTCTCACATGCATTTTTATCTCGGTCTTCTGGGAAATGTGCTAATTTCCACCATGGTGTCAGAGGATCCCATCTTATACTTTCTTACATTTCCTCCTCTCTTTCTCAGTGCCACTTGGGAAGTCAAGAATGGGGGTGTGAGCTCAATAACAGAATCCAAGGACAGCTTTCTGTGAACATGACTCAGGAACTGTCCTCACTGCTGAATTTCAATTGGGAGGGGAACTAAGAGTGTGTGATGTTTTTGGGGTGTTTTTGTTTTTCTTTTTTCTCTTTTTTGTAGGATTCAATGCAGATACAACAGAATTTGGAGGCTCTAGTGAATTATAACAAATACTCTTTTATGCCCAAAATGCTAAGACCTTTTTGAGAGTGAATTTTTCACTAGATTGAACTAACTGCATGGTAGAGTAGAAAATGCTTGAGCTTTGGAATCTTGTTTCAGCTCTTGTTTCAATCCTAGTTTTATAACTTGCCATTTGACCTTGAGAGGATAGCTTAACCTCTCTGAGCCTCATTTTTCTTATCTCTAACACCAAAGCTAAATTTACTACAAAGTGTTATTGTCAGGCCTAGTGAGATAATGTATGTGAACATGTTTGGCATATAACAGGTGCACAATAGATGCTAATTGTCCTTTTTTTCTCCCTTTCTCCACTGAATTCAGAGCCGAATTATATAAGTTCTTTCAGAAACAAAGTTTAAATTTTTTCTTTATTTTCTACAATATCCATTTGGAATTAAATGAAAGCAAGAATTCTTGAGAAAGAACAGGCCAACCTCTTTGGAGGAAAGGCAAGGGATGAGAACTCTGGAAAAATTCACTGGCATCTCAGAGAAAGTTATCCTATCCTAGTGTGTGTATATGTGTGTGTGTTAAAATAAGGCATTGTGTTTAATCATAGGATTCAGCCAAAATATTTCACACCTACACTAACTTATATCACTAGGCCATGTACCTGAACCCAACTAAAAGATTTATAGCCCTTAACATTTCAGTGACTCTGAGTTTGTATTGCTATGGGATCCCAATAGATTTAAGGCCCCCAAATAAAGCAAATATTCTTTCTTCAGTGCATCTGGGTTCTTCTTGAGTGACATATTTCTGGCTTTATTTGGGGAGTATGTGATAGGAGACATCGAATTTCAGACAGTGTTCCTGTACGAGTATATGATCACATGTGGCTGGAAAGCCATGATTTGGGGATTGATTGATAATGCTACCCAACAGATTTCAATAAACAAAAAAGGCTTTTGGTGGCACCCTCTGATTTCGAGCAATAGAGCAGGTTGCTGGATAAACTAGGAATACTATCTTAGCTTAGTTTTTTAAAAGTAAAGACTAGTAGATTGGGGATGGGAGGAGGATGGAGGAAGGTTTGCATGGAGAAAATAATTGAAGAATATAGTCTGAATTATTCTATATTAGGAAACACTTGGAAAGTGCCTCGCTTTTACACAAGTTTCACAAGTAGTGAAATTGACCTATATTGGAGAAAGATTTGTAGCTCACTAACTCTGTATAGTTTAAGCACACATTTAGCTTGTTTGAATCTTTGAAAGTGAGAGTCAGAAGAGATTTTATAGAATTTTGGAGACTAGGAAACAACTTAAGAGAGGTTAATAGGTCACATGGCTATCTAACAGCAGGACCAAGCTGGAACTCAGGTTCTCTGGTTTCCAATCAAGGACTCTTTCCTCTGTACCACTCCCTAACTTACTCATTAATAATCCTTTAACATGCTTGACCTCTTCAAAAAAAACTTTCTTAAAAATCAACAATTGGCCACACAAGATCCAATGACAATTTTTCTGTAATTCTCCTGGAACTCATTACAACATTCAACATTATTGGCTATGGCTTTTTTTTTTAATTAAAACTTTTCCATTGTTGGTTTCTATGATATTATATTCTTCTGGCTTTCTTCCTTGCTTTCAGAGCTCTTTCTCTCCTCCCTCCCTCCCTCTTTCTCTCTCTCTTTTCCTTCCTTCCTCTCTCTCTCTCTCTCCTGGATCTTTTCCCATTACCCATCCCCTCAATACATGTGCCCAAAATCGAGTTGTCATTATCTCTCTCCTTTCTCTCACTATTCTACCTTAATAAGTTTTATGCTTTTAGCTATGATCTCTAGGTTAGTGACTCTATCTCTGATCTGTACAGAGCTGCAGAACATAATAAACCAATTGCATGCTGGATAGACATGTCAAGAAAATACTGCCACCACTTCTAACTCAGTATGTCCTCAACTAATTTCATTGTTCTCTTCTTCATCTCTCTTTTCTTTCTCCTGTATTCCTTGTTGTGACTTATTAATGCATTCCAGGTCATCCAAATTGAAAACTTTGGAGTTACCTGTGTCTCCTCTCCCACACTTCTAGTCCATTCAAATTCTGCTCAGCTTCTAAGTTCCAGTTGTACTTCTACAGTATGTCAACTCTACATTCACTGCTACAACCTCATTACTCCTGTTCTAAACTCTGCAACTGCTTCCTAACTGGATTCTCCAACTCTACCATCTCCATTTCAGCATATATTCTGTTGCCGGGCCAGTTTTCCTGAAGCACAAGCACGAAGCATTCAGCATTTCTACACAGAAAACTTCCATGTTTCCCTATGCAAATGTGTAAACTCTTCTGTCTCCATTACATGCCTCCCCAGTTTCCCATCCAACCCCATTTTCTACTATCTTCCTTGATCACTTCACACTAATCCAAGGAAGTTATTTGATGCTTTTCACACTTGATCCACACTTTACATCCTCCAGATTTGGAGCGTAGATTGTTTCCTACATCTGGAATGACCTTTCTGCTAATTCTAGAACCACATAACCTATTCATCCTTCACAGCTGTGCACATGTTACCTTCTTCACAAAGTTTACCCTGATTTTGCTCCATCTGAGGCGACATAGTAAAGGACAGTAGTTTGTCTTTGCATTCTTTATTTCTTTTACTACTTTCAGTCTGTTATAATTATCTTCTCTACTAGACTACAAGCTCCTTAAGAGCAACACCTAGGTCTGATGTACATTATCCTTTCAAAAAAATACCTTGTTGGATGTGCACAACAGTGATGATAGTGCCGTGGAAGAGGAACAGAGAAGATTTTGCTCAATGTATGATTTGTTCTGTGATTTTGCAGGAAGAAAGTCACTATGTTAGATTGGCAGGGGACATGTTCATGGAGAAGCTGGAAATTAAATTGGCCCTTAGAGAAGATAGTGGAAGGTGTACTTGATAGGAAATGTTGGGTATCTGGAGGAGCAGGCAAGAGAAGGAAAAGTTGAAGCCCTTGCAGAAAAATAATATATGCAATTAGTAATGTCTGACTTTTAGTCCTCTGTTCCAGATCTGTTCTCTGTTTCCAAGGATACCTTAAGATAAATTTATCTCATTTCTGGTAGAAGATAGCACTCACCTAGCGTCCATAGGGAAATACAGGGTCATTATTTTGGCCAGGTGACCAGAGTAGCTACTTGCAAGAATGAACAAAGTGAAGTAGTAACAATGTTCAGTTTTTAATTGAGCAAAGGGAAGTGGGAATTTGTGTCTGAAATGTCTACACATTCCAGACTTTCCGAAATTCTCCCAGATGGATACCCAGATGGAAGTGTTACAGAAATGGTGGAGGGAGGGTTAGCATTTTTTTCTGTTGGCTCTATAACACCACTTGGTGGAGGTTAAGGTGAAATTTAAAAGAATGAACCTCTCTCCTAGCACTAGCAGATGTCTGAGCCTTAAGAGCAATTGATAATAGAGGGTCAGAGCCAAAACAAGGTTTCTAGTGTTGTTTATTCTCACCATGTTAGGTTCAGTTCCTCCTTGAGCTTTGAGCTAAAATTCTTATTGCCTCTTTCATCTCAGCTGCATTATTTATTCCCCCAGGAATCTTGATGTTCATACCTGGAACAGCCTCACCTTAGCTAAATGAAAGGTGCAAAGAGATTGCATGTTTTAGGTTGCTAATCAGAGAGGAACTGCACTATTACCAGCCTCCATCAGGGAATATGTTCATCTGTGTTCCAGATGTCCCATTGCCATCTCCACTCAGCCCGAGACCACATGAAATGAATTAAACCCTTCATGTATGTCGCTGCTTTTGTTGCAGAGGTGGCAGCTTACTCCAACCACTCTTTCTTCTTTTGCTATGTGACTCAGTCTAGCTAATGAACAGCCCATCTGAGTGGAAGAGGGTGGAGAACATTTCCCTTAAATATAAGCAGCCTAAATAAATAAATTCTACTAAGATTTTCTTTCCTCTTCAGCAAGAGCCAGTTAAGTGATCTTTCTTTCACTGCCCAACTCAAATGAATCCCAGTTGGAATTCATCACAAAATATTTAAAAACTCTTAAAATGAAGGAAAAATCTTTGGTGGAAAGAGATACTGTATTATGATTGGTTTTTAAGTCTAGTTTCCTGAAAACTACATAAGGTAATAAAAGAGTTATGAGAACAAAGGCATAATGCTGTATTGCAGCCTTGAGTCTTTGGATTTGACAGATAAGGTCAATTTAATGCCAAAAGAAAAAAAAAAAAGAAAAAGAAACCTCTCATGGCATATGAAAGCAAAAAAATCGGAGTCAATGTGTAGCATTTTAGGTCAAAGCTTAGACTTCATTCTTTTTACTGTGTTTCATATTTTTCTTTGCTATTTTGGCACTAAAAAGAATTTTCTCAATTTCCAAACCCTGTAAAAAAATAAATATGCATTGAGTATGCTACTTGAAACTGCAGTTAATGTTTTGATGTTTAATCTTTATTTTTAAACAAATAAGCAGTAGCATAGAGTCCTGGTTTGGAAAGCACCTAAACATGGAAGTATAAAGAATGTATGTGTTTGCTAGGTGGTATGGTGGGGTGGGTAGTGAGTTGGGGAGATTGCCATTTCCTCTGCAATTGAATTCAATGTTAATCCTCAAATTATTACATAAAGTAATTCACAACGCTTCAAGTCTTGCTGAAGATTGTATTCACAGAGTAAAGTGGCCAGGAAATATTATCTCAACTGATAATGATAAGGGATAAATACTTTGTTTTTATTTACTTCTGTGTCTCCAGCTCTAGAGTAGAGCCTGACACATTGTAAATGGTCAGTATTTGTTGTGAAAGATGTATTGTTGTAAAGTGGCTGTATGCCCCACAAACATCATTCCCATGAATAGGTGGTATGCCAATTTAGAGTAAAAGACTCCTAACTTCTTGATCCAGAAGGTTTATTGATAGCTTAATTTGCTTCTGAAAACTACAGGCAAGACAACTATATTGCAGTTTTAACTAAACATTGGAAATGTGTGAATCCAGGAGAAACAACAGAAACAGAAGCCCTCCTGATTTTGACTGCCTCTTGGGGAATTAGAGAATGGAAGAATAGCCTTGCTCCAGAGAACAAAAACTTTAAAAGGGCATCTTTTGAGGAAAAGGAGCAGAAAACAGAACAGGCCTGAAAAGGCTTTTCCACTGGGATAAGCTTCAACTATTCTCTCTACATCATTACAATTAACACGCCTTATGGAACCTCAGTCATCATCTAAGCCACATAGATACACATGTAACAGACATTATAAATGGAATCTTGGAAATGCAAAGCAAAAGAATGAGAACATTAACCTCCAGCATTGCTTATATCCTGGCTGCCATAATTCTAAAGCTGTAATGTTTACTTTAAGCACAGCCCTTGGGGAATGTTTGGGTTGACCTGGGTTGAACAGGAGTTATTTCTATGACCCCACCTCACCCCTGTGGGCCAATATTGGCAACTGGGAGATAGAAGTGACCCCAATTAAGTTTTTTTTTTTTAAGATTTATTTATTTATTTGACAGAGAGAGATCAAATGTAGGCAGAGAGACAGGCGGGGGGGGGGGGGGAGCAGGCTCCCCGCTGAGCAGAGAGCCCGATGCAGGGCTTGATCCCAGGACCCTGAGATCATGACAGGAGCCAAAGGCAGAGGCTTTAACCCACTGAGCCACCCAGGTACCCCTCCCAATTAAGTTTTCTTGAATCATCCATCAATCATCATTATAAGCACATACCTTTAGGAAGCTATTTTGACAAATCTAAAACAGAAATGCTTTGCTAAAAGCTAACACGTTGACCTGTTTCATGTTTAGTATCTGAGCTGATGGATTGGAAAAGAATGATACTGAAAGTCAGTTTCACAACATACCTTACTGTTGGAAGAAATGCAAGCAACTGGGAATGTAAGTGGCAGAATGAGGGGGAGAGCCTGGCCAACAAAATTACATATCTTTTCTAGTACCTTAGAAGGACTAGGGAATATGGCTAAAGAATTTCTGCCTGTGAAGTAAGAACTTAGAAGTCATGTCAAGTAGTTTAATGATCTAAAAGCTCATCTTGAACCATGTTATATGATAGTTTTTGGTCTAGACAGAACATCCAATCCTTGAACACAACGAATACTAAATAAAGAATTCATTGTGGAAATGGATCCTGTTCCTTAGGTCATTATCCCATCCACTGAATGAAGATAAATAATGTCATCAAATTCTCGGTCACTGGAACATCTCTATCTTCAGGGATCTAGGCCAATAATAAATCAATTCCCTGGATAGGCAAGTGTGGCCTCAGTATACTGCTTATTTCTCTAAGTTCCTGATTTCTCTAGTAATTTCATACAACCTTGTCAGGCTCTTTGGTGTTTTTAAGGAATTTTTAAAAATCTAGCTTTTAGTTGTTTTCAATGAGAGGATTGGTCCAAATAACCAAGTTCCCCAACTCCATTGAGTTCAAATTGTTCAAATTCGTTACATTAAGAAGGAAGATGATGAATGGATATTAGGCAGATGTGAGGATACGAGAATGAATGCGATCCTTTCTTTTCCCTTTCCTCTCACCAAAATTTACCCAGAATCAAAAAAGAATTGAGTCGAAGAGAATTTCAGGTGTCATTAAGAACAACTCCCAGATTTCACTATTGAGAATATTCAGGTCCAGAAAGATAAAAAGGCTAACCTAAAGTTGCATAGTTAACTTTGGTGCAGTTCAAACCAGAACTTCTGACTTCTCACCCAGCACATTACCCATCCCACTTTGATTACTTATTTCTGTATCTCATCTGCAATGATCAATTGCATTACCTTTTCTGTGTCCCATCTGCAGGCTACAGTTATTTATTTTTTAAGTAATCTAAAATAAGCCAGTGAGGTCACTGGAGTCCAAAGGAGAGGACAGAGAAAGGGAACAGGAAAAATGCTTGGAGAAATAACGGCTTAAAAATTTCCAAAATTGATGAAAACTGTAAACTCATTGATTTAGGAAGTTCAGTGAACCCCAAGCACAATAAACATAAATGAAACTATACTAAAGCTCATAATAATTAAATTTCTTAAAACCACTGATAAAGAGAAAAATCTTAAAAGCAGCCAGAACATCTTTAAATTACTGAAAGAAAATCTGTCAGTGTAGAATTCTATAACCCAATGAAAATATCTTTCAAAAACAAAAGCAAAGGACGCCTGGGTGGCTCAGTTGGTTAAGCGACTGCCCTCGGCTCAGGTCATGATCCCAGGATCCTGGGATCGAGTCCCACATCGGGCTCCTTGCTTGGCAGGGAGCCTGCTTCTCCCTCTGCCTCTGCCTGCCTCTCTGCCTACTTGTGATCTTTCTCTCACTCTCTCTCTGACAATTAAATAAAATCTTTAAAAAAGAAACAAACAAAAAACAAAAAAACAAAACCAAAATATGACATTTCAGACATACAAAAACAAGAAAGAAAGAAGAAAAGAAAAGAAAGAAAAGGAAAAAGGATAGATAGATAGATAGATGGATAGATAGATAGATATATAGATAGATAGTCACCAGAAGATCCACAGTACAAGAAATATTAAAAGTAATCTTCAGGCATAAGAAAAATTATACCAAGTGGTAATGTGGGTCTATGAAGGAATAATGAACACCAGAAATGGTAACTATGGAGACTACATGATTGTCTACAGAGAAAATCCTATGGAATCTGTGAAACCTGCTAGACCAATAAGTGAGTTTAAGAAGACTTCAGGATTCAAGATCGACAGACACAAATCTGTGCTATTTCTATATACTAGCAGCAATTAGAAATTGGAATTTAAAAATATATGATAGCAACAAAACATGAAATGCTTAGAAATATATGTATATCAAAAGATGTGCAAGACTAGTACATTAAGAACTATATAAAATACTGCTGAGAAAAATTAAAACCTAAATAAATGGAGAAATATGCCATGTTTGTGGACTGGAAGACTCACCATTGTTAAAATGTCAGTTCTCCACAAATTGACCTATGGATCCAATTCAATCCTTTTTTTTTTTTTCAAAGATTTTATTTATTTATTTATTTGACAGAGAGAGAGAACGCACAAGCAGAGGGAGCAGCAGAGGGAGAGAGGGAGAAGCAAACTCCCCACTGAGCAGGGAGCCCAACATGGGCCTCGATCCCAGGATCCCTGGATCATGACCTGAGCAGAAGGCAGACGCTTAACCAACTGAGCCACCCAGGCACCCCTGATTCAGTGCAATCCTAAGAAAAACTTTAGCATGCTATCTCTAGCATGTTATTTTGTAGAAATTGATAATCTAGTTCTAAGTTTCATATAGGAATTCAAAGGACCTAGAATGGCCAAAACACTTTTGAAAAAAAGAATGAAGTTGGATGACTTCCATTGTGTGGTTTTGGGTCTTATTTTAAAGCAATAGTAATCAGGATAATGTAGTTTGGAATAATGATAAGCAAATAGATCAATGGAAAGAATAGATAGTCCAGAAAAAGACTCCACATATATAGTCAATTGATTTTTGACAAAGGTGCAAAGTTCAGTGGAGAAGGAAAAGTCTTTTTTTTTTTTTTTTAAGATTTATTTGTTTATTTGAGAGAGAGAGAGAGAGGGCACTCACAGAGGGGAGGGGCAGAGGAAGAAACTTAAGCTTGATCATGGGGCTTGATCTTACTACCTGAGATCACGACCTGAGCTGAAACCAAGAGTCCAATGCTTAACTAAATGAACCACCCAGGCACCCCAGGAAGGTCTTTTAGAAAATATTTTATATCTATGCCCAAAACAAATGAACTTTGAACTATATCTCACATCATATTAAAAAATAATTCAAAATGGACCATAAATCTAAGTATAAAGCCTAAAGCTATCAAACTTATAGAAGAAATATAGGAGAGAATCTTAGTGACCTTGGATTAGGCAGAGATTTCTTAGATATGACTCCAAAAGCACAACCCATTTTTTAAGAGTAATACATTATATTTCACAAAAATTAGGAACTTGTGCTCTTTAAAAGGCACTGTTAAGGGGCGCCTGGGTGGCTCAGTGGGTTAAAGCCTCTGCCTTCGGCTCAGGTCATGGTCTCAGGGTCCTGGGATCGAGCCCTGCATCAGGCTCTCTGCTCAGCAGGGAGCCTGCTAACCCCTCTCTCTCTGCCTGCCTCTCTGCCTACTTGTGATCTCTCTCTCTCTCTCTCTGTCAAATAAATAAAAATCTTTAAAAATAGAAAAAAAAGGCACTGTTAAAAGAATTTTTTTAAGTCATAGAATTGGAGAAAATATTTTCAAATTTATAGATCTGACCAAGTCTGTATCCAAAATATAGAAAAACTCTTAAAAGTTAATCATAAGAAAACAAACAACCTAATTAATAAATGGCAAAAGATTTAAACAGATGCTTCACCAAGGAGGATATACAGATGGCTAATAAGCACATGAAAAGATACATAACATAGTTAGTTATTGAGGAAATGCAAATTTAAACCACAGGATGCCTCTACACACACACACTAAAATGTCTATTAAGAAAGACTGACCACACCAAGTGTCGGCAAGGGTGAACTCTCGTGTACTGCTGTAGGAGTGTAAAATGATACTACCACTGTGGGGAAACTTGACAGTTTCTTAAAAAGTTGAACTTATGCCTAGCTTATGAACCAGCTACTCTACTTCAAGGTATTTACCAAAGTGAAATTAAAGCTGTGTTTGTACAAAGGCTTGTACATGAATGTCTATAGTGGCTTTATTTATAACAGCCAGAAAGTGGAAATAATCCAAATGTTCATCAATAAGTGGATGAATAAATAAATTGTGGTAAACATTCAGCAACAAGATGGAATGAACTAACCATACATGTAACAATATGGATGAATCTCAAAATGATTATGCTGACTGAAAGGAGCCAGAGAAAGAAGAGTAATATTCATAATCCCACTTACATAAAATTCTACAAAACGCAAAATTAAAACAGGTCAGCAAAGGGAATTGGAGTGGAAAGAGGCTGAGAAGGATTACAGATGGTCAAAAGGAAACTTGGGAATATCTTGATTGTGGTAATGGTTTCATGGGTGTATACATATGTAAAAACTTACCAGAGTCTCCTGGGTGACTTGGTGGGTTAAGCGTCCGACTCTTGATTTCAGCTCAGGTCATGATTCCAGGGTCCTGAGATTGAGCCTGAGTCAGTCTCTGCCCTGGGAGTGGAACCTGCTTGAGACACTCTCTCTTCCTCTCCATTTGCCTCCTGCCCCCAAAACCAAACCAAAACAAAAAACCTCACCAAATTGTACAGTTCAAATACATGAGGTTTATTTTATGTAAATTATACCTCAGTAAAACTTAATAAAAAATAAATATGCCAACGATCATGTACACATGTGAACAACACAAATAAATGTACATGTGAGGTCATGTTGTGAGATCATATCCATGAGATCATACTTTTGTACATGTGAGAATATGTACATCTAAATAATGCAAGCTTCTGATAATAAGTATAAATATAAATTAAGAGATATGCCTGAGAAGCCATAAAGGTACATTTGAGATAACATATCACATGATAGGACATTTGTAATGGCTCAACATGGAAACGTAATATGATTTTAATAAAGGAAAACCCAAGAATATATTTTCATCCAATGAGCATGAATTTCCTTCCTCCTCCCTGAACTTAGGGTCCTGGCTCACGACATGAGTAACCTGTTTCCTACTGTGAACTATCTTTTCTTCTTACTCACTTTGACCTCAATAAAGAAAACACTTTGGCCTCAACCTTCCATGGCTCTCAGACACAGAAGCTGGCAATCTAATGCCTTGTTCACATAGCACACCATTCGTTCTGGGACATTGTAGGTTAAGCCAAGAGGATTTCTCTCTGAAACAAAATACTTTCAGTAAAGCTGCAAAGAAGAAGCTTAGAGAAGCACATTGGATAAAGACACAGAATATTTTTAAAGAAAATTGTTCTTTGTTTTCTGCAGGAGGCCAAGGCCAGGACTTGAGTTAGTACAAATCCACAAGGAAGAATAGATGAGCAATTCTCAATTCATTTGGATCTTGACTTATTTTTTCAAGGTTAAGTAAAACTGATCCTTAGAGAATGTTCCTGTCATAATATAGAATAAACCAGTTACATAAACTGGTAAAAGTAATACAAGTCTTTTACAACATTCACTTTCCATCTCTCTCTCTCTCTCGCTCTCTCACTCTCGCTCTCTCACACACACACGCACGCACGCACACACACATTCTCTCTTTCTCTGCCCCACCCCCCATATACGGTAAATTTGTAAAGGAATACCTCTGGGTGACATTTCCTCATCTGTAAAATGAAGAGTTGCATTATCTCTAAGGCCCATGAGAGAGCATCCAGCTTGCAAATGCTATGAGATATACTGCTCAGTTGATCACTGTGGTTCTAGCGAAGCCAAAACCAGGCAGTATTTTAACACACAGACTAAAAAACTTCCCTGGTATTGTGCTGTGTGATAGTCAGAAAGCTGAAGAGTTTTAAAAAATCTAGTAAAGCAACCTGTTTTTAAGATCTGAGTGGCATCAGAGAGCTGATCTTTCTGATTTTAAAAAAGGATTAAAATCATATCTCCGTAAGTGAGTCTCAACCCTTGCTGTACATTAGAATCACCTGGGGATTTAATTAGTGCAAGGGTGGAGCCTCGAGGTGTTTGTTGTTTCTGCTGTGCTCCCGTTCTTCAGTACTCCAGGCAAGTCTAACATGCAGTTAGGGGTGATAACGCTTCTTTTATTCCATGCCAAATATAGGGATAGAAGCAGGTGCTTCAGGTACTTGAATATTTGGATCCTGATGGTTTTGTTTAGGCCCAGCCTAAATCTAAGAGAACATCTGGGAGTAGGGCTTTTTCTTTCCTGACACCCAGACCCTCCAACCCCTGGATGGGTCACACAGGTCACTGTGTAAATTTAAAAAGGTCAGTTAGTGCAAAGCAAATACATTTTCAACATTAAAAATTTTTTTTTACAAGTAATACTTATTCTTTGTAATAATTCAAATAATTCAGGAGTAAATAAATAAAAATATAATAGTGTTCCTCCCTGTCCCCACTTCCCCACCTCCTTAACACAATTCCCCTGAGGTAACATTAACAGCTGAAAGTATATCCATCCATACCAGGTATTAATTTTGTACAGGCATATACAAATATATGAAGTCATATATCATGTTTTTTTTTTCTTCCTTCCTTTGTTAATACAGAAACTAGGGTGGGTTTTTTTTTCACCCTCAATGTACTTTATTCACTTAATCTATATCATGAGACTTCAGTTAAGCCTGGTAGATTAAATACCCTCCTGCAACCTCACTTAAAATGGCAGCCAAGGGACTGAAAAGGACATGAGCTGCAAGGATAAAGAGCACAGCAAAGGAGAAGAGAACAATAAAATCTGGTAACTGAAAAGCAGATGGAGGAGCTGCAAGCGTCTCAGGAAACCAGAGCAATGAAAACTGGAGATTGGAGAAAATCCCCAAACCACCGCTTTCCAATTCAGAATCTCAGCCTGTGGAGACAGGGGCCCAGGTACTTCTAGGAGTGAATGTGCAGGAACTCCAGAGACGGATGAGAGCCTGCACTAGAGCTCCTGAATCGTTAGATCCCCATCCCCACTCTGAACAACCGCGTGCCCCCCTCCCTAACAGAAGCCCGCAGGAGTAGTTCTCAAGTGTGAGCAGGCATCAGAATCCCCTGGAGATTGTTGAGCCCCACTCCCAGAATTTCAGGTGCAGCAGGTCAGAATGGGGCCTGGGATACATTTACCCTTCTAACAAATTTCTAGGTGTTGCTGATCTGGACACTAGACCATGAGAACCACTGGACTAGAGATTTCCTCTCTGATTCCAGACGTGGGCACGCAGGGCAAAGTTAAGTGTGCAGTCACTCTACAGAAAACAAGGGTTGTATGAGTACTTACATACTGACTGGGAGACCCTCAGCCCCTTCTTCCAGTAGGGTCCCAGGATGTTAGCAGCCAGATGCCTACCCCACAAAGTGAGAGATGGAAAGTTTCTTTTCTGAGGGATCTGATTACCCCAGAGGAAAAATATATCCTATGTTGGTAGTTGAGGACTCCCCAGTGAAGAGGTCAGTCCCCCAGCCCTCTGTAGAGGTTCTCCCTATAGTATGATAGAATTATCTGGAGAGCGTTTAAAAATATGAATGACAGGGTCTCAACCAATTAAATCAGATGCTTCAAGGGTGTGGCTTTGGCTGTTGTATTAAAGGCCCCTAGGTGATGAAAACATACAGCCAGGGGTGAAAAACACTACTAGTGCAGATCACCAGTCAATAAGCCATAGCCACACACACACAAACACTTTTGAGTGCTTCACTCGTAAGTATGAGTTGGCAGTCACCAAATGTCTGAGGAAGCTCTACTATGAAAGTCAGAGACCGAAACAACAGAAGGAAAAAACTCAGAGGAAATAAGTAATGCAAAGAGCAGAAGAAGACTTCAAAAAAGCTGTAAATTGTATCATCAGAGATAAAAGAAGATATTCCATTCATGAAAAAAAGAACAAGATGTTACCAAAAAAAATGTTCAGAGAATTAAAAAAAAGAGCTCTCACAAATTAAAAATATTCTGGTGGAAATACAATTTTCCATAAAGGGTGTGGAGGTTTAGTTGAAGAAATATTCCTTGAACAGAACAGAAAAAGAGAGATGGAAAGGTAAGAAATAAAACATCAGTCCGAGGGATCCAATACCTGAGTAGTAGATGTTCCAGAAAGAGAGAACAAAGACAATTGAGGGAGGGTTATTAAAGTGATAATTCAAAAGAATGGCCCCCAGAGTAGATGGGTGGTTACTTAGAGCTGTGGGGGAGACTAGGGAACAATTGCAAATGGGCACAAGGTTTGTCTTGGAGGTGATGGAAATGTTCCAAAATTAGATTATGGGGATAGCTGCATAACTCTGTAAATATACTAAAAACTATTGAACTATATCCTTTCAATGGGCATATTTTATGGTATGTAGATTATATCTCAATAAAGCTATTTTTCTAAATGTCCTGAAAAATCTCAGTGCTCAGATTGAGGGGACCACCAAGAGCCCAGTGCAGAAATAGATCTACACTAAGCACATAATCATGTAATTTCAGAATACTGGAGACAAAGAGAAATCTCAAGAAGCAAAACTCCTGAGGAAACAAGCAATTCACACACAAAGGATCAGGAATTGGAATGGCATCATACTTCTCAGCAGTGACAATTAACTCTACAAGGCAGTGCAGCATTGTCTCCAGAATGCTAAGGAAAACATTATTTAGCCTGAAACTCTACCTAGCGTAAGGATGAAGAATGGCTGAAACCCATTGGCTAATGCCCAAGTGAATGAGGAGACAAAAACTTTACTCTGAAAGTCCGTAGCACTATATGTCTCGCTTTGTTAAGGCAAAAGTGTGACTGATGCTCGTGTTAAAGCCCGTGCGCAGCAGTGTGTTAGCTGGAGGGACAAGGCAGTGGCTCACCTCCACTTGGCAGGGGGGCTCTGTTGTTTTCTGTCTCCATGAATCCAGCACCTCTCATAATGTGAAAAATTATGAGTGGCTCAGTCGGTCAAGTGTCCGACTCTTGGACTCTTGGTTTCAGCTCAGGTCATGATCTCAGGGTCCTGGGACTGAACCCCATGTCAGGCTCCCTGCTCAGCATGGAGTCTGCTAGAGAGTCTCTTCCTCTTCTTCTGCCCCTCCCCCTGCTCTCTTTCTCTCTCTCTCTCAAATAAATAAATAAAAATCTTAAAAAAAAAAAATAAGTGTATTAAATTGTAAACGTGATCCTGAAAGAGAAAGCCCTCAGCCAGCAGTGGCATTGTATAGAGTTGAAGAATCCTGGCTTTAGATCACATAGCCTGTGTTCAAATCCTGGTGGCATCACTACTTTCTTGTAACTTGGGGCCAATTACCAAACCGCTGAGGTTTAATTTCCTCTCCTGTAAAATGGGATGATACTATCTTCTCATGAAGTTGTTATGAGGATTAAATGAAATGTTAAGTGGAGGGCATGGTGCCTGGTACAGAGCAACACTCAGTAATAATAGTAATATTAGTACTAGTACTAGTGGTGGTAGCAATAAAATGAAGAGGTCTAATAAAGTGTTGTTGAGTGATTTGGATGCCAAAGAGATGTACATGCTCAGGGTTCAGTTTGTGCCTTACACCAATATTCTTCAAAAAAAAAAAACAAAAAAAAAACAGACAACCTATATATATTTTTCCATCCATACTGAGATAGATTTTTCATTCTACTCATGTTCTTTTAGGGAGAGGCCTAATAGCTTATATCTCTATCTGTAACTATTTCTGAAACACAGCTTCGAGATTTGAAAGCCTTCTCTTTCTATTTCTCATTGTTAACATCATACTTATGGCATCTCGAAAAGATTCAGGTACACAGTTTATAGGTGTGATTTGTCTATAGCAGGCGTATATATTAAGAGAGGAGCAGAGAGGGAGCATGAGTTAAGAGATGATCCTACACATTCACAGCAATTCATGGATGGCTTTGGAGTTTGTCCTTTACTGCATTGCAACACTGAAAACATCTCAGGCAAAATACCTGGTTAATGTCATGGAAGCAATTCAGATAAAAACGTCTGTTGTCAAGAGGTAACAAAAACACCCCAAATAAGAGTGAGCACATCTAAGGGTGTGGTTTTGTGTTTGCTGGCATCTGCACCCTGGTATACGAAGAGAAGGATTCCATGTCAGCCAGAGCAGAAGCACATGGCAGGGCACAGCTGTTGTCCTTGGGTGGGGGTCATTGAGGGCCTGAGAGGCTGGGAATGGTGACAGACAAGAGAGGTGATATCGCTCCTCTTTTAATAGATTAACTATGCCCTTGCTCCACAGAGGGGGTGGAAATGCTGCCCCCACCTCAGAGTCTGTGCATGGGCTCATCCACACCAGTTTGGCATCTCCACCACTCACTCATCCCCTCCCAGGAAACACATACCAGACACCACTTGAGTGTTGAGAGGTTATTCTTAAAAGACACAGACATACAACATAAACTACTTACAGGAACACATATACTCCCGCAACTCTTCACATACACACCCTGATCTTCTAATCCACAGACAGCACTTTAAAACATCTGCAGATGGGGCGCCTGGGTGGCTCAGGCGTTAAGTGTCTGCCTTTGGCTCAGGTCATGATCCCAGGGTCCTGGGATCGAACCCTGCATCGGGCTCCCTGCTGGGCAGGAAGCCTGCTTCTCCCTCTCATTTTCCCCCTGCTTGTGTTCCCTCTTTCGCTCGCTCTTTCTCTGTCAAATAAATAAATAAAATCTTTAAAAAAAAAAAAAAAAGTGAGAAGTAGGGAGTAAAGGATAAGGAAGAATGATCCAATCAGAGGTGCTTGAGGGAGTGGTCATGGGAAGGGAAGAGGTCAGGGCAGAAAGAGTGTCCCAGACAGACACTCTTCACCTCCCCCCACCCTGGGTACACATGTGTGCACACATATGTGCGGGCCTGGTGCAGCCATAAAAATTAAAAGAAATCAATTTTTATTTTTCTTTTCTCCCTAAGGTCAGAAGCAAGACGTTCAAGAGAAGCATTGAAAAATGAGGCCACAAAGGTAAGCAGAGGTCAGATCATGCAAAATTTTATGAGCCCTGTTAGGGCAACTGGACATTATTCTGAGGACATTGGGAGGCCATAAAAAAGTTTTAGGCAGGTCAGCCATCATGTGATCTGGTTTGCATTTTGGAAAGGTCTCTGGCTGCAGCGTGAAGGGGCCCAGGGAGGAGGGAGGTGATGAGGCACCATCTGCATTAACAAAAGAAGGGTGTGGGGCACCTCGGTGGTTCAGTCCATTAAGCCTCTGCCTTCAACTCAGGTCATGATCCCAGGGTCCTGGGATCGAGTTCCACATCTCCCTCCCCTGCTTCTCCCTCTCCCTCTACCCCTCCTCCCTGCTCATGGTTTCTCACCCATTGCTCTCAGTCGAATAAATAAAATCTTTAAAAAAAAAGAAAGGGTATGCCATGTGTGCACCTCCTGTGTGTGCACCTCTGCGGCCCCCCAGGGGCAAGACACTTGTCCCTCAGCTGCTCGGGGAGGTGACCTTCCTCCATTCTCAGCTGAGAACCTCTCTGGGATCTGTCTTCAGCCACCTCATCTAAAGTCACGCTGCTCCCCAGGGCAGCCACATCCAGTGATTGGTCAGTGGGACAGTTTCGGGGTTTGGGCCTTGTCTCAAGGCAGGATAGGATGACCGTGGAGGGCTGTCCAGCTCCAGAGCTCCTGTGGAATAGGCTGAGGCCTCTGCTGCAGCCACATCACAGCTCCACTCCTTCATCCTGCAGCCCCCCACACGTGTGGGACTCTAGGGCTGCCCAGGGAACTTCTCGATCGCAAATCTCAGTCTCAGAGCCTGTTCCCTGGGCACTGCACTTAAGATTGCTGGGATCAGGAGTGGTCCAAGGAAGAAGACCCTGAAGTGGGACTTTGGCCCTTAGTCACCCACCAGTGTGGTGGCCAAATGCTGTGTCAGTGGCAGGTGGAGATCTGCGGGTCCTGATGTGCTGTCGTGGTAAAACTGGGAGACCTTCATGAAGGAGAATGGGGCTGGTTGGGGGAGGAGCCCTGGCAGGGCCAATATCATCTGGCTTTTGAGAGGTTAAGGGCCTAAAATAATACTATAGTGAAATGAATGATCCTAATGAAATGAGATGCTTTTTAATGGGTGCCATTGATGCCTTGGAGAAAGACTATAAAAAGCAGAGTATGAAAGTCATAGGGCCTCCTCAACAGCGTATAAAAGAGACTCTTCTCTCCTGCATCTACAAGATAGGAAAAGTCAGGCCCAGGACTTCATCATGGGAGTAGCCCCAGTCCTCCAAAATGGATTGAGTTCTCAACCCCAGCAAGTCTGCTGTGTCAACTCATGACCTGAGTTAGGAAGAGGCACCCTGAGGATTGAGACGGGGTCATTCTGGCGGATGCACTTGAAACCTTGAAGCCCCAGATCCCTCGAAACCCCATGACCCTGCCGTGGTGGCCCACCCCTTCGGCTAGAGGTTAGCTGGAAGACCATGCAGAAGTGGTTCCCCTTCAAGGCAATGTGTACCCTTCTCAGAATGTACCCCTCTTCCCCTCCTAGCACCGGACAAAAGTCAGGGGTCAAGTCTTAACACAAGCCAGCTGGGGAAGTGGAAGGCCTGCCGAAGGAGGGATGTGACTCTCCCCAGGAGAAGAGTACATAGGGACTGGATCCTGGGGGTCTGAACCACTCAGGGAGAGGGGCACAAGACGGCATGAGGGAGAGTTTGTTGATGTGGAAGCACTTCTATATCCATATACCACACGCGACCCCTGGAGAAGGGGCCAGCATGCTGCAGGACAGATCATGGAAGCTGGGAGGGAGCACTGGCGTCCATCAAGTGTAGCAGAAATGATTGAGCCACTGTGGCAGATGAGGAAGAAAGAGTCAAAGGCTTGGAAGTGCACACTCCCCAGCACACTTCCTGCACGCAGCAACTCGACTGCGACAAACAGCTTAAAATGGCCAGGAAGGTACGTTCATTTTAATAGCTCAAAATGAATTTGCCTCCACTTTCAATTTTTTTGGAAAGTTTTTAATTTACAAGAAACTCTATCTCAGTTCACTTGAGGAAAAATGCCTTTTGTGGCTCATGATCATTCTGAATATGAAGTATTTACTGAAGGAAATTTTCTTTCCTAAGAGAACTTAGTAAGCAGATTGTTCAATTTTTCTTTTTCAGAGAAAGCTCTCTGCCATATCTTTCTTGAGAACAAATTTGCTAAATTCTTATCTTCCTGGCTGGTGAAAAGGTTTACCCTGGATAGCATCACTACTTGGTTTTCATTATTCTATTTTCCTGGCTGGGCCATGTAATTTCCCTCCTTGTAATTTTCCCTGGTATGCTGTGTGACTCACATACGAAGCATCTTTTGAGTCATTTCCTATTAGTGAGGCGTCTGGGTAACATTTCAATTTTACCAACGGTGTTTCATTTTTTATTTTATTTATTTTTAAATTTTAATTCCAGTATATTGAATGTACAGTGTTATATTAGTTTCAGGTATACAATGCAGTGATTCAGCAATTCTGCACATTACTCAGTGCTCATCACAGTGCGCTTCTTAATCCCCGTCACCTATTTCCCCCATACCCCCACCGACCTCCCCTCTGGCCACCATCAGTTTGTTCTCTATAGTTAAGAGTCTATTTCTTGATTTCTCTCTCTCTCTCTCTCTTTTCCTTTGTTCATTTGTTCTGTTTCTTAAATTCCACATATGAGTGAAATCATATGGTATTTGTCTTTCTCTGATTTCACTTATTATACCCTCTAGATCCATCCACATTGTTTCAAATGACAAGATTTCATTCCTTTTTATGGTTCAATAATATTCCATCATATATAATTACCACATCTTCTTTATTCATTTATCTACTAATGGTATTTTAGACCACATCAAATAAAAACACCAATATAAGAACCCCATAATGTTAACAGACTCTTAATGAGCAATTACTGTGCATCAGGCACTGTTCTCAGGACTTTCCATGGTCAGCTCATTACATCCTTACAGCAGCCTTGACTGGAGAACCCCCATCCTCCAGACGAGGAAGCTAAATGGTAAGAAACCTCTCATGACAGAAGGTAAACAAATTGGGAAGTTTCATCTCTAGGATACAGATGTAGAAACTGAGCCAGAGGCCATCCAGTCTGTGTGGGAACCCTACCCACAAGGGGTGGCTCAGCCTTTCCCAAGCAGTCCTGGTCAGGCGGGGCTTAGTGTCCACTCATCTGAAAGTTTGGGACTTAGAAGTCTAGCAATATCCATTGCCGACCCCCAACAAATAATGAGTTAGGCTTTGTGAGGTCACCAGCCATAGATGGAAATTTAGGTGGCCCAGGTTCTAGCCCTGCCCAGGAACAAGTAACTTTTCCCCCTGGGACTTGGTCTCTCCATCCACAAGAAGAGGGCATAGACCAGATTAGGAATTGCATATCAGTGGCCTGTGGGATCCTGGAAGCTCACAGGTGTGTGTGTGTGTGTGTGTGTGTGTGCGCGCGCGTGTTTTGGGTTTTTGTTTTTTTGAGGCTGTACGTCCTGTTTTGTTTTGGCTTTTCAGGGGGTTGTATTAAATTTGTATTCCTCTAAGATGACCAGTTCAGACAGTGGGCCCACACCTCCTTATTGCTGTAAGCCTGATTTACACATTTACAGGCTCACCTGGCACACATCTCAGCAGGCTTTTGAAATTGCGGATGTGGGATTAAATTATCTCTTCGACTCAATGTCAGTTGTGTTTTTTTCCCCCTGGAATCCCCTGAGGAGATGTGAGACCCTAGGAGGGCAGAGTAGGTGAGGGAACTGGAGCAGTTTGCTGGCCCTGCATGTTCTTAGTGTCCTGGGGCCGTAGACACTTGGCTGGCCTTACCTGGTGCTGCCCAGTCCACAGTGCCAAGGAGGGCGAAGCAGTGATGAGTTCTAGCTGGGAAGGTGGAAGTGGGTGTGAGGTTCTGCTCTCATTCACAGACCGTGAGCAGTGGTCAGCACACTACGGTAATGAAGCATCAGAACCAGCAGAAGCAAGTGCCTGTACTTTCTGGCAGGGTCTACAATTGCAGTGACCCACTGAGGCAAGTGGGAGCTGCCTGGGGTCTTCAAACCCATTCCCCTGGGAGTGGATCAGCCTTGACTGTGCTAGTGTCAACCTCGACAGATCCAGCTCACTGCTCTCTTTTGCTGTCTGTGTTTGTCATAGTTACGAGGCTTCAGTGCCCTTGATTCCCCCTCTTTGTGATGAAGGGACTCAAACTTCTTACTAGGGCCAAGAAGCCTGTTGCCAATTGCATACATAGAGTTCACCCTGGGATTGTATTGCCAATGCCAGTTTGGCCCCCAAATGTCCTGGAGAGTATGGAGGGCCCAGTTTCTTCAAGGTGTGTGAATGACCTTGACTTTCTTCCTTGTAGTCCCTCTTCACTTACTTATTCCATGCCCAGCTCTGTGACTGACATAATCAGGGCTGGTATTATCCCTCAAACAATATGACATTTCAAAACACCCAGGCATCAGGTGGACCGAGATAATGTCAGGGAAGCTCAATAGGGTTCCTCTCAGGCCCTAATGAGAAACACAAAGGAGCAAATTATGGAGACTTTCTATAGAGCCTTCTGGTGAGCGCAGGAAGGGGGTGGGGAAAGAATCCTATCAGTAATAAGGGCCTTTTTGAGAGGAACTAGTGTTATCCGTCTGCTCTTGAATCCAGATTGAGTTTTGTAGGTGAGAGAACTCTCTTCTCTCTTGGTAGATTTCTCCGTGTGAGCTTAGGGAAAACATTTCAAGCCGAAGAGAGAATTAGATCAGCAAAAGACAGTGTGTATGTGTACCCCTGGCAGAGAAGCCCATAAATGAATTTCGTGCCTTTTGTTTTGGCTCTCAGCTAGAATACCCTGTTTAAATTAATGTTTTTAACAGCATTACTTAAGCTGTACCATTTTTACAAGCTATTCTTAAGGTCGGAACTTTTTATAATTGTTCATTTCAACAGAACTCCTCTGAGGTACAGTAGGATTAAAATTGTTTATAGGGGAACATGAGTTCTTAAAGATACAATGCACAAGCTGATTTTTTTTTAAGTTTTTATTATTTTTTTAATTTTAATTAATTTATTTGACAGAGAGAGATCACAAGTAGGCAGAGAGGCAGGCAGGGAGAGAGGGGGAAGCAGGCTCCCCGCTGAGCAGAGAGCCCGATGCGGGGCTCAATTCCAGGACCCTGAGATCATGACCTGAGCTGAAGGCAGAGGCTTAATCCACTGAGCCACCCAGGTGCCCCCAAAAGCTGATTTTTAAAGACATTATATATTTTCATTTTTTTGTGACCTAAAATACTTAGGAATTCAAGGCTACTTGAGAAATTATTTTATTCTTTTCTTGCAAACCTTGCAGCATTGAGCATTATGCCTTACACATACATAGTAGGCACTCTGTGGATGTTAAGTTGAATTGAGTTTATCAAATATTTATTAAGTCTTCTACATTTAATTATATAGTTTTGCTAGAGTAGGAATCCTCCTCTAATAGTTTTATTCCAATTCCAGTTTTGCAAAGTAGACTTAATTTGCTTAATTTATCCCAAACAGCTAAAAAAATTATGAAATATTTTGTCATTAATATAATTATCGTGGAGTAGACCTGGGCTGAACACTTTTCCTGTGCAGTGCAGTTCATATGTAGTTTAAAGTTAAATTGGCAGAATCCTTAAACAGATTTTTATTTTTTTAAAAGGTTTTATTTATTTATTTTTGAGAGGGGGAGAGAGAGAGCATGAGCAGGGGAGAGGGGCAGATGGAGAGTCAGACTCCCCACTGAGCAGGGACCCTGGGTTCATGACCTGAGCCAAAGGCAGACGCTTAAGCGACTGAACCACCCAGGCGCCCCTTGAACAGATTTTTAAAATAAACTTCTCCTTGATTATCAGACAGCATTAGTCTGATCCCTTGGAGTCCCAGCCATCTTAGAGCTCAAAATAAGTTTGTGAGCAATGCAAAGCGAAACAAAAAAAGAAAGAAACTCACCATCTAGCCAGCTGCGTAAAGAGGAAATCCATTCCCACCTGTCTGCATTTGATTGAACCTCTGTGAACCCCCAGTGCCACATACCCTGGAGGAACGAGATTAAAGACCTACAGGAGATGTCTTAGAGATCTTCTTAGACAGGTGCTTTTCACACCTCTGCAGTTTATCTAAGGCTCACTTCACAAAGACTTGGAGGGAGCCCTGCCCTTCCTGAGGCACATGAAGTAAAATAAACCCAGAGCTCAAGATAAGATGTTCAAGGCTTAAACTCAGAATTGTGTGAATGACAGACGGAAGGAAGATAGCCAGCCTCCTTTTACTAAAACCCTATATATTTGGCATTTCCCATATTCAGCAGAAGTCATCATTGTTCACTTACTCATTTGTTCATTTACTCATTCAGATGGAGTGCCCACTGTGTGCAAGGCACCATGCTGGGAGTGTACGGGATCTCTGGCAGGACTGTTGAAATGACTTTCCATCCCACAAGTTTATGTCTGGTCCTATAGGTGTGATTACTGTGTGGAATCCATCTCTTTGCTTACACCCAGGTATTTGGAAGTATAAGAATCCTTAATCCAGTCTGCGCAATCATCCATATACTTTAGGTGAGGGTGGATGTGGAATCCAATAGGTAAAATCTCACTTAGACCAAAAGTATCTGTCATTCAAACTCAAAAAAAAAAAAAAAATCTTAAAATTCCAGGAGTGAACTGTTATGGATTGAATTGTATCCCTCAAAATTCATTTGTTGAAGCCCTAACCCCCCAATATGACTATTTGGAGATTAGGCCTTTGGGGAAGTAATTAAGATTAAATGAGATCATAAAGGTAGGACCCTCATCTGATAGGACTGGTGTCTTTATAAAAAGAGGAAGACACACCATACACCTCTCTCTCCCTTTCCACATGGCAACAGGAAAGAGGCCGTGTGGGGACACAGCAAGAGGGTGACTGTCTACAATAGAGGAAGGAAAGGCCTCAACCAGAAACCAGCCCTAAAGACACCTTGATCTTGGACTCAGCTTCCAGAACAGTGAGAAAACAAATTTCTGTTATTTAAGCCACCTAGTTTGTAGTATTTTATCATGGCAGCTAGAGCAGACTGACACCGAAACATGGCAAAAATCCCCACTGTTTTCACAAGATTATGGCACTTGGTACTTGGCCAAGCACACGGAGTAGACAGTAGGCATTTGCCAAGCAAGTGGTAAAGAGACAACTCAGGGACCCCTGGTCCATGAGGTCATGCAGTGGGCTGGGTGGTGGGTCCAGTTACCAAGTGATGACCTCTCATCTGTCTGGAAACTGCAGTTGCTCGTCTAATTTAGGCCCTCTCTACTCTCTATTATGGGAAGGCTCCACAAAGGTTGGATGATGACCCTGAAACACCTTAAACTTGAAAATAAAAATGAGAACACTTGACCTTTTCCTCTACATGCTCTTCTCCAACGTACTTCCTTCTTTAGCTGTAGAGTAAAGACAGAATGACAAGTCAGGGTCACCTGCACTTCTTAACCTGCTGTACATGGCAGCCCCCTCTTAAAGGAAGAAGATGTACAGCCGGTTCTTTGGTGCCACAAGAGTTACAAATTACAATCCTTTTGGAATTGGGAGAAGGCCTGCATTGAGCAAAATTGTAAAGAAGGATTCGCTTGTTTTCACTGTGTCTTCTTTCTACCCCACTTGTGCCAACTGCTCCCAGATTGCCTGGATGTCACATCTGATCTGACAAAATAATCCTCAGTACAGTCTTAGAGATTAAGATTTAGTGAATAATACTGGCCACACTATAGGTTGGGTTTGACAGAGTTTACACACAGAAGCTTTTTCTTTCTTTCTAGGTTTCCTACCTGAAATTTGAGTAACTTCCAGCAGGTTAATAACGGTCCCAGTGGCCAGACTTTCTGATTAGAGGCTCACACAAAAAATGAGCAAAAGTTAGGATGCTTTCCCACCCAATGATTATTTCTATTAAAACAGAAGGTTTTAAAACAGAATGTGTTGGTGGCTCGGTTGGTTAAGTGTCTACCTTTGGTTCAGGTCATGATCTCTGGGTCCTGGGACTGAGCCCCACGTTGGGCTCCCAGTTCAACAGGGAGTCTACTTCTCCCTCTCCCTCTGCTTCTCCCCTTGCTCATGCTCTCTCTCTCTGTCTCAAATGAGTAAATAAAATCTTTAAAAATAGTCTATTAGCTAATAGGAATATTAATATTTTTGCATGGTTTGTCTTTGGAAGGATGGCCTATAATTCAGAGCATAATTTAAGAAAATACAAGTATTTTGCTCAGTGACTATTTACTATCTCCACCGTCTGGTTATATTGCAAATTTAGGAAGAATAGCACAAACTAACTCAGCCAGTTGGAGGACTGTAGGAGGAAACTTGGAATTTTCCATACTTCCATAGGTTTTGAACTCCCTGAAGCCTGTTTTTACTATAAATCTAGCTGCCTTATCCCACCCTAACACTCTCATTTGTACTTAACACTCTCCCTGTTAATCCAGGAGGCATCTTCCCTACTCCCAGCCAACTGAATTTCTACTTTTTATAAAAATTCAAACTGTACTTTTAATTATTTTTAGTGAAGCTAAAATGTCATATTTAGAAATATATTTTAAAAGGGGCGCCTAGCAGGCTCAGTTGGTGGAGCATGTTGATCTTGATCTTGAGGTTGTGAGTTTGAGCCCCATGTTGGGTGTAGAGATTACTTTAAAAAAATAAAGTCTTTAAAAAATAAATAATATAGGGGTGCCTGGGTGGCTTAGTTGGTTAAGCATCTTGCTTAATGACCTTGATTTCAGCTCAGGTCATGATCTCAAGGTCATGAGATCAAACCTCACATTGCCCTAGCGGAGTCTGCTTAAGATTCTCACTCTCTCTCTCTCTCTCTGCCCCTCCCTACTTGCTCTCTCTCAAAAAACAAATTTTTTTTTAAATAAAGTAAAAAATAAAAAAACTAAAAGATAAATAAAATAAAAATGAAAATATATTTTAACAGACATCCAGTTAAAGTTGGCAGAGTAAAGACAATTTTTACTCTACCCCCTTTATTTGAAACCCACCAAAAATAAGAATAACAAAACATGAGGGAGAGGAGACATAATCGTTAATGAAGCAAGCAAGCAGCTACCACCCACTTCACAGACTTTGGGAGCATCGCTGTGAAACACTGTGACATTGGACTTAAATACAGGACCCACCTATGTAAACAAGTTACAGATATCCTCAAGGATACAGGTCACAAGCCTGTTTAAAAAAAAATAGATAAATGTTTTTAAAGGTTTTTTTTTTTAAGATAAAGGTAAAATTAGATCCCCCATACTTCATATCATATATAAAAATAGACTCCAACTGGATCAGCTATCTAAAATGCTATCTGAAACTCAAGAAAAAACAAGTGTTGGCAAGGATGTAGAGAAAAAGGAGCCCTCATGCACTGTTGGTGGGAATGCAAATGGTGCAGCCATTAAAGAAAACAGTTCCTCAAAAAATTAAAAAGAAAAAAATTAAAAATTAAAAAATTTTAAAAAATTAAAAATTAAAAAAGACTGCCCCCTCTCCAAAAAAGAAAGAAAGAAAGAAAGAAGACTGCCCCATATACATAAAGTGAAAAGGCAACAACTATATGGTCCAGTAATTCCACTAATGAATATTTACTGAAAAAATACAGAAACACTAATTTGAAAAGATACATGCACCCCTATGTTTATTGTAACATTATTTACAATAGCTTAATTATGGAAGCAACCCAAGTGTCCATCAATAGACAGATGAATAAAGATGTGGTGTATATAAAAATATACAATGGAATATTACTCATACATTAAAAAGAATGAAATCTTGCCATTTACAACAACGTGGATAGAGCTAGAGAGTATAATGTCAAGTGAAATAAGTCAGTCAGACAAAGACAAATACCATGATAGCACTCATTTGTGAAATTTAAGAAACAAAACAAATGAACAAATAAAAAAAGAGACAAGCCAAGAAACAGACTCTTAACTATAAAGAGCAAACTGATGGTTACCAGAGGGAGGTGGGGGTGGTGGTGAAATAAATGAAGGGGATTAAGAGTACACTTACCATAATGAGCACTGAGTAATTTATAGGACTGCTGAATCACTATATTGTACACTAATATAAAACTAATATAGCACTGTATGTTAACTATATTGGAATTAAAATTTTTAAATTTTTAAAAATTAAGAAGCTATGTAAATCTATATTTATCTAAATAAAACCCTACAGGTACTAAAATAAAACATGGCTAGTATTCAGTAAATTAATATTATAATAAATATATATGGATTAAACTAAAAAATTAAAATAAAAAACACATGGATAGATTTCTCTTGAACCTGGGTGTAGGGAAAGGCTTTTAATTGTGACTCAAAACCTAGATGCAATAGAAGAAAAATTAATAAAATTCATGAAAGAAGACTGCCCCCTCTCCAAAAAAGAAAGAAAGAAAGAAAGAAGACTGCCCCATATACATAAAGTTAAAAGGCAACAACCTTGGAAAATTATTTCAATGTATGTCACAGATAATAAGTTAATATATCTAATATATACACAACTATTTAAAATTGAGAGAAATTTAAAAAATCATAAAAGAAAACTGGACAAAAACATGAACCAACAATTCACAGAAAAAGATATAAAAATGCTCCTCATATGTATAAAGATATGTTCAACCTCATTCATGATAAGAGAAATGCAAATTAAAACTACATTGAAATATCATTTCTCATTGATGGATTGACAGAAATTAAGAAGCGTAACAACACACTGTTGGTGTGACTGAAGGGAAATGGGCTCTTTTACAGATTTCTGATGGGAGTACAAATCATTACAACCCTCATAAAGGGAATTTGTCTAGCTAACAAAACTACATATGCTTTTATCTTGTAACCCAGCAATTCCACTTCTGAGAATTTTCCCTGAAGATACACTCCAACAATATAAAGTACTAGAAACAACCTAATTGTACATAGGCAGAGTGATGGAATAAACTGGGGTACATTCACATAATGGAGTACTATGCAGCTATAAAAAATGAAGATCTCTATGAATTGATTGACAGTAATTTCTAGGATGTATTATTAAGTGAAAAAAAGTAAAGCACAAAAAAGTATCTATACTATGCCATCTTTTGTGTAAAGAAGAGTAAATTAGGAAATATGTATCTATCTGCTCACTTGACCAAAGAGAAATACAGGAAAGATATACTAGAGACTAATGAGACTGGTTACTTACAGGGTATGATTGGGAACAAAGAGACAAGGGTAGAGAGAATAAGAAGAAGAATGGCACTTTCTTGAATATAACTTTTTGTTCAGTCCTGCCTTTGGAACAACCTTAATATTTCACACAGAAAGAAAGAATTTAAGAAATTAGGAAAGAAGGAAGGAAGGAAGGAAATCAGCAGGGATGGGGGAGGAGTTCTAAAATTGAATACAAACAAAACAACAGAACCATAATTCAAATGAATAACATGACTACACCGAAATGGAAGAAAAAGAACTAACCCAATTAACTTTTGTACACAGTATTTGGACTAAATACCCTTGAGCTAAAAACAAAAAAAACTCTAAATAAATATTGAACTCTAATTAGTAGGCTTCATTTTTCTCAGAGGCATGAGCTAGAAATTCTGAAATTACTTTCTGAATATTCTAGGATTGAACTAATAAGTACATTTATTGTGGATAATGAATATCAGTTTTTTTACTGTCAGAGAAAGGAGTTACAAATATGGAAAGAGAGAAAGGTGGAATGAACCCTACAGTATTATGTTGAAATTGGAGGTATGAGTGTAAACTTGTGAGTTTTAGTCTAGTTAGATAATATAAATGGATATAGATCGTGAGGGTATGGCTATGTATGGATGCATGTATGTATGTACATATGATGATTCAAATATCTATCTCAGTTCTGCTTGCTGAGGGAAGTACTAACACCCCACCTGCAGTGAGTACACCTAGTGCCCAGATTTTGGTTTCTAAATACTGTTCTCTACCAAGGCTCTTTGGAAAAATGGCTGGCCCCAGGTTAGAAAGGAAAAATGCAAGATAAGCCTGAACTGTCATGTGCCAAGAGGGAAAGAAAACAATATTAAAGAAATGCTCAAGCTGTTATCAAAATATGTCAAAAGGACACAGTAGCCAGCTTGAGGTGTTCCTGGTGGCAAAGTAGGGAACAAGTTGAGCATCGAAATAAGTGATAATGTCAAAGAATTATAACCTATCGAATCCATGCATCCACATTCATATAAATAAATAATAGGGGAAGGAAAAGTTCTCCTGTGTTATATATTTGGTTTTGTTATGTTTATATATTGATTTTTCAGTAGTTTTATGGAGACATAATACACATGCCATACAATTCCCCCATTTAAAGTGTACAGTTAAGTGGTTTTAATATATTCACAGAGTTGTGCAGCCATCACCACCTCTAATTTTAGAACATCTTTATCACCCTAGAAAGAAACCCTGTCACTCTTCACTTCTCCTCACCCTTCATTTCTTACCCCACCCCTCAGCCTCAGGGGTCTCAGTCTACTCTCTCTCTTTGTAGATTTTTCTGCTCTGAACATCTCATGTGAATGGATTCATACAATATGTGGTCATTTGTTACTGGCTTCTCTCACTTTGTGTTTTCACAGTTGATCCATGTTGTAGCGTGTATCGTTACTTCACTCCTTTTTATTGCCAAGTAATATTCCACTGTGTGGATATACCATGTTTTATTTATCTGTTCATCACTTGATGGACATACGGGTTGTTTCCACTGTTTCACTATTATGAATAAATATGCTATGAACTATGTGGCCAAATTTTTATGTATGCAAACTCATGACAATTCATGTACATATTTTTATGTGGATATACATTTTCATTTCTCTTGGGTAGATTTCTCCAGGAGTGATTTTGCTGGCATATGGTAACTCCGTGTTTAACATTTTGAGGAACTGCCAAACTGTTTTCCACAGCAGCTTCACTACTTTTACATTTCGCATTTTACATTCCCACTAGCAATGCATGAGTGTTCCAGTTTCTCCTTATCCTGTTACTATCTGTCTTTCTGATGACAGCTGTCTTGCTGAGTGTGAAATGGTATCTCATTGTGGTTTTGAATTACATTTCACTAATGACTGATGGTGCTGAGCATCTTTTCATATACTTATTGTCCAATCGTATGTCTTTGGAGAAATGTCTATCCAGATCTTTTCTCATTTTTTATTGGGTTATTGACCTTTTTATTATTAAGTTGTGGAAGTTCTTCGTGTATTCTGGATACAAGTCACTTATCAGGTATATGACTTGAAAATATTTTCTCCCATTCTGGGGGTGAGTGGTCTTCTTACTTTCTTGAGGGCATCATTTGCAGCACAAACGTTTTTAATTTTGATGAAGTCTAGTGATCTGTATTTTCTTTTGTCATTTGTATTTTTGATGTCATATCTAAGAAACCAATGCCTAACCCAAGGTCATGAAGATTTATTCTTATGTTTCCTTCTAATTGTTTTATTTTTAACTCAAACATTTAGGTCTTTGGTCCATTTTTATTTTTTTGAGGATGGTATGAAAATATAGGCATCTAACTTCATTCTTTTGCTTATGGATATCCAGTTGTTCCAGCACCATATTTGAAAAGACTTCTTTCCCCACTGAGTTGTCTTGGCACTCTTGCCGAAAATCAAGTGACCATAAATGTAAAAGTTTATCTCTGGATTTTCAATTCTACACTATTTATCTGTATATTTATCCTTATACCAGTACCACACTGTCTTGATTAATGTAGCTTTGAAGTAAGTTTTAAAATTAGAAAGTGTTAGTTCTCCAACTTTGTTCTTCTTTTTTCAAGATTGTTTTGGCTGCCCTGGGACCCTGAGAAGGGTCAATTTTAGAGTTAGCTTCTTAATACTTGTTAATTTCTGGAAAAAAAACAAAAAAACAGAAAACCAGCTGGGTTTCTGATAGAGATTGTGTTGAATCTGTAGATCAATTTGGGGGAATATTACTAAGATTACCATCTTATAATACTAAGTTTTCTGATTCATGAGCATCTTTTCATTTATGTAGACAATCTTTAATTTCAGAAAGCTTTTTTTTTTTTTTTTTACTGTAGAAAGTCAACTTATAATTGCAAATGGAATGATGATATTAAAAGATCATCATTTGGCAGTCATCATAGTAATGACTGATTGGATAAGAATCACCAATGAATACAAAAAATTAGTGGGTTAAAATTTAAGAGATAACAAGATATTTACATAATCTCAAAGTATCTTCTCAAAAGATAACATATTAATTAAGCAGAGAATGAAATAGTACCTTTAGAGTAGAGAAATGCTGTAGGCACCACCTTAACCTTACTCTCTCATTTAATCCTCATGCCAAAATCCTCTGATAGAAAGACTGTTGTTAACCCCATTCTATAGATAAGGCAACTAAGGCCTATAGAGACCAAGTGACTTGCGCAGGGTCATACAGCTAATAATTGGTGAAGTTTTTCTGTTTCCAAAGTTTGTGTTCTTAACTGCAATGTTAAATTGAACACTTTATTTCTGCTAACCAATCTATTGTGTCAATAATTTAAGTGGAGAAATGTCAGTATTGTTCTGAATGAAAATCATTTACGTATCAATAAAAGTCACAAATAATGGCTCTTTATTCAAATATCCTCCTTGGACTATTAGCCAGGAAAGAACATCTCTCTCGAGAAATTTGTCTGCATTGTTTTATCAGACAATGAGAATTATACAACTCATTTCTCTTTTTTCTTCTCTGCTAGGGAACTTAAGCAAAAATAAATGCTCAAGTGGAGTAACTCATTTGAGTGCCTGGCAAAGTCTATTTCTAATTTGAGGGATCTGTATTGTCCTTATTAGTTGTCCTGTTTATATTGTGTTTAATTTTGTAAGCAACCTCAAATCCTATTTGGAAGTCAGTAGGACATAAATAACAAATTAGTTAATGTGAATATGCTAAACACTGTTGAATTGTACACTTTACTTAGTAAATTATCTGGTGTGTGTAACTCAGCAAAGCTGTTTTTTAAATGAGTAAGTTCATTAACGAAGTTTAAAGATACGAAGAAAGGCCAGGTGAGGGTTTGTGAAATTGTCAAAGAAGATACAGCCTCTAGAAAACAGGGAGGGTTGAGTGATAAGAACTGCAGGGCAGGTCGCTTCAAACAGGGGCATTCAGCAACTGGATGTGTCTGAAGACTAACCACTATACACCATGGACTAGAAGTAAAGTTGTCTGGTCTATGGGCTCAGGTCATGGAGCCTTGAAAAACAGGCCTGGATGGTGGGGTGAGCGATGCCTCACATATCAGGCTGAGAAACATGGAGCTGATTTTCCAAGCCAGGGGTTGCAAACTGGCAGCTGTCATGGCATATCTGGCCACAGACTGTTTTCTCTGGCCCACACACTATTTTGACAAATTTTTAAATTAGTTGCCAACATTACAAATTGGAAAATTCATACAAAAATCCACATTTCCTGCTTATCTTGGAAATCAGAAAACCTGTCCACATGGCCTGTATTCTCACTTGGCAAGGGTAACCTAGAGTTGAGAAGCATATGTATGTGCTTTTGGTCAGTCCCACCTTCCTCTTTTAGTCATGCTTCCTGCCTGGTCCCCATAAGCATTTGAGTTTGTGACTGTTGCCCAGGCAAGGGAGAGCTGTTGACATTTCGTGAGAATAGAGGGAGACATTGATGCTTTTATGTTTTGTGATGCTGAATCATAGGATGGACCGAAGGGGAGAGAGGAGATTATAAGCAGAGAGACAAGTAGGAGTCCAAAATGAAGATGGAAAGAAAAATATTTGGGGGGAGGAATAGGCAGGAATCCAAAAGTGGCTGAAATCAGGAGATAGAAATTTCTCCATGCACAAAGCAGTCTCAGAGTTGCTGGGGAGAAGACATTTTAGGGTTCATATGCTGGGCACTTGGGGATGTGGTACTGTATGCCAGCCACCCTTCACTGTGCAAAGGTCAGTACTTGCCCACTCCTTCTTTCTCATCCATCGAACGTATAGGGGGACCAGGCTCCTGCCATTGTAACCAAACTTTCGCTCCTTGGTGATAGAGACTATACAGGGGACTTGTCACACAAAGGAAATTTTATTTGCAACAAATGGAGATCATGGGGAATAACTTCCAAGGCCGCGAGTCCTTGAGTAGGGGTGAATGGGTTTCTTTTATTTAGGGTTAGGATGAATATTCAGAAAGGGGAGTTTTGTCATCAAAATGGGGGGCATACTGTTGCATGGCGTACTTAGAAAACATGCCTGTACATGTACCCTATGTTATGTTAATGAGGCTTGTGCTCCTCTTTGAGTGGAGATTTTAACATTATAACGAGGTAGAGGTAACTGTTGGGCACTCCATTGTCTATCTATGCAGATATGAGTCAGTGGTCAAGCTCAAACTGCTCTAGGCCAGCCAGAGCTCCTCCTGTTGTTTGCCTCTAAAAGATAAGGTTAACATTTCTGTGAAGAAGAAGGAGGGGTCAGTGGGGCTTTTGCTGGTGACAGTTTTAACCTTTAATCCTATGGGACATGGTTTCACCATGTCACCTCCAACAGGCTAACCTTGTATGTCTGACATACAGAATTTGCCCCAGTGCATGGCTGTGTCTGTCTCAGTGAATTGCTATACATATTAACTGTTAATTAAATCATACCTTTCTGCTTCTTGTAATTTAACAAATATCCCCCATCCTTGTCCTGGAATACCATATCCTCGTCTGCTGGTACATCCTTCTTCTCCATTAGTGAAAAATCTCCTTGTCTCACTCCACTCTGGTTTCTCCTCAGTTTCCTTTGCTCCTTCCCATTTAGAATGGATAACCCAGAATTCTGTTTCTTCTTTGGATGAAAAAAGACAGAAATAATGTCACTCCTGCCCTAACAACAAGAAAATCATAACTTTTATTGAATCTATCAGAAAGCTGAGGGTGCAGGGCAACCAAGTAGTCTGAAAACTAAGGAAAGATGGGCCCTTTAAGGAAAAATGAGACACAGGCACTGAATCATTTGTGGTAGAGTGCAGGAGAAAAACTTACCAGGTTCCATACAAATGGGTAAGAAGAATTCAGGAAAAAAAATTTAACTTCTAAAAACCAAAGGAACGTTTATATGAGAGTATAGAACCATGGGAGCAAACTCCCACTTGCAAGCTCTGCACTACAAACCTCTACTGCATGCTCACACTAAAGACTAGACATAGGATGGGAAACTAGAACATACCTCACAAGCATAGAGGGCTGCGACTGTGGCAGAGGCACAAAACTCAGTATTCAGGACTCTTGCCCCCTTTGGGATCAAGCCCTAAAATCCTGAGAGGGGATGGGCAGAAAACTTTATCATCCTCAGAACACAACTGAAGACCCATTGCAGGTGGCATAAGGGTAAAAGAATAAAAGTCTGCCCCTGAGATGGGGTCAGGAGGAAATCATTCTGAGCCCAGAAGCCTATACTAATACCCTTAGATGTCTCCTACTGCTGGTAAAGGAACAGGAAACTCTCTCCCTCATAAGACCCACCAAAGTTACAAGGCAGAGTTTGGCTGCCATAGGAAGGTAGACTGGATCTGTGAAAAAGCCCCACCCCCAAACCCGGGGACACAGGGAGTGACTATGCCAAAGCTGGACCAGAAAACAGAATATTTTTGTTCACTACCCCCAGTCTAGTACCAAGTGACAGCAATAGCAATCTACTGCAGGGGAAAGGGCAAGAGAGCATGGAACCCTCTTTCAGGTGCAGACACATAGAGAATACTAAAAGCTGACAACGTTACAGAAATGATTAAAAAAACAAAAAACCCTCTGCACCCCAGCCACCACCCTAAACACAAAGCATCTCTAGAAATATTTGAAGCAGGTGGTGCACTGAAGGTAACTACATCAACAACAAAACCCAAGCCCAATTTTATTCCTGACTAAATTGACTCAACCCCCACATTGGGGTTGAGAAGAAAAGGCTTCCCCATTTGCAGGCATATGTCTTTATTTTAGTCTACTATTCTAGATACTGTGTCTGGCATTCCATCAAAATTTACAAGACATGCAAAAAGCAAGTGAAAACAACTCCCTGCCAAGAGATACAGCAATCAAAAGAATCAGACTCAGAGATGAACCAGATCAGTTAGAACTCATAGAGATTTTAAAATAACTATAAATAATATGTTGAATGCTCTGGTAAAAAGGTAAACATTCATAAACAGTTGAGAAATTTTAGCTGAGAGATGGGCGCTATAAGAGTCAACTATAAGTGATAGAATTTTTAAAAAATAGTAATAAAGAGAAGTGAAATGCTTTCAAAGGGCTCATCAGAATACTTCACACTGCTGAGAAAAGAAAAATGAACTTTAAGGGAGGTCAATGGAAATTCCCCAAACAGAAACACAAAGAAGAGTTTAAAAAAGAGCAAAAAGAAATATTTAAAGAATAGAGCATCCAGTAGGTATGGAACAATAAAAAATGGTCTAACGTAAGTGTAATTGAAATCCCAGAAAGTAAAGAGAGAGGCAATGAAGCAGAATAAATATTTGAGGAGATAATGGCTAATAATTTTCTAAAAATAAAATAACATCAAATTACAAATCCAAGAAGATCAGAGGACCACACCAGAATAAATAGCCTGTCCTCCAAATACTAACAAACTAAAAACTCAGACACATTGTATTGAAACTTCTGCAAACTAATGATAAGGACAATATCTGGAAGGCAGCTAGAGGAAAACAGACACATTACATACAGAGGCATAATTATGGAAAACTTTTCACCAGAAACTATGGAAGCCAGAACATAATGGAGTAATATCTTTAAAATATTGAGAGAAAAAAACCTGTCACCCCAGAATTCTATATCTCAAAAAATAAACATGGGATACCTGGGTGGCTCAGTCAGTTAAGCATCTGACTCTTGATATCAGCTCAGGTCTTGACCTTGGGGTCATGAGTTCAAGACCCGTGTTGGGCTCCATGCTGGGTGTGGAGCCTACTTAAAAAAAATTTAAAAATAAACGTAAGATAAGGACTTTTCTAGACAAACAAAGGCAGAGAGAATTCATTATCTGCAGATGTATAGTATGAGAAATGTTAAAGAAAATCCTTCGGGAAGAAGTATATGGTATCAAACAGTAATTTGGATCTGCACAAAGAAATTAAGATCTCCAAGAACAGTTTAAAAGAAGGTGAATGTTTTTTAAACTTCTTTCTTATTTTAAACCGTCCTAAGAGAGAACTGACTATCCAAAGCAAAAATAACTGCAATATATTGTGACAAAGGATTTGTGTGTAGAAGATATAAGAACTCTTAAAAAAAAAAAAAAGCAAAAGAAAACACAAACAATCCAATTTTTTTAATGGGCTAAAGTTTTGAGCAGACAATTTACCCAAGAAACTATACATATGGCAAATAAGTACATGAAAAGATGCTCACCATCATCAGTCATCAGGGAGATGCAAATTCAAACCACAGCAAGATGCCACTGTGCCCCTATTGGAATGGCTTCAGACAGACAAAAATCTGGCAGCACTGAATGTCTGCACAGATGAGACAGCTGAAGCTCTCGTACATTGTGGGTGTTTGGGTTTCTTTGTGGTTTTTTTTGTTTTTGTTTTTTTATTTATAAAGTGAGTTTACTTATAGTTTAAATACACAGACTTCCTTCTATTTTCTATAACAAGCATTCTAAGATTCAATGAATAATCTTCTTGGCAACTATTGTATTCTAGGGAGACATTAAGCAAGAACTTTTTACTTAACATTGTTGTTTCTATTTATTTTTTTATTTGAATGTAGTTGACATACAATGTTACATTAGCTTCAGGTGTACAAATGGGTGATTCAACAAGTTTAAGCATTACTCCATGCTCACAAGTGTAGCTACCGTCTGTCACCATATAACACTATTGCAGTATCATTGACTGTATGCCTTAGGCTGTGCCTTTTATTCCTGTGACTTATTCACTCCATAACTAGAAACCTGTATCTCCATCTGCCCTTCACGCATTTTGCCCATCTCAAACCCCCCCTCCCCCAGCAACCATCAGTTTGTTCTTTGTGTTTACAGGTCTGATCCTGCTTTTGTTTGTATGTTTATTCATTTGGGTTTTGTTTTTTTAGATTCCACAAAGAGTGAAATCATATGGTATTTGTCTTTCTCAGTCTGACTTATTTCACTCAGGATCCTACGTTATTGACAGGAGACCAAACAGTATAGCCGTTTGGAAAAACAGTTTGGCAGTTTCTTATAAAGTTAAACATATACTTATCTTAAGACAAGCAAATCTCACTCCCGGATGTTTACCTGAGAGAAATGAAAACTTGTGTTCACATAAAACTTGAAAATGAATACTTATGGCAGCTTGGTTCATAATCACCAAAAAATACTGAAAAACCATCCAACTGTCTTCAACTAGGAAAGGGATCAACAAACTGTAGTCCATCTATACTGTGAAATACTATTTAGCAATAAAAAGGAATACACTGCTGATACCCACAAGAATAAGTTTCAATCTCAAGTGCGTTGTTAACCAACAGAAACCAGACTCTGAGGCTACATACTGTGTGATTCCATTTATATGATCTTCTGGAAAGACAAAATTACACAACAGAAAATAAATCAGGGATGCCAGAGGCAGGAGATAGGTAGAAGGGTTGATTATTTGAAAGGCATGAGGTAACTTCTTGGGGTGATGATATGGTAACACAACTCTGTGCCTTTGTTGAAACTCATAGAACCAACCCTATGCTAAAAAGAGTGCATTTTGCTCTATGTAAAGTATACCTTAACTAGAAAAATAGACAAATCGGGCACTGTTAGCTTCTGTTTTGGGTTCATACTGTTGAGAAGCTTCTGGGCTGTGGTATAATGACTCCAAGCCTTCCCAAGTCCAAGACAGGAAAGGACTAAAAACAGCATTTCAACCAGAATGTATCAAGTACCTGCTATTGATAAGACCAGGTCAAGACAGTATAGGGGGAAATTGGCTTATGTTTACTCAACACCTTTTTGTTTTTATCAGAGCTTACTATAGGTTGTCATCCATGCAAAAACTGACAAAGGGCTTATCCCACCAAACCACAGCCTAACCTTGCCCCTAGTGGGGGGGACGCAGTCTCGTTGCAGGACTGAATGGATGGCCGCTCTGCCAGCGAGTCAAAGGTAGAGCCCTCTCAGTGGCTTCACACACTAAGGTGAACCTGGGAAAATCAACTTCTGTCTCCTATACATAGCATAATAACATTTTTATGTATGTGAAATTTGAGGTCTTGAAGGGGCAAAGTGGGAAGAAGGAGGCATTGGAAATGGTTTGGGGCACAGGCCAGGACTGGACAGGCCTGGGTGATAGTGAGAGAGCAGTGGTACACACGCTTTCCTTCCTGCCCTTGTCAGGCAGAGTGTGCTGTTTGAGTGTATTCCAAGCAGCACTATTCAGTGGGCTCCAGGCATCCCTTAGCCATAGCTAAAGACTTGCCCAAACACAGCCCACCCCAAAACGGGCACCAGATTTCTTTCCCTATTGCTGGTGTAGACCTGCCTTAAAGGCCCAGATATGCCTTCTTGAAGTGTCAGTTCCAGACCTTTGTCTGTCTTTTTCAACACTCTCCTGCCAAGGCCTAGCACAGTGCCTGGACAGGCTCAGGAAATGCTTGATGAGGCCATGAATGAATGGATTGGTTTCTCTAGACAAAGGCATTTCTAGAAACAGCTTGGACATCCAGAGGCCAAGTATAATCAGGCAGAGACCTTGGCTCACAGAACAACCTGGCCCCTTTTTGCAAGTCCTGCATGGGGCCAACATGGCTTATGGAGCCAGAGGCCCTCTCTCAGGCCACATGACTCTTTATAATGATAGGGAGGTTGGGAGAAGTGAACATAGAGTTTTCCCATGACCTCAGCTCTGTCCCGTCTCCTCTGTTCCAAGAAAGAAGGAAGGAAAAGAAGGAATAACACAAAGAAACCCAGTCCAGTAGGGCCAGAGCCAGCCAGGGGGGCTGCCCAAGCATTACTTACTAGGCCATACTTCAGGGGCTGCCATGGTCACTAGTAGCACATCCATGGTGTTGCCAGTGGATCAAACCACATACCAGCGCACCCAGAGATGAGACCAAGAACCAGTCAGATGCAGGGACGAGCAGAGATCAGCCGGGCCACGCAAAGCTTGTAGGATGGAGTAAGGCCAGTACATGGCCTGCCTCCCATCCCCAAGCTCCAGACCAGGTGTTTCTCCAAATAGGTCTGCAGCCACTGGAGTGGGCTCTGGTTATCAGAGCATCAGGGTCATGATAGCCCTCTAGAATCTTGGTCTGCTTGTCTGACTTTGTTAGAAGGAGCCTGAACTCTGGTACAATGATCCCAGGACCATCCTTGCTCCTCAGAACTTTCGTGCCACGCCCAAGCATTTGAACCCTCCATGACCCACAGTCCTGACTTCGCAGCCTCATGTCTCTCACATTCTAGCTTGTGTCCTGTGCTGTTGCCACACAGATCAGCTTGCCTTGCCTTGCCATTCCCCAAGCTCATCCCATACATCTCCCCTACCTGTTCATACTACTGCCTGTATCATTCTCTGCACCTACAATGCCGCACTCCCATCTTTACTTAACACAATTCGGTCCATCCTCCAAAGCTTATCTTGGGTGATATATTCCCCCAAAAAGCTTTTCTGATCCTTTTGACCCAGTGGGCATCAACTGGTGATGGGGAGACCATAATTACACTCCACCCTCCTATCCCCTTCACTATGATCCTGCCACTGGAAACAATGAGATTTAATATCATATGATACTTTCCCATCACCAAATTGAGAGCTACTTCTATAATCAGACATGATTATTCCATTTGGTGGTGGATGGTGGTGGATGGCTACATGGTGTTACAGTGATTTGTGAACTTGGCTTTGAGGAGTTTCTTCTGGCTGCATGGCAGTGTGGCTTACGGAAGGCCGGCTGGCTGTCAGGCCACAAAGAGGCCCATAGACAAGGTCTCGGAGCCTTCACCATGGTACAGCAGTCTACCACACACTAGCCCCACATCTCCTCTTAAACACTCACAAGAGACGGATGTGTAAAGCCAACTTGATAATTTATGAGGAGACCAAACTACTAAATAATATTAACAGAGGCCTGACCAGCTCCTTCTGTCCCTATAGGCACACCTATACAGGAAGCTAATTTTAATTAGGAGGTGGTTTAGAGAACCAGGAACCAGAGAAGGGAGCAGTTAAGCCACTTCATAATGAGAATGTTTACTACAAGGGCACCTGGGTGGCTCAGTTGGTGAAGCGTCTGCCTTCAGCTCAGGTCATGATCCCAGGGTCCTGGGATGGAGTCCCGTGTTGGGCTCCTTGCTAGACAAGTAGCCAGCTTCTCCCTCTGCCTGCTGCTCCAGCTGCTTGCGCTCTCTTTCTTTCTCTCTCTGATAAATAAATAAATAAATTCCTTAAAAATATTTTAATTAAAAAAATAGAGTGTTTGCTGCATCGGGTTCTGTGTATCAGTCAGGTTTCTGTGCCAATGATGCTATGTAACAAACCTGACATCTCACTGGCCTAAAACACCAGTTTGCAAGTGGACTGTGGAGACCCTATTTCGTGCTGCAGTTTGGGTTCAGGTCAACTCACATGTGTCTCATTCTGGGACCCAGACTGAAGGGGCTTCTGGGACAAACTCTTCTCATGGCGAATGGCAGAAGCAGAAGAGGCAGGCAAAGACCCCCCCTCACATCACAGCCACTCACATTCCTCTGGCTGAAGCAAGCCAAGGCTAAAGATAGCAGAGCTGGGAATAGACTTACCTCAGGGAAGCCATGGCAAGGACAGACAAGGAAGGAATGATTGTGTACAGATAATGCAATCCGTGCCCCCCTGGGGAGTCTGGGAAGTGCCTCTGGGCCACAGGACTATCCCTGCGCAGGGACTGGACCAGGGTGCCGAATCTCCAACAGTGCTGGGGCAGATGGGGGAGGGGGTCCTCTCCAATGACTTTCTTTCTGCTTAACACAACCTTCCTTTATATAAGTTACGCATTAAATCCAATTACAGTCCTGCTGACTGAGGACTCTCTTGTAAGGTGACTTTGCCTACTCAGCTCCATAATTCAGCTCTCCAAGGTGAATCTTCTTTGCCTTACTTCTCTGTTCTTTCGGGATGCCCCACTACTGCCCCCAGGTAGCTCCTCCATGAGAAGGCCAGTCTTTGAGGGCAGGGACCATGTGTTCTTCATCTTAGAATTTGCTATGGTCTGAATGTTTGTGTCCCCCACAAATTCATATATTGAAACGTGCCCCCAAAGGTGATGGTATTAAGAGGTGAGGCCATCAGGAGGTGATTAATCATGAGGGCTATGCCTTCTTGAATGGGACTAGTGCCCTAATAAAAGAAACTCCATAGAGCATCCTCGTCCCTTCCACAATGCAAGGACATAGCAAAATGACAAGGTCTGTGAACCAGGCAACTCTTACTAAACACCGAATCTGCTGGTGCTATGATCCTGGACTTCCTAGCCTCCAGAACTAGAAGAAATACATGTGTGTTGTTTATAAGCCACCCCATCTGTGGCATCTTGTTATAGCAGCCTGAATGGACTAAGGTAGAATTTCTCCCAACTATCACAACACAACTACGTGGAATTGAGTATTGGCTTCCAGAAAAACTGATGTGAGAGCACCCATTTTCATTGCTGTGTCCCCACTAAGCTCCATGAGAAGGGTGCTATCTTGATCGCCAGGGTATGTGCAGTGCCCAGAATGGTGCTTGACACAGAGAGATGTCTAATAAATACTTGGAAGTAAATGAATACATGAATGAGTCAGTGAATTCTTCTCCCCCCATCCATTGCCAGCTGCCAGTAACTTCCCCATCTTCTCTGCCTCTCAGCCTGACAGCCTGAGAATTGTCAAGGACATCCCCTAGATCATTGTCCCTGCCACAACTCTGCCAAACAGGCACTTCTCACGGGAGGACAGAACGGAACGTTCCCTCTCGACACCTTTTCCCACTGGTTTTTGCGTTTGCCTCCCTCAGACTCAACAATGGCTGATTCAAGGCCATGAGTCATGCTGGCTCTGAGTGTGATTTAATGGGGGCTGTTGGACGGACGTCACAAGAATCACACCCACCGACAAGGTGCTGCTCTCTGTTTGCTCAGAGATCAACAAGAAATGGTCTTCTGGCTATCTAGGGGGCCAGAATCCCAGCCCCAGCACCCCCTCTTCCTCCGGTAATTGTGCAGATGAGCCTCTGCCTTCCTTCCCGTGGCACATTCACGATGCCTGCTCCCAGCCTCAGTGTGCAGCTCTGCTCAGGCACTGCCACTCAAGGAGGCCACTGCATCCTGTTCATCTTCGCAGAGCGCCATGTCTGGGAGCAGGCACAGTGCCCAAGAACCATTCAGAAGTGAACACCAGAATCTCCACTGACTGTTCCGTTCAGCTCCTACTCTTTTTTGCTTCATATTCAATAAGTGAGAAGAAGGTGTCATCTTTGTCTCCAAACACTGATAGGAAGGGGGAGAAGGGTCCCTCCTGTCACAGCACATTTCCTCCCCTGTTCCTTGTTTCTGAAGTTAATTGGTGTCCACCAGTGTCTGCTGGTGCATTTTTAAAAGCATTGTAGTGGTCAGGGGTCACTTATCAATAATAGGAAATTGGATAGAAATGAGAAACAGTTTTTATCTCCTTGGGAGTCTTAGGGGGCCCAGCTGCTCCTCCAACAAGGCAGCCAAGGCGACCACGCTGTGATGATACTTTGATACTTCGGCTGAGCGGCCTGGTTCCTGCCATCAAGTCAGTCAATGCCTGTAGCCGTGACAGGACAGAGGCACAGTTAACCCCCTCAGGTGGCAGCACTTGGTAGAGCCCCTGGGAAGCAGAGGATTCCTTTGCTTATCAGGCTCACTTTTTTCAAGGAGGAAGAAGAGTCCTACTCCAGGCCAAGAATGGCTAGCAGAGCACCCTCAGGCCTCTCGTGATTAGGATGGGGGGAGGACGCAGTGTTGGGAGTATCAGAAGAAATCTCTGCTCCTCTTGGACTCCTCCACATGCCTTTCTCTTTCCTAAAGGCGTGCTTGACACAGCACAGTGGGCAGCATCCGAGAGCAACCATATCATAAGCATAGAGCACTTTACAGCTTCCATCTTCATATCTGTTATCTTTTTTATTCCTCACTGCCCTTTGCATAGGTGTCATCACGGTGCCCATTTTATAGATGAGAAAACTGAGGCTCGTTGAGGTAAAAGGAATTGTCCATGGCTAACCAGCCAATGAATGGTGAAGCAGAGACCCGCTTCTGTCTTGGGTCAGCCTGTTGCATGTGGATCATTTCCACTGACCCCACACAGGAGGGAGTGTGATGTTGTGAGCCTGAGACTGTGTTCATACCCAGCCAAGTGGGGGAGGGCCCTCCTGGCTGTGAGCTGTGGCTGCACACTGCCAATGCCGATATACGGGATTGGGAACGAAGGCATCATCTTCTCCACACGGGATGGTATCCCTGGGCCTTCTGTAAAATTGTGTTCATGTTCCGGCTGGTTGCCAAGGGCATGGCTGATTATTCTGTTCTGGCAGCTCGTTGATACCCATTAACCTTGTTATCTGGAGTGCGCCCCCAACCTCCCGCCAGAGTAGTTCCCTCCACCTCTCCTCAAGTTTTTCCTTATTTCCAAATTAATCCACATCCTGCCACCATAGCAGTAATTGGGGGCAAACACTTCAAAACCTTACACTGCGTGTAGATGGAACATTTTTTTAAAAAATTGCTTCCCCAACCAGTGGTGCCCCTAATGCAATCAGAAAACTGAGCTCTTCTCTCCCATCTTTCAGCCACATCTTACAGACTCTCAGCTTCCTTTGTCAGGGGAGTCGTTTTGTTTCTGTGGAGTGTGTCTTGTCTTACGCTGAGCCAGGGTTTGGGGGTGGGGGAAAGAAGTTGGCCAGAAATAAAGAGATCTAGGCTCCTTTTGTTCTTTGCAGACAGATGCTTGAGAACTTTCCAGTGCTGGCCAAGAAAAGGAAAGTCTATCCGGTTACAAGACTAGTCTATTAATTTCATTAAGCCTACAAAGCAAGTTCTTTATCAGATTGTGAGGGTTTTTTGTTTGTTTGTTTGTTTTTAATAATTGCCATAGCGTCTGGCCCTGACAGAAAGGAACTCAGCATCAGAAACAGTTGTGGTGCCAATGTCCTAATGACACAGGGATAGCAGCCTCTACGGAGAAAAAAGACAGATGTCAATTAGCGCAGAGCAGCTTTGTGCTCATATTTTGAATACAAGCAAGAAATGTCTCAAAGCAAAGGACAGTAGCTGTGAGTCAAGGGTTCCCCCAACACACACAGTTTTGTTTTGTCTGCTCTTACATTAGCTAAACTAAATAGAAATATAAATTTAAATAGGAGCTCACACACACACACACACACACACACACAGGCCATCATTAGTGGTTCCTCTGGAACTCAGGATCTAGAAACTGTCACGTTCTCAAAAGCCAGAGTGACCTCCAAACATCAAAAGTTTGTTAACATTATTTCAGTGTGATTGTCACAGCCTGGGTTCCTCATCTCCAGCCTGAGCTCATTGCTCTCCCTCCCCGAACAAAATAGGCATGCCCTCACGGATTTTTCTGGGAATTTCCTGCTCTCCCTTTGTCACTATTCAGGATCCTGATGGCAGGAATGCAGTTTGGACCCCACCGTCTTCAAGGACCTCTGCAGTCTTGGCCGCAGCCACAGAAGTGGCATCTTCTCATGTCCTCCCGACGCCCAGAGCTTTCTTTCCCCCAGGCCTCTTGTAGAGCTCCTTCCCTGCCTGGGGGGCAGTAGGGCTCACCCTGTTGGTCATCCGGGAACCGGGGTTAACGAGGCGCCCTGGATTTCAGTTCTGATGTTGGTGCTGTGTCTCAGCAAGGGTCCTTGGAAGTAGCTCTCCCAGGCTGCCTGACTTCATCAAGTGAAGAATGCCTGTGGGCTCCCTGCTCTGTGGCACTTCCTTCTCGGGGTTCACCTTGGGAGTTTCTCTAGTGCGGTACAGACCCTCCAGGAGTGGGGAGCAGCCCCCTCTTCCACCTAAGGCAGAATGTAAGAAAAAGTGAAAGGGAAGCTTCCGCTGTTCTCTGAGGCAGAACATCTCCTTGGGGCTAAGCTCTCCCCAGACTTGTGCTGCCATTTCTGCCAGGGGAGCTGGGCTAAAACGCAGGAAGGCAAAGCTGCTCCGGAGGAAACCAGGAAGGCCTCACGCCGTGGCGTTGGTGGGACAGACAGACACTCACATGCTGTAAGTGACTCCACCTAAGGATTTATGATGAGAACCAGACAGGTCAGTTACCGCACGCCAAGGAATCACAGTGATGACTTGAAGACGAGACACACATCCTGCTCTTCATTCATTCATGGTCGTCCATCAGTCCATCCATCCATCCAGCCAGGGAGCCTGTTGTTCAGCCCTGATAGTTAGCATGATGCTGAGTCCGCAGCGGGGGGTTAATTACTCTGCTAAACTCAGAAACTGCCAAATAGACTGGTCTTAATGCTTGCCAGAGACTCATAGATCCTCAAATGCATTCCTCTTGTTTCGTTGGCATTATTAAAGGTGTACGACCAACCCCCCTATTTAGTATTCTTCTGACGGGATATCACAGAAACTCTATGAGATATAACTGATAGGAGCAAACCAGATGTAACAGGATTTTCACTGGAAAAATTCCACTGCTTCTGGCCACTGATCTCCAATTCATGCCTTGAATTTTGGACGGTCTTTTGGGAACAGGTCTTTGAGGTCTGACTGAGGCTGGAGCCAAATAGATCCTGATGCTCTGGACACATTCAGGCCCTGAGGTCGGACCCCCAGGTGCTCCCCGCAGCCTGAGTTTCGTCAGCCCAGTGGTGGGGGCCACGCCTTCACTCTTTGTCTCTGCTCATTATTTCCACTGAAATCAAGAGTCTTCAGAGTATGAGATGTGGATCAGCTGTTCTCCTGAGCTCTGCATATGCATCTCATTGTCTAAAGCCAGAACACAATGTACAAGAAATGGGAAACCGAATGTCTGAGTAGTGCTTGTCATTCACAAGGATCAGGCAGCAGCTCCCCTCACTGGAGGCACTAATGGATCAGGGCGTTGGTGCCTGGTGCCGTATCCGCTGGCCCTCCAAGCCCTCTCAGGAACAGTCCTCCATTGTGTGAATTAATTACATTCTGTGAAACCACCTGACCCTGAATCCAGTGGACCTGCCCTCAGCAAAAAGAGGGAGGAGCACTCACGAGAGCGAATTGTGTTCTCCACGCGCTTTGCTGGGCAGCAGCCTGGCCATATCCATCCCAGAGAGAGCCACCAGAAAGACTGAATTTCCTGCCAGCAGAGGCTCGCCCTAAGGGCACGCATGAGCATCACTTCCCTTGGTTCCTGTGGGGGCGGCCCACCAAGGTCACTCTGTCCCTGGGACTGGAGAGGTGGCATGGCTTAGAAAGCCATCATGCAGGGCGCCTGGGTGGCTCAGTGGGTTAAAGCCTCTGCCTCCGGCTCAGGTCATGATCTCAGGGTCCTGAGATCAAGCCCCACATCGGGCTCTCTGCTCAGCGGGGAGCCTGCTTCCCCCTCTCTCTCTGCCTGCCTCTCTGCTTACTTGTGATCTCTCTCTCTGTCAAATAAATAAATAAAATCTTTAAAAAAAAAAAAGAAAGAAAGAAAGCTGTCATGCCACGGCCATCCTAGGGGTGCACATATGCACCACAGCGGTGGTTGCTGCATCCTGCTCACATGTCCTATGGCTCACATGTCCTATGGCAGGCGTGAGCTGAGCTCATCATCTCAATTAATACTGGAGACAACCTTGTGGGGTAGAGACTGTCATCCGCACATCGCAGACCAGGAGACATGGCCCGGGTTGGTCACTTGCCATGTTGCTGGCGATCCTGGGAGCTGGACTTCAGCCCAGATTGTCTGCATTTGGCAGACAATTGCCTCTCACAGGAACAAACGCTGGAAGGGAATGTGCAAAACAAAACGAGTGTTGTGCCAACTCCCACATCCCCATCCCTGCCTTGTGCCCCTGCTGTGCTCTCTGGACACTCCGGAATGTCCCAAGTGCACGGCAGTGCTGAACCGTCATCTCCTGACCCAAGCCCATCCCCCATGCCTGTGTCTTCTTCTTTTTCTTTTTATAAAAAAGATATTATTTATTTATTTGAGAGAGAGAGGGTGAGAGAGAGAGAGCACTAGCACCGGGAGGGGCAGAGGGAGAAGCAGACTCTCTACCGAGCAGGGAGCCCAACGCAGGGTTCGATCCCAGAACCCTGGAACCATGACCTGAGCCAAAGGCAGATGCTGAGCCACCCAGGTGCCCCCATGCCCATGTCTTCTAACCAAATTTTCTAAGCCTGATACAAATACACTGAAGGCAACCTTGACTCTTGCCACCTCCTCTCTGCTTGACCCAGCATTCCTCACCTGCTGCCTGTACCACCCTCCTCTTTGACCTGCTCCATCTCACTGCCACAGCCTGCCAGACGTATTAGGTCCCAAAAAAGCATCTGCTTACAGGCATGGCTCTCCATTTTCTCTACTTTCTCTACTCAGGCCATTACTTCCCAGCCTCAGTTTACCCCTAAAGCCTCATTTGCTACCACCACCCCTCCCTGCACACACAACCAGTCTCTGTACCCTCTTGCTTTACCTCTGTACCCTAAACATGCCATGGCCTTATCATGGCTTAGCACCCACACACCTCCAGGGATAGTCAATGCTTCTCAAGTTCCTCTCTACCTGGGTGCTCTGCAACTCACCCCCCTGAGTGCCTCCTCTCTGCCCCCTCAGTCCTAATCTCTCAAAGATAGGGGCTACCACCCATCTCCACTCCCCCAGCACTCAGCTCAGGGCCTGGCACCCAGGTGCAGCTCAGACAATGAGAGATGGGTAAATAAACCAGGCAATATAGAAGAGCCTGTAGATCCTCCCTGAGCCAGGACCTATGTGAACTTGAGTCAGTTCCTGGCAGTAATGGAAGACAGGGGACTCAAATAGCCTGGGGCTCACAGTGAACTATCAGCCTCCTCTTCATCTGCATCTCATGAAAGTGAGATGGGGCACTCATGAAAGTGCCCTCTGGGTTGGAGGAGACTGGGTGCCTGAGTCTCTCCACCTGGGTGAGGTGGCCTATGGCCGTGACTGCTCAGGGACTGGTGCCATCAGCTCCAAGAGCACCCAGGCAAAGGTGCCCACCTTCCCCACTTCCCTCCTGCCAAAGGCCCCTGTGCCTGAACTAATTAGGCAATCGTTAGCCCAGAATAGTTAGCCCTGATGTGGGCTCCCTTTCTGACTCTGCACAAAGTTGCCAGAATCATGAAAAATGTCCTCCAGAAACCATCGAGAATGCCAGATCCTTTGAGAGTCTCTTCATCTAGTTGCTTGCCTCCCTGAGAGGCTAGAAATGCACCCATGCATCCATTGAGAGGCTCTGCTGCTTCAGTGAATATGCAGAGCTGTTTGTTCAGTCCTGTGAACATGGAAAATAAGCCATCAGCATCCCTGGGGGCTCTACTGGCTGCCCACCAGCATCCCCCACCCAAGCACGTAACAGGACCAGAATCCCATGAAACATCAGGCTTCAGTGAGCTGTCCACCTGTGCAGGTGACGAGCTCTGGCCTTCTAAATGGTCGGAGTGATCCCATCCCTTGTGCCATGGGTGACTGTTTCAGGGGACACAGGGCTCAGCCAGTCAGCCCAAAGCATTCCTGACATTGTCTCAGGAAGGAATGGAAATGTGATCCAGTTTGGGGAAATGACACATAAGGAAAATTTGTTAGGAACATCTTGGGAAAAAACTTCTTTGCTTTTATTATTTTACCATATGTCAAAAGGAAATATGATAGTGGTTGCAAGGGTTTAAACTCTGGAGGACGTTTTGCCCCCATGAGGGAGGCTGCTTAAGGACAAAGCTGCCATCCTGGAAGGCAAAGCCTGAAAGAAAATTAGGGTGCTTGATAGTGTTGTTGAGCTGCTGAATCAAACCAAGCCTGATATCCATCTTTTCTCTGAATCTTCCCATTATGTGAGCCAATCAATTCCCTTTGGGGGTGGAACTAGTGTGAGATGAGTTTTCTTTTTCTGACAGTGCTACCAGATTCACTCCATCCTGGAAAATCGCTTCTTATACAGGTGAGAGCTCTGCCCCTATGTCACCTGGAGCCTCCATCTCCCTATCAATGAAAGTGGTAGTTCATCAACCTTGCAGTGGAGAGGGAGAGTGAACATGGTTCCTGGCGCATAGTAGGTGCTCAACGAGTGCTATTTTCATCCCTTGCCCTAGGCCACTTCAAGAGTCAATTATTCCAGGATTTCGTTATAAAATGGCAAGAGTAATATTTGCTGTCCTTTCCTGAAATGCTTGCTTTTTGGGTCAAATAAAAGAGATGTGAAGACACTGAGCAATACAAAAGCCTCCCCCTGGTTAAGGCATGAATATTACAGACCCAGAGGGGCTCGATGGCTGTGATCCCCTTAGGCTCGATGCCTCTTCTGTGAAGCCCACCCAGATATCTCCCTCCTCTGAGCTCCCTTGGCCCCTGAGGCTCTCCTGTGACCCTCCTCATAGGCACAGTAACTGCACATTGATGCCTGTGGCCTGACTCGCCACTATGAGAACACGTCTCCTTTACCCCATGTCTAGTACACAGGGCAGAGGCTGGCCCTCCCCAAACAGTTATCAGAGAGAGAGAGAGACTCCAAAAGTCACTGCAAATGGCCGCTTGGGAAAATCAGAAAACCACATCTTTCTGGGAAGCTGTTGATCAGTGGGCACTGGTCTGGCCTGCAGATGGTTGTCCCAGCTGCCCCATCAACATCATGGTGATTTTCTGTTGTCATTCTGCCCTGTCATCCAGCCATTTCGTCTCCACATTCCCCACCACATCTCAGTTTCTGCCACATGCCTCTCCTGGTTCTCCCCCTCACTCTCCACACCTCCACCCTTGAGCTGGCTCTGGGGGCGTTGAACACTGTCCAGCCTCCCCACCCTGTCTCTCCACACATCAGCTCCTTCCTTTCCCACTGCAGAAGGGCTTTTTCCTTGTGAAAAAAAGATGCTCAGCCTTGGTAGCTCTGAACTCACATTCTCACAGCTTGGCAGCTCAAGAGGAACAAATACAAATTTTAGAATCCCAGAGAAGCACTCTGATTGGCCTGGCTTGACTCATGTGCCCTCCCCTTGGGCCAATCCCTGAGCTAAGGTGCTATGAGTGGCAGCTCCCACTAGGATGGCCTCCTCAGAGTGATCTGGTCATCCTAGGGAGGGGGTGAGGACTCTGGACAGACAAAAAGGGAAGTCCACTGCACCCCCAAAACAGGAGCTCTGCTTGGCTTTAGGACTGCCTCACATGGCAGGGCAGGTACCTGTCTTTCCCTCCATGTGTCCCCACACTCGCCCTCCCTCAGCAGCCCTGGCAGATGAGAGGGATCACTCGGTGGCATCCCTGTCCTTCCTGGCACCTCTCCTCACAGGACAGTCTCTCAGCCCAGCACTGGCCCAAACCTTATCCCAAATCCTTTCAGCCTGGCACCCTGAGGCTTGGAAAAGCTGTAGGTCCTCCCTGCCTGCAAGAAATGGATGTTTACCTCCAGAGACACAGGTCGCATGTGGAGAGTTGCCAAAAGTAAATTGAAGAAGAGAAAAAGTAAAATGAGACACAGAGAGGTCTGACGGCCCAGCAGGGGCTCAATAAATGACACTCTCTTCCTGTCTCTGCAGCCAGGATTCTTGACAACTGAGCCACGGGGAACTATTGCTAAGTTTCTATACCAACCATCTCCCCCAATGCCCACCGGTGCCCCTGTTTCTACTCCCATCCTTTGTTGAAATCCTGTTCAAATGTACTTTCTAGGAATGTCAAGGCACTGCGTCACTTACTAGTCCTGTCAGTCTTCAATAACTTATGAACTAGTCCCTCAGATTAGATGATGGGAGAGCCTGAGCTATCCTCCCAAGAAGTATGGGACTCGGAATGCCACTGCATGTAAAGAAAAGGCTTCTGGAAGAAGAGATCCCAACTCCGCCATGGGGTTTCTGAGCAGCCAGAAAGCACCTTGAGGATCCAGGTGCTGTGGGGAAGAAGGATGCTGGGGAGACACCCCTGGGTACTTATGTTTGAAATATTCATAATTTTCTGAAGAAGAGGTGACTTTGTTTCTTGAGGAAAAAAAAACGGGGGGCGTGATCTGGATCCGTGTCTGGATCAGAGGCCAGACGGCAGGAGCTAAATCAATCCTAGGTAATCTCCAGCTAATCTCATCGAACCCCCAGTCTTTTAGTGCTGGGGCCTAGGGCAGGGCAAAGAAAGGTCTGTCAGGGGGCCCACTGCTCTGGAAGAGCCCAGATATGTCACAATTACTCAGAAACCTGCAGCTGTTGACAGTCAGGGCCCCCACAGGCTTTGGGCCGCAAGAGAATACTCACTGTCATTTTCCACTTATATAGTGGGAGAACCCGAAGAAGACTAGAGCAGCAACTATTAGGGGTTTAATTTCAGGAGTACCTGATCCCACCTCCCTATCTGCCCTTCTCTGAGTCTTCCTGGTCATAGTACTCCTGATATATTGCACTAATATTAATTAGCAACTGGCAGTCGTCATTACTGTATTCTTGCTAATTTAATTAAAAGCCATGTTTTGTACAAAATAGGTGCAGATGGCTGCAATAAGGAGTTAATCACTGCTGTCAGTTAGCGAGACCCAGGGAAGCCTGGCCGTGGGAGCACAGGCTATGGGTGACCAGTTACGGATGCAGACACCCTGGGAGGAGAGAAACTGCTCTTATCCTTTCAAGGTCTTGAGTAAGGAAGCAGGCTCCATTGGTAAGGGCCTTTTGGGATTTGACCCCCCACCTTATGGGGGTAATTACAGCAGGGCTTTTTGACAGCATGAAGTTTATTTGCCCTCCCACCCCACCCCCACCCCAAAAAGAAGGCAAACCCAAGGAGAGAGGGGCAGGTGACTACTTCCCGTGGGCGGCTGTCAAACACACAAGTCGGGCTGTTTCCTCTCATTGATTGTCTGCCCCGCCGCCCTGCCTAACACCCACACTTTCCTCTGCCGGATTCGGGTGCCTTCCTCCGCGCACCTACCCGCCCGGCCTCTGGGCACCAACGCTGACAAGCAATTACCAGGTTCCTGGCCATTTGCAGAAGCTGCTAATATCAAGTCTCATCAATGACCATCCTTCCAGGAAGCCACAGAAAGCTCTGCCCCCTGCCGCCTGGAATTTCATTTGGCTCTGGCACCAAAACCATCTAGAAGGGGATCAGTGGCGTGTCTAGGCACTTAAGCCATTTGTGGTAAGAGGATCCGGATGTGCAAATGGCTGAGTTCCCCGATACTGGGTTGTTTTTTCCATCAGATGAAAACAGATTTTTTTTTTCAACTGGAGTAGCAGCTCCATTCAAGGAATGACAAACGAACCTATGGTGGCACATTATATACACCGTAAGTCTTTAAAAGAGAAGACTTGCTTGGTGTGAGGCCCTGCTTAGTGACATGTGGTGTCTGATGTTTCTGTTCAGTAGCCACTGAGCCCCTTGTGCATGGGACCGTGGGGGTTGGGCCGAAAGGAAACGCATGAAGAAGGAAGACCACAAGGCAAGGAGAAGGTAATGGCACGCCAGGCCGAGGATGCCTCAGAGACCCACGCCAAGGAGTGCCTGGCCGGGACAGGGACGAGGGAATCCTCCCGAGGCGACCCTTAGGACAGGCCAGATCCGGGGGGTGCTGGGAGTAAAGGCCCCCCCCCCCAATCACCTGCTACCTGAGCAGTAAGCTACATATCAGGCTGAGTAGGCAGGTGGAAGGGGTGAGGCCAGAAGCAGGGAGGCCACTTAGGAGGTTTCCTTATGGAACATTGATTAAGTTCCTACTGTGTGCTGGCAACCTGCCGAGTCCAGAAGTGAGACAGAGAAAAGATGGACCAGATCCTGCCTCCCCAGGGCTCTATTCTCAGATGGTAATTGGGGGAAACAGATGTTGTGATGCATCATGAGGAAAATAAACAAAGAGGAGAAGAAGCCGGAAGCAGGAGCCAGCCATGTGGGTGTTGGCTTTACTCCAGCCAACAGTGTAAACGGAGTGAGATTAAGATGTTCAAAGGGCTTTGGATCCATTCCTTAAACCATGCATTTCCCTTTCCAAATGCGTGCAAGCCCTGGGAGTACAGAGCGCTCCAGAAACAGGCGTGCAACCCTTCCCGTCCATTTGCACAACCTCCCTGTCTCTGCTTCCTCTCCCCCCTCACTCTGGGCCATGCTGATGAAAGGGACCGGGAGCTTCACTTTCTCTTTCAGTGAACTGAGTGTGCTGCCAGAGCAAGTTCTGAGCCTTTTCCCCGCACCTGATTTTTTTTTTTTTTGAAGCTCACACTCCTACTAGGAAACCCGGCTCATGTGGATGCCCCACGTGGGCAGAGGTGTTTTAAATGCCATGTAGACAGAGCACAACTGAGCCATGTCTGGACGTCGTACGTTTTTAGCCATGTAAAAAGAGCAGGGCTTTGTTGGCGCCGCGGGGATTAAGTTTCAAATCTGTTAGATCCGAGATCTCAGCAGCTGCCAAGGCAAGTCACCCGGTTAAATAGCGACTCTACAAATAGATCGCTGCCAGGAACTCCTCCCAACAGTGGGGCTGTGGGAAGGCTTCGATGCAAGGAAAGAGGGGAGCCTTTACTTCCCTCGGCCTACGTCCACACAACACCCCGAGTCACCACGGAGACCGCAGGACGCGTACTTGCTGTGGGCGCCTCTGCCATTTGGGAAGGGCGATTTTGGCACATGAGCCTGGAGCCACAGTCTTTGTGTTCATTTACGCCTTTGGTTTATGAACAGATGGTTTTGTGGCTTTGGGACACCTCTAATGAGGACATGAGAAGGAGTGGGCAAATGGCATTTTCAGGCTAATGGTTCAGGCTAAAGCTGGGGGTTGGTTGTGCAAAAGAAAGTCCTCTTGATCACACCAGCCTCCTGTGACAGAGAAGGATCTGGGAACTCCTGATTCCTTTTAGGAATATGTTTGGGAATACTTTCCCTGTTGGATGAAAAGGGGAAACCAACTGGGTGTACTACAGCTCTGTACTACAGTTCAGTTCAGCTTAACTCAGGATTCTGTGCCACCTGGATTTGGCACAAACCCCATAAGTTCCGGGCTCCCCAAAGCTGCTCTGGTTTCAGATACCAGCTGCACTGTAGGGACCCCCAAGCCTCTCATACTTCTGAGCAACTGGCTACAAATTTGGGGGTTTCCACAACACTCTTGAATTTGATAATTCTCTGGAACGACTCATAGTATTCAGTGAGTTATGGTGTTACCTATTCTCAGGAGAGGTAAAGACAGCTGTGTCCTGTAGCCACAGGCTAATTGTAGTCTTCCGCACGTCCAACCAATGGCTCCACCTCTCTCGATGAGATTAGAAAGACTCACATGTGCTTTGAAATTCTGCCGCATCCGCATGCTGCCCAAAGACCCAAGGAGCTGCCAGAGCTGATAGAGATTTCCCCACATTTGATATGATCAAGAAAAGGTTGGTCCCCAAGCTTGCATTTAATTCTGCTACCTTGGGTCTTGAGGTATTAAAACTTTATAGAATTCTTTCACAGCTTTCCCCTAGGACCTTCCCGCGCTGGCGGGTGCTACACTTCAGAATTTATGCTCTTTTCTTTCTGAAATTGAAGGTTTCATGTCTTTCCTTGCCGCATCTCGCTTGGGCCAGAGTGGAACAAATTACCTTGGCAAAATACATCCTTACCAACTGGTAGCACTGTAGGAAAGAAACTAAATCCACACTTGAAATAAATCTGAGCAGAATATTTTGAAGATCGTCCAGAAATAACACGCTACTGGCTAATCCGTTACATAGATACAGCTGTGTCTGGGTGTGTGATCTCGTGATGAGGACTCACCCCGCAGAGGCCCCAGGAGTTGGCCTGGGAGACACAGGCCTGGAGAGGAGGACAGAGGCCCCGGAAGAGCTAGAATCGGAAGAATAAGGGCTTGCCTTTGGGAAAGGGAGCAAGCTTCCATCCTACTACTGGTTATTTTGAAAAATAGCGTCCAACTAATTCAAATTTCTGGTTATTGATTCTAAGCTTTCTTCCCCAAAAATAACCCAAGAAAGAGGCACCTGGCCTGAATTCAGGTGGGTTTTCTTTCAAAATATTCTTCGTCGATAGAGGTGACCTCAGAGTCCAAAATGAATCTCCCTTATGGGAAGTAGAAGAGGAAAACAGGAAGAGGGGCAAGAAGACGACTCCGTGTAGGCAGATGCCCCCATTGCCCCCACAGAGCCTTCTCCTCAATTGACCCCCAAGACCTCCATTGGAAAGACATCCAGGTCACTGTGATCTCATCAGACAGATGAGGGAACCAAAATTAAGAACTTTTGAGTTCCTTTCCTTCATAATAGTATACAAGGCACATATGGCTTTAAAGTTCTACAAATATTCTGTGGGTGCTCCTCCTTCAGTACTTCCTGTAAAGCCCATTTGACCCGACTGGACTTTTTCCAACCCACTCCCTTATGAAATGGCAGGATAATGAAAGTAACTTATTGGAACTTGGGCGATATTGAATCTGTTACCTGAAATGGCCAGGGTACCTTGGCCTGGCCTCCTCAGCCATCACGCAGAGGTCATCTAGATACATGACCATGACTTAGATGTTTGTAACAAAGATGTGCTCAGTGGGAAGAGGCAATTTCAGACTTTTCACGAGTCATAAACGCCTCCCTCCAAAAGCACTTCTTAAACTTTTTGGAAAATGCTTAAGTAAAAAGAACCATAATCCTCGCTTGGAACTGATTTTTTTTTTTTTTCTGTAAGTATAGCAGCTCTATCATGAATCATACTAATTCTACTCTAAAATTATTCTTGACCCCTCAAAGGAGTTGATCCAACTGCATACCTCCAGACCATGATTCAGCCCTTCTGAGTGCTAAAAATGTCATTTTTCTCTCCAACAGCTTAAAACAAATTGATGTATTTATATCCTACCAATCTGTAAGTTCTCAGGGTGTGAATTGGTTGTTTACTTTAAAGAGCAGACATAAGTAAGAATTTGTAATAGTGGTTGTTCTGCTCTGAGGGCTGAATGCCAAGAGCAGACAGTGCCCTCTGGGACCGTATAACCCACTTCCGGGAGTTTGGGAGGAAAGAAGGTGCCTCTTGTGCCTGAGAGGAGGAAAGTCCTGCCCCCTCCTGCCAATAACTGCAGACTTGTCCCCGCATTCATCAAATGAGTGTGGGTGATAGCGGCTGGCATTCATGGAGTGCTCCATGCCCTTCTCATGGAAGAAGGCACTTGATCTCCGCCTTTGAGAGAGCTGCTGGCTTCTTTCCCATGCTACTGCAGGGGAAACTGAGCTGGGAAGCTCAGGGCAGAGTCCCCACCAAGTTCTTTACCAATGCTTCCTTGGCTCCACTGTGTGCTTGGAGCCCAGGTCCCCAGGTTCCCTGGCCACCCAAGCCCAGACACAGGAACCTTTATCAGAAACGCATAGGAATTGACTCTGTGTTTACAAGAAGAGATCCCTGCAGTGAGGCCGGGTCCCAGCTGGGGGCCGTAGGGCGCAGACGCTCACAGCAGTTAGCATAAACAGACAAGGCCCAACTGGCCCAGCTTCTTTCCCGCAGGACAGCAGTCTGGACAGCCTCACAAAGAACCAATGGTTCACTTACTTCTCTACAAGCTGAGCCATATCCAGAGAGTTTGATTAACGTAAAATATTTGAACGGCGATTTTAACTTTCACGCGTGTGTGCAGGGCCCAACCTGATTGGTCAAGCGTTGCCTTTTATTTTTCTCCCCCAGCTGTTTTGGTCACATTCCTCATTTAGTGAAAAATGGACTCACAACACTGGAAGTTGTATTTTTTTTTTTTTAAGATTTTATTTATTTATTTGACAGGGAGAGAGAGAGATCACAAGTAGGCAGAGAAGCAGGCAGAGAGAGAAGGAGGGGGGAGCAGGCCCCCTGCTGAGCAGAGAGCCCGATGCGGGGCTCAATCCCAGGATCGATCCTGAGATCATGACCTGAGATCATGACCTGAGCCGAAGGCAGAGGCTTTAACCCACTGAGCCACCCAGGTGCCCCGGGAAGTTGTATTTTTTAATAAAAATGGATTTGTGATCTGGGGCTTGCTTGTGTTCGCAACTCATATTTGCAACAATACAGTAATTCATATGTCAGAAAACAGAGCTGCCGCCCCAGAGCTTGCAGAGCCGCCTACCACTGTCACACTCGGTTTATGAAACGCCACACTGGGCCCCTGGGCCCTGCAGGCTTGCTCGCCTGGACACAGGGCAGCCTGACGACGCGGACGAGGCCACGGGCCTCAGAAGAAGCCTGTCATTTTATGGGGAGACTTGGGTCTGGAACCAGAGGCCTGACGAGTCAAGCTTGACTCCGGGCTTGACGACGGCCAGACCCCAGGGCCTCAAGTCTGTCACGTGCCACTGAGCTTCAGGGTCCCCGGGCAGGGCTGACACAGGGTCGCAACTGCAGATGGATCAGCTAGGTGGCTGCGATGGGAGGAGCCCAACCCGCTGGTCCTCCCTGCACACTCATGGCAGAGGTCTGGAAATGGGGACGATGCTGGATTTCTGCTCAGAAGGGCTGTGTAGTGGCTGAATAATGCTCCCGCCCAAATTCATGTCCACCCAGAACCTCAGAATGTGACCTTATTTGAAAACAGGATCTTTTCGGATGTAATTAAGTTAAGGCCATACTGGATTAGCATGGGCCCTGAATCCATCGTGACCGGTGTCTTTAAAAGAAGACAGACACACACAGAGAGAGAAGACCGTGTAAAGAAACAGATGGAAGTGATGTGTCCACAAGCGAAGGGACACCAGGGATTGCCAGGAGCTGCCACAGCTGACGTCCCCGGAAGGACAAGCATGAGTTAGACCACGGTCGCCAGCTGACACCCCTGGCGAGCAGGGTGTCCCTCCGAGACCACATGGAGGTGCTCTGAATGGACATTCTCTGCTGAGCCGGTGACAGCGGCCTCCAGCCAAGAGTAGGAAAGCGCAGGGCTCTCAGGAATGAGAAAACACACAGCAAGCCTGGAGGAGGAATCGGAGGGGCCAGGCCTCCGAGCGGCAGCAGCTGATCAACTGTCTGCCCTGAATGAGCCCAGTATCGAGGAGTGAGTGTCTCCAGCATTTCCTCATGCCCGTTTCATTCCATTACGGATGCAGAGCCGCAGGGAAGCATGTGCCTAGTCCCATGGGGGGCGGGGGTGGCCTGCACACCCCTTCACTGCTGAGGATCAGCAATTGCAGCATCCCGAGGGTGGGCAGGCCCAGATTTGCCTTTCCACCCAGATGGTGCTATGGGGCAAGATGGGAGATGATTCCCCAGGCAGAGCCTGATTGGGGAAGGTGAGGGGATGGACTCCAGGGGCCAGAAATGAGTGCCCGACCTGCATCGGGCATCATCCTGCAGAGTGGGGACTGGAAGGCATGATGTGCATGGTCTGCTCACCACCATGGGCACCTATGTCTACCGCCTCCCCCACTCTTCTCCTAAAGGTGGGCTTGCTGTGGGGCGTCCGGGCCCCTGGGGGATACAGCATCACCCAGAGGGCAGAGCACAGGGTGCTTCTTCCTGGTGTAGCCCTGTCTGGCACCCACTGCTTCTGCAGGGCTCAGCTGGCTCCAGAGATGGGAGCCGGAAACCTGGCAGAGGAGGGAGGGGCATGGGGGGAGGACTTTAGCCATGGCCCGGGCAGCCACACCACTTGGACAGAATCAAGCATGCCCGCTGCCCTCAGCTCCTCAGAGGCCACAGAGGGGACAGCAGGGCCAGGAAGGAAGGGACAGGAACTTGCCCAGAGCTTGAGGCCAGGGTGGGAACCAGGCTGCCCGAGACCCAGGTCAGAGCAACAGGGAGACTCCCAGCAGTGGGATAACAACTTCCAAATCGTCGCGCAGCCGTTGCTCTCCCACAGATGGAGGAAGAATGTGCAGTGGGCCAAAGAGCTTTAATTAAAGTGTGCTTTAGCAAAGACACAGTTAAAATCTAAACAACAGGGTGTGCTAAGTGCAGGCGCTTTGGGCAAATGGGCTCACAATATCTCTTTATTTCCCGGACACCTGTGACCTGGCAGGCAGGCGCTCTGCTCTGTGCTGGGAACAGAAACCTGCCCAATGATACAGGCATCTGAAGGCAGAGACTTGATGCGTTTAACCAGAGCACCAGGCCTATGACAGGGCCTGTGCATTGTGCATTGTGGGTGCTCAGGAAACCCCGGCCAAATGCGTGAATGAATGAACACATGAATGAATGAGTGAAGAAGCCTGATAGAGGAAACAATCTAAGCATCTAAATGCAGCCAGGATGGGAAGGGGCTCTGAGCTACAGAGGAGAGAGCAGTCAATTCAATCTGTGAGCAATCCGGTAAGACTGCCTAGGGGAGGCAGCACTTGGTCTAAGCCTGAAAGATTGAGCAGAGCTTTGGGGACTGGAAAAGGAGGCCACAAATACAAATAAATAAATGTTATATATGTATTTACCCAAATATATTTACCCAGAAGCAAGAGTGATATTTCTGAGGAACTTGTACAAGGCCAAATGTAATCAGTTTCTAGAACACTAAAGCATTTTTGTACATGGCAGAAGAGTCACACCAGGATCCCCAGAGGAAGTCAGGGGTGGGGGGCAGAGTTTGGCCCGAGGCTCCAGGGTGAAGGTCCAGCCCCTGTCCCTCTGCTAATGTGGCATTACAGTGAGGGGTTAGATTACTCTCCCTTGGGAGTGGGGGCAGGGCACACAGAAAGGCCAGAGCCTCAGGGGTCCTTCCCTGGAGAAGGGACCCATCGCAGGCTGAGGGGCATGCCCTAGGTCAGTGCAGGAAGGAGCTTGGCCTCTGTAGGCCCGAGAAAGCACACGAGTTGGGGGTTAGAACGGCAAGAACTAGCGTTACTGGACACTGCCCTATGCCTGGTGCGGTCCTGGGAACTTTGCCCTTTAAGCTCCCTAACCGGGAGAGGCAAGTTCCTTCTATTCCCAGCTTCCAGGAGAGAACATGGAAGCCTAAGAGACAAAGTAGCCTCACCAGGGCCATCCATCTGGGGAGGAAGGAGCTTAGACTTCCATTCAGAACCTTGAGACCAAAATCTATGAACTTTCTAGAACCAGAGAGTTGGCAGTCGGTTGCCCACTGAGAGGGGAGGGAGGTGGCCCCGCCTTTGGAAGGAGCCCGTGCAGAGGTATCAGAATCCTGCCCTTGCCGAGTAGGCCTTCTGCTCAACAGATCACCGTCCTCCCAGACTGGAGCCAGACACGGGTCCCAGAGGGAGTGGTCGGGGGAGATGAGCTCAGTGTTTTTCTGTCCTGGAGCAGCCCCAGCCCCTGCCATTTCTCCTTGGGACAGACCTTCGAATGGGAGACTTTGTTCCCTTGGGGTTGCACAAGCCTCCTGGATTGCCCCACCCTCTCCAGGGTTGCAGTCACACGAATAAATCAAACTGGCCATTTCTGGGTTGATGGGGATAAAGGGGGAGCAGATTTCAGTGGGAGGTTCCAGGTGAAAAATAGCAGTCTTGCCAAGTGGGCCTGCAGCCAAAGTATAAATGTCCAGGGGGCTATCACCCTTGGGAAGGCTGGGCCACTGTCTGTCCCTCCAGGTGGCCCATATCACCCTCCTGTCACCCAGCACTCCTCAGATAGGGGTTTTTAGAGAGGGGTCCGTTTTTGCCCTGAGCTCCGGGATCATGGGAAAAAGTAAACCCGTCAGAGGAGAATATGCACCTACCCTCTGTCAGTGTCTCGTGAAAGGATTTTCAAGGTAAAATAGTGACTCTCCTACAAATATAAAATAAACATGTGTCAGAGATCTTACTTCACTCACCAGTTAATGAGGGAACCAGTAAGATGTTACCAGTGGTTTAAAGGAGCCCTGACCAAAAAATAAATAATAAATAAATAAAGGAGCACGGGCTGAAAGAATCCCGCAAAGAAGGCCGACAGGGTGAATCCGCGAACACATGCAAAACAGTAGTGTCCGGTTTGGGTTTCTTGGACAAGGATCATTTGCATGGTTATCGGTTTTCTATGACTGGCAGAGCCTGAAAGCACAAAGACGGGGAAAGGCAGAGATAGCGGAAGGGTGAGCTAGCCTGGCCACTCTGTCACCTCGCTTGCCTGACGAGCTGCGCCCACAAACTGCTGGCAGGCCTCTCTGCGCCCCACCTTCCTCTGGGCACAGACCCCCATTCCGCCCCTGTCCTGCGTCGTCATTGCCTTTGTGACGGCTACTGGACCATTCCCAGCAGCATAAAAACAAGCTGTTACGCCTCCCACCTAAAATCAGCAAAGAAACGTTTTTAAAGAAAAAGAAAAATTCCTTGATCCCACTTCCTCTGAAAGCTACACTCCTTGTCTTTTGCTCTTCTTTGGGGTAAAACCCTCAGAAGAGTTGTCCAGACTGCCGGCCCCGTTCCTGCTTCCCTGCTCTCTTGAGCCCACCTGACTGGATTTGCCCACCACTCCCCTGAGGTGCTTGAATTTGTCCCCTTGCCCCCACGATAAAGTACCACAGATGGGGGACTTAACCAACAGACTTTTTTTTTTCTTGCGGTTCTGGAGGCTGGAAGTCTGAGATCAAGGTGTGGTAGGGTTGGCTCCTTCTGAGGCCTTCTTTTCTTGACGTGTGGACAGCAGTCTTCTCTCTGGGTCCTCACATCGCCCCTCTGTACATATCTGTGTCCTAATCTTCTTATAAGGACACCAGTCCTACTGGATTAGGTCCCACCCTAGTAACCTCATTTTACCATAATCACCCCTTTAAAGGCCCCCCAGTACAGTCACGTTCCAAGATCCTGGGGTATCAGGGCTTTGACATATGAATTTGGGGAGGACATGATCCAGCCCATCACAGTTGTCAAGGTCAACAGTGACCCCTGGGTTACTCACAGCCCCAGCCCCTAACAGTAGCTTCCCTGCCCTCTGAGCTGGTTCCTTCGATTTTCTTTGATTTCTCAACTTCGGAGCGCCGCAGGGCTCAGACCTCGGCCCTCTTCTCCTCTTTATATACTCTTGCTCCCTTAACCTTGTTCAGTCTCCTGGCTCTAAATTTCATCCATAGACTGATGATTCCCAGTTGTACATCCCCAGTCTGGATCTTCCTCCCAAAGTCCAGACTCATATCCAGCTGCCTGCTGGCATCTCATAGGGAATTGTCCAGTGGACATCTAAACTCAACCTTTCCAAAGCCTTAACTTGACCTTCTGTCCCAAACCTCTCCTTATATGGTCTTACACTATCCTTGTTGACAGCAGCCAATGTCTTCGGTCATCTTTGACTCCTCCCTTCCCTCACACTCCACATCCAATCTGTCTGGAAATATTCTTGAAAATACATCCAGAAACCATCACTTCTCACCACTTCACTGCAACCACCCCGATCTAGGGCATCATCATCCCACACCTAGATTACTGTGGCCTGCTGCTAACTGGCCAGCCTGCTCTGTCCTTGCCTCCCCCTGCAGAAGATAATGTCATTCCTTTTATCAAAACCCAGCAGTGTCTCCCGGTCTCATTCAGAGTGAAAATTCAAATTCTTCAGTGGTTTCTCTCAGCTGCCACCATGCCCCTGAAACACACTGGGCACACTCCTGCCACGGGGCCTTTGCACTGACTATCTCTTTGCCCGGATGCTCTTCCCCTGGATCTCTACTTGGCTACTTCTCTTGTGTCCTTCAAGTCTTTGTGCCAGTGCCACCTGTGCATCCAGGCTTCCCCTAACAGCCTTATTCGATATCACAACCCCTTCCCAATAGCCACCCTTCCACTTGGGTAAACTCTCAGCCCTTACCCAGCTGGACTTTTCCTCTTCCCATAGCACTTGGCTCCTCTAGCCTGATACAGAAACTCCTTATGTATTCTGCTTTTTTTTTTTTTTTAAGGTTTTATTCACTTATTTGACAGAGACAGATCACAAGTAGGCAGAGAGGCAGGCAGAAAGCAGGCTCCCTGCTGAGCAGAGAGCTCGATGTGGGGCTCGATCCCAGGACCCTGAGATCATGACCTGAGCTGAAGGCAGAGGCTTTAACCCACTGAGCCACCCAGGTGCCCCTGTATTCTGCTTTTTGTTTACTGTCTCTCTTCCACTGGAATGTAAACCCCCGAGTGAGGATTTCATTTTTTGGTTCAATAGTGTTTCCCAAGCACCTAGAACAGAGTTGGCACCCAGCTCCTTCCCTTGTTTCACACAGTGTTCTTTCCAACATAAGAAAACATTTGCTTTGCTTGCCTCTGCACCAGAGCCCTGTGCCCCACCTCCCAGGAGGGACCCCTGAGGCTCAGCAGGTAAAGTGACACATCCAATCAAGGTCACCAAGCTGGGAGGACAAGAAGAATCCAAATCCAAGATTCTGTCACCCCAAGCCTGCAGTTTTTCCCTAAGAGGTGGGCAGGCCTTGGAGAGCAACACCTGAGTCAGGCGTGTAAGGTCTGCCCTGTATCGCTTCCTTCCATGTCCTTGTCCCCCTAAATCCCCCCTAGATCCGCAGCAGAGCCCTGCAGATCAGATCAGAGGGCGCCGATGTTGACAGAAGCTCATATTTTTACCAGGAAAGACAGGCTCCATCGCTGTGGGAGAATTTAATCTTGGAGTGGCATGCCCTTGTCCAAGACAATGTCCGGGCAGCCTGCAACCCAATAAGGCTCTGACCCAATTAGCTTCGAAGGTCTGCAGCACCTGGCACGAGATTTGGGGACGGCTGGCAGCAGCAGCCGTAATCCCATCCAGAAAAAGGAAAAGAAAGAAAGAAGAAACGTCCTAATGCAGCTGATAACTGTCCATTGCTCTTGGCGTGCTGGCATTTGGGCACAGGAAGAGGCGTTCCCAGGACCATGGCAGGGAGCGCTGTTTGAAAACCTCCAACCCGGGCAAATACTCCTGGGTGCTAGTATTTGCCCCAGGAGAGGCCCAAAATGTGTGTTTTGTAAAATGGCTCTCAGATGTGGATGGATGAAGTGGCCTGCATACCCCCCACCCTGGTGTCTGTTCAGGTCCATGCACAGACACAAATCCGTCTGTGTGCCTGCCCCAAGTGAGGGACCCAAGGGATTTGGAGAAAGAGTCCCTTGACTCATTTCTAGTTACTAGGGGACTAGAGAGCTGAGGGGTGGGGGGCACCAGAGAGGGATGAGTATGGCCTTGACCTCTCCCAGCTGTACACTGCCCCTTGCTCCAACCATCCCCCACCCCACTCCACACCACCCCTGCCGCTTTTGGCTTTCTCCTGCCTCTGGTGCATGATGCCGCCCCCTGCTGACCACTGGGGGTAAATGGTCCCCCAGAACAAGGCAGGTGCAGATGAAAACCCTGGTTTCCTTCTGCCCATGGAGGAAGGCTCAGCCTTTCACAAGACTTGAACCAGGTGAGAATGGAAAGCTGGGAGGAAGTCGTCAGGAACCATACAAACAGGCTTATTTCAAATTGCGACTTTCGGATCCCACAAAGACTGCAGCCAGTCCCAAACGGCCGATTCCACCTGGCACCTTTCGGACCCTGTCGGGAGGTCCCTGGCACCTTGATCTCTGGGCTCAGAGCTTATCTGATGGTTCTGTGGCTGATGACCTGGACCCCGATGGGGGCTCAGAGGCCATCTGGGAGGCAGCACAAGAAGGGGCTACGACTCTTCTGTCTCTTTCTGCAATACCAGGCACCTTCTATGATAACCAGCTTTTACGAAGAGACCGTAGCACAGCTCCCTGCACTGCCTTTTGGAAAATTTTCAAAGCAAGGAAATGCAAAGAATCTAATTTCCCTCTTAGAACCTGCATGTGTTTCCTAGGGCTGCCGTAACCAAGAGCCACAGGCTGGGTGGCTCACACAACAGAAATTTATGTCTCTGAGTTCTGAAGTCTAGAAGCCCCAGATTAAGGTGTTGGCAGGATTGGTTTCTCCTGAGGCCTCTGTCCTTGGCTTATAGATGCCGTTTTTCTCCCTATGTCTTACCGTTGTCTTCCTTCTGGGCCTGTCTCTGTGTCCAAATTTCCCCTTTTCATAAGGGCTATAGTCATACTGGATTAGTTCCCATCCTAATGACCTCATTTTAACTCAGTCATCTACAAAGACCCTATTTCCAAATAGTTGCATTCCGAGGTTAGCTAGGGGGTAGCACCTTAACATATGAATTTGGGGTGGGGACACAATTCAACCCATAACAAAACCTGAAGGTGGGGAAAAGATAGATGACATGAACATACAAATTAGGAACGCAATATATGATCTGCTGTCTGCGAGCATCCCCCCCTTCCAGTTTGGACAAAGACGAGAGTGGGATGCTGATGGTATATGCTCCAACGGCAGGCCCCAACATCTGGGGTCAGTCCGGAGCCCTTGGGCAAGCCCAAGCACCTTTTCTGCACCTGTGGGTCTGCTTCGGAAAATGGAATAACTCAACCTCGAAGGGGTTTTCACGAGACTCACAGATGGAAACTGTTCATGGAGATTTTTGGAATCATTCAGAACTCTTACTTGGCTTCACAAGAACTGGTTGCCCCTGAATGACCAGGCTGGCCGAAATATGTCCGTTCCTGGGCACAGGGACCATCTTCACAGGAACAGGAGACGCGTGGGTTGATTTGACCCAACAGCCAGTTCATCTCCACCATTTTAAAGATGACTCGATACCCCCCAAATGGCCCCGGGTTGAGCAATTGTTTTAAAGCCATGACGAAGTTTAGGATGAATGGAATTGTCTGGAACATCTATAAAGGGAACCCAGAAAGCCCAGGCAGCCGATCGTCAGAAGATCATGCTCGGGTTCTGTGGATTGTCTGAGCAGGGCAGCTCAGGCCTCTGTTTGGCATCTCGAGACCTGTTAAAAAGGCTGCTGTAGTTTTCCTGTTGACAAGGCAGACTGAATAAAGGATAGCACTATAGAAGGACTGTACCCACGAGGCAGGGTTATCTGTGAAGAGGAAACGTCAGTGGGTTTCTGAAAGATAAGAAAATGGATGGGGCCACGTGGCACGATGAAATGGGAGAAGAAGCCAAGACACAGGATCCTACATGGGGGTGTTGCAGGCCAGTGGAGGGGCAGTAAGAGGGACACCAAGAGTGGGGTGGTTGTGAAACACCTACGCCTGTGCCCCCGCCACCAGCTCCCCTCCCAGGCCCCCCACTCACAGCGCAGGAAGCCCAGGCAGACCACAGGGCCATCAGGAGACAGGGACACTGTGCCCAGAACTGCCTTCTTCCGGCGGGAACTCGGGGCACCAGGGGCCAACCTCCCACACACCCTCAGAGGGAGCCCAGTTGTTGGCACGCCTTCCTAGGGCTCAGAGACCCTGTTCAGGGAACCAACACAGAATTAAAAAAAAAAAAAAAAGAACATAACTGTCACTCACTAGGAGAGGCAGAAAGCAGAGAAGACAGTGGGGTGAATCACCTAAATTCTCATGGACCCTAACAGGATCAGTAGTTACTCCCTAAACTTGGCAATTGAGGAAGCAGAAGAAGAGGACCGCGTCTAGCGCTCCAGCCACCACCCCTGGAATCACCACCGGCTGAACAGGGAGTGGTCCTGGAGTGAGTAGGATGGGGGTGGGGATGGGCTGGGAAACTGCTGCTTTTCACCCCACGCTCTTCTACTCGGTCTGATTGATAACAAAGCATCTATATTTTTGTAAACTGTTTTTGTAGATTTTTTGAAACACGAGAACATTTTCACAAGACTGATGGGGCCTGGGCACCAACCACGATGGAGAAACTTACTGGCTCCCCATTTTCAGACACTGTCGGCAAACATCTGCTCAGAAGACATTAGCCTTCCCCTGTCCCCTACTCACCTGAGGCAAATGAGTTTATCTGCCGTTTTGGATAGAAAAGAGGGAGAAGGGGTGCAGGCTGAGGGGAGGAGCAGAACAAACATTTAGAACTTGGAGTATCCAATCCACCTTATATTTATTCTTTAAAAATAAAAAAGGCAGTGCTGATACAGCAGCCCTGAGAGCTCACAGGGCGTTTCCAAAGGTGACAGCTCGGTGAGCGCAGATAGAATCCAGAGGTCCTTCTGAGAGGTGTTCTAGAACTTTCTTTGCATCTCATGGGCTAAAGGATAGATCAGGACCACTACGGGTGCAAAAGAAGAAAAATAATTACAAATTCATGAGTCAAAATTCTGTGTTCTATTTCTATTCTAGAGGAATTTTTTTTTTTTTTTAACCTAAAGCAACTTTCGCCACAATACATGTGTGAGCAAACACTACAGAGTCTCCCAGCTGAACAAATCGCCAGCTCCGTATGTGTGGCTGCCTTGACTGCAGGCGGAGCATCTTGTTTAATTAGGTAAAGATTAGATAAGTGAGAACAGAAGGGCAAGAAATGTCTCTGCAAATTGCCTCTCCTGCATAGGCCTGCATCCTGTTGTTTGCCTTTTAGCTACATTCACACCAGACATAAGATGCTACTGGCTCAGGAATGTGAGACTAGAGAGGTGAGACCATCGCTTTTCTTATCCTGCCCAGCCCACGTTGTGAGGTTGGGGTTCCCTAGAGATGAGACTGGGCCCACCTTTAACACGGTGTGTCCCCTAAGGCCAAGGCCAATGTCTACACTGCAGATGACTCACTGCAGCAGGAGAAGGAAAGACTTTATGGGTCCCAAGTGTTGGGTTTCTGGATGCTGGGTGTTCATACCCTGTCCTGGGACATGTTTAAGATGTGTAGACTTGCATGTGTAGGAAAAGACACTGCACCAAACACTCATCATCACCATTGTCCCTAGAAGGGGGAATAGGGAGGAACCAAGATTTTAAACATGAGACTCTCTATACAGAAGAGCCGGTGGTGTAAGTTCCAGTCCAAGCCCAAAGGCAGGAGAAGACTGATGTCTTCCACCTGGAAGAAAGTCAGACAAAAAGAGTTCCCTCTTACTGAGGCTTTTTGTTCTATTCTGACCTTCAACTGATTAGATGAAGCCCACCAACATTAGGGAGAGCCAGCTGCTTTATTCAGTCTACTGATTCAAATTCTAATCTTATCCAAAAACACCTTCATAGACACACCCAAAATAATTTTTTACCAAATATCTGAGCACCCTGTTGACCCAGTCAAGTAGAGACATAAGATGAACTATCACAGGTGTACCACACCCCTGGCATCTATGCTGCAGGTCTTGGGTGCCAGGGTCCCTGAAGCCACAGCCTTCCCAGCCCCCAGCTGAGCCCTACTGATTTATTTAATAAACACTGACATAGCACTTGCTATGTGCCAGGCACCATTTTACAAATGTAACTAATTTCTTGGTGCAAAAACATCCCAGAACACGTATCTCAAGAAACGTGAGAGTATGCTTTTAGGATAACCATGGCAGTGGGGGGTGCAGGGAGTATTTTAAATTTTCATTATTATGCCCTAATTGTCTTCTGGAAAGAGGGCACTGATTCACACTCCTACCCACAGTGTAGGAAAATGCCTGCTTCTCATCCTCACTAGCCCTGGGGCATGTCAGTTTCCCACTTTGGCTAATCTGATAGGCAAACAACAGATTTCACTGTGGTTTGTTTTACATGACCTTCATCAAGAATGAGGCTGGGCACCTTTCCTGCATTTGTTGGCCATTTGTATTTATTTTTCAGTAAATTGCCCGTTCACATCCTTTGCCCATTTTTCTATTGGGTTATTTTTTTCTTATCGATTTATGTGAACTCTGTAAGGCAGGGAAATTGGCCTGTCACATTTGTCTGCCACAGATGTTGCAAATATGTTCTTCCCAGAATTTCATCTCTCTCTTGGCTCTGTTATAGTCTACTCCATCAAACAAAAGTCTCAGATTTTTATGTAGCCAAATTTATTGATCATTTGCTTTCTGAGCACTAGGTTTTGCGTTTTATTTCACTCATGCTCTCTTCCGTAATTTCTATATCTTTATTGTTTTTAACTTTTTATTCTGAAACGATCACAGATTCGCAGGAAGTTGCCAATATAGTACAGAGATGTCCCTGTACCCCCATCTAGTTTCCTATGGTGGTTACAGCTTCCGTAGTTATTGTACAACATGAAAACCAGGAAACTGACATCGGTTCATTGCGTGTTGTAGTTCCGTGCCATTCTATCACTCACATAGGTTTGTGTAGACACCATCACAATCAGAGATCTCCCGCATGCTGCCCCTTTATAGTCAGACCAGTCCTCCTTCCCCTACTCCACCACTTCTAGCCCTTGGCAACCACGAATCTATTTTCCATATCTGAGATTTTTTTTCATTTTGAAAGTTTTATATAAGTGGAATCACAAAGTATACAACCATTTGAGATTGACTGTTTTCATTCATTACGACACACTTGAGATCATCCAAGTTGTTGCCTTTCAAGAGTTTATTGCTTTTTACTGCTGAGAAGTATCCTGTGGTATGGATGTTCCAGAGTTTGTTTAACAATTCACTAATTGCAGGGCACTTTGGTTTTTTCCAGTTTTTTGGCTTTTACAAATAAAGTTTCTATGAACAATTAGGCTTTTCCCTTCTTTGAGACAGATACCCAGGAGTGTAATTGCTGGACCATATGATAAGTGAATGTTTAATTTTTTTAAAGAAGCCACCAAATTATTTTCCTCCATGGCTATTTTTTTTAAATTCACTCCGTCGACCTCTGTCTTTTAATTGGTGTATTTAATTGGTGTATTAATTGCATTAATTACATTTAATGCAATCATTATTGTCAGGGCTTAAATCTGCCATTTTATTTTTTGTTTTCTGTTCCTTCTGTTTCTCATTTCTTGTTTTCTTTTTTCTGCCTTCCTGTGGGTTACTTGAACATTGTTGAGAATTCCATTTTAATTTATAAGTAGCGTTTTGGAATTTATCTCTTTGTGTCTTTGTAGTGGTTACTTTAGTTATCTCATTAAACATCCATGATAGATCATAGTCTAGTGTTGGCGTCTAACCAGTTCAAATAAAATATAAAAACCTTACTTCTATTTACATCCCATTACACTCTCCCATTTATAATATAATTGTCTTACATATTTCCTCTACATATTTTGAGTACTTCATCAGATAGTGCTAGAGTTTTTGCTTAACCATCAAACATAATTTAGAAAACTCGAGAATAAAAAGAAAGTCTATTGTGTTTACCCATATTTTTACTCTTTCTATTATCTTCCTTTTTGATATTCCAAGATTCCTGTTTTTATCATTTTATTTCTGTTTTGAGAACTTTCTTTAGCCATCCTTTTAGAGTAGATCAGCTGGTGACAAACGCTCTTAGTTTCCTTCATCTGAGAGGATCTTCATTTTCTCTTCATCCCTGAAGGATATTTTTATTTGATATAGAAGTCTGGATTGGTGGTTCTTTTCTTTAAGCTTTCAAAAAATATTGTGCTGCTTCCTTCTGGACTCGATAGTTTCTGATGAGAAATTTTTTGTAATTCTAATTATGTTTCTCATATAGGTAAGATGTTGTTTCTCTCTCAGTGTTTAAGATTTTTCCTTTCTGTTTAGGTTACAGAAATTTGAACATGATGTATCTTAGCATGGATTTCTTTAGGTGTATCCTGTTTGAAATTTACTCAGTTTCTTGCATCTGTGGGTTTATGTCTTTTGCCAAATTTGGGGAGTTTTCAGCCATTATTTCTCTGAAAATTTTTAGCCCCCCCCTTCTCCTCTCCTTCCAGGACTCCTGTGAAATGAATGTCAGATCTTTTGTTACCATCCCAAGGCCCCCAAAGTTCTCTTTTTTGTCATTATTGTTTTTTAGTTTATTTTCTCTCTGCTGTTCAGACTGGGTACTCTCTATTGTTCTCTCATAAAGTTCACTGATTCTTTCCTCTGCCCCATCATTCATCGAGCTTTTATTATGGTTATCTCATTTTTTCAGTTCTAAAATTTCCATTTAGTTTCTCTTCTATCTCTTTGCTGGAACTTTCTATTTCTACTTGGCTAAGATGTTGTGCACTCTCTTTTGTTTCAAGCATGTTCATTGTTTCTTGTTGAAGCATTTTTATAATGGCTCCTATAAAATCTCTGTCAGATCATTCTAATATCTATGCAACTTCGGTGTTGGTTTCTGTTGATTGCCTTATCTCATTCAAGTTAAGATACTCCTGGGTTTTGGTATGATGAGTGATTTTTCTACCAAAACCTGGATGTTTCTGGTACTGTTTTGAGAATTTGTATCTTATTTAAATCTCCTATTTTACTAGGCCTCCTGTGACATCACTCTGGCAGGGGAATGAGGGGGTACCTCCTTACTGCTAGGCGGGGGTAGAAGTGCAGGTTTCCTTCTAGGCCTCAGCTGACACTACCCTAGCAGGGAGGAGCAGGGGACCTTGTTACTTGCCACTAGATGCAGCTTACTCCCAGGCTGCACACACAGTGTCCACCAAATTCACAGAGGGAGAGGGTCTCATTACCACCAGTAGGAATGAGATTTGTGGCTCCCCACTAAGGCTTTCTCTGCCACCACTTCAGCAAAGAGGGGGTGGGTTAGGGTGCCTCGTTACAACCTGGAAGGGGCGAAGGTCTAGGCTCCTCACTCAGCCTATGCTGGCAGGGGTGGGGTGGGGCCTCTGTTTTCAGTGGTGTTAGGTGCTCTGCAGCAGTACGGAGGTCATTCAATGTCTCAAGTTGCCTGCTTTGCTAGACTGCCCCTTTCCTGATCCTTTGGTCAGAGAGAGCAGATTCTTCTTAGGGCTTTTTTTGTCTGCACCTGTTAGCATTTCTAGGTTGCCACCTTCTCTGATGTTCAGTCTGAGATATATAAAGCATACACACAAACACACACACACCCCAAATTTCAAGGAACCCAGTGCTATGTCATTTCTTGGGTCCTGAACTCGCTGGTCTGTCTGCCTTCTCTCCAACTTTCAGAGACTTCTTATGTTCGTTTGTTTGTTTGTTTGTTTTAATTAACACATAATGTATTATTTGCCCCAGGGTACATGTCTGTGGATCCTCAGGCTTACACATTTCACAGCACTTACTATAGCACATACCCTCCTCAATGTCCATAACCCAGCCACCTTATCCCTACCCGCCCCTACCCCCCAGCCACCCTCAGTTTGTTTAATGAGTTTAGGAGTCTCTTATGGTTTGTCTCCTTCCTGATCCCATCTTGTTTCATTTATTCTAAGTTATCTTAATACCACTTATTGGATAATCCCACTTTTTTCCCACTGATCTGAAACACCATATATCTTTCCATGCACATGCAGGGCTGTTTCTGAATGTATTCTGTCCCATTGGCCTGTGTGTTTTCTTAGCATCAGAGGCTTATCTGTCATAGCACCAAATGTAGGTGCTCTTTGCTGGAACTTGCCTCCTTCTTGCTCTTCTGCGCACCTCTGACCCTAAGAGCCCACCTCTGCGACCTTCTCCCCACTCTCAGAAAGTCACTGTGATTTAAAGCAAAATAAATGTAGTCTCTCACTGTTCTGGAGACCAGGAGTCCAAAACCAAGATGTTCCAGGTCTGGTTCCTCCTCGGGGTCTCAGAGGGAGCATCTGCCGCGTACTTCTCGGCTAGCTCCTGGTATACTAGCATTCCTTGGCACTGCTTGGTTTGTAGACACATCTCTCTGGTCTCTGACTCCATCATCACATGGCTGTCTTCCTTCTGGGCATCTCTGTGTCTGCACTTCTCTTATGATTGATAAAGACCCCAGTCATATTGAATGAAGGGCCTCCTAGTCTATTGGGACCTTGTCTTAAATAATCGTATCTGCAATGATGCTATTTCCAAATAAGGTCACATTCTGAGGATTGGGGAAGGACATGAATTTTGAGGAGATGCTATTATTTCTGTACAGCTCCCAGCAAGATGCACTTGTCAAGACATCCCCCCCAGCACGTCCAACATCCACCTACCTTCCCCATCTCCTCAGTACACAGCAGGAGTTCCAACCTCTCAGCTCAGTCAGGGCCTCTCTCTGCCCCTGGGTGAGGATCACTCTGTACCCCAGAAACCCACCAAACCATCTCCCCCATCCTGCTCACACCCCACCATCCCCCATGTCGGCTCTTCTTGGATGTGCAAGAGGAATGGCCCTTTGAGGGCCCACTCATGGTAGGAATTTCTCGATCTGGAGTGTAAACAGGGCGGGACACCACCCACCCCCTGAAAATGGGCACCAGCAGAGGACGCAATCAAGGGATCCTCTATCAGAACAGACAGGGTCCCCAGCACTCAGAAGTCCTGCATGGGAGGGGCAGACATCTGTGAGAATATTTTTCCACTTGCCACCTTGTTCAAAATCCACAAAGTCATAATCATTGGAGTAGCTACTCTGTGTCGAGAACCAATTCAATGGCAGGCATGTCACATAGACTATTCCAATCCTCGGGAAAGCTCTGTGAGGGACTCGCTGCTCCCATCAAACAGAAGGGGAAACAATCCCAGAAGGGGTTAAGTAACCTCCCAGGGTCACACGTGAGGAAAATGCAGACAGAGATTTGAAGGAGCTCTGTCTGGCTCCTCCACCCATCTCTGGGCACCCCTGGAGCCCTCACAACCTGGCTGTTCTGCTGAGTCCACCCTGTAGTGCTTATTGGGCACAAAGCCCCTGGGTTGGACCCTAAGATAAGTTCCCGGAAGTGACCTTCATCTTCAGCCAAGGAGGACCCAGAAGCATTGGGTGCAATTTGTCCAATCAGCATGAGTAAAAAGGGGCCTCTCACCACAATGTTACTTTAATGGAGGATTAAAGTCTTAATGTTCTTTCTCCTGAATTCAGAACGTTTGCATTTAATCTCTTTCAAGCACTCCCTCTTTTTTTTTTTTTTTTTTCCAGAATCATTGGTACCTGATCGAAGCCCTGCTGGCAACTTTCCAACCATCATCCACAGACGATGGTGCTTCCATGAACCACGTCTCCATCTTCACTCTCAGGGAGCAAGATGCCCCCCACTCCAGCTACCCCACCCCATCACTTCTCCCCTGTGGCCGGGCCCTCCTGGGTCTCTGTTACCCCCAGCAACGACCATGAGTCTTGGTGGCTCAGAGGTAGGCTCGGGTATCAGACTCCAGAGTTCAAATCCCCGCTCCGCCACCTACCAGCTGGGTGACCTTGGGCAGGCAAGTAACTTAACTTCTCTGCGCTTCTATTTCATCATTGGCACATCCTCCGCAGGGTTGGTCTCGATCAGCTACAGCGGCTTACATGACGTGTTTATCACAGTGTCCAGCCCATGGAACATTCCTCAGAAATGCAAACTGTCAGTATTGCCTTCATGGCTAGAACAAGTGCTGTTAGTCAGGCGGGATCGTGATCATGTGCTGGTCTGAAAAACATGAGCCTCTGGACTCCAAGGACCAAGCTGGAACCAGAGATGTCAGTCACAGTTTAGACCAGCAATGCTCTGAGGAATGGGTCTTGATTATTGGCCTGTGTCCACTAATAACAGCTCTCCATTTGTGCCGTATCCATGCCCACCTGCGCTTGCTGGCACACGCAGCCTTCCCGCAGCCCTGGGAGGAGGCCGGAGAGGCAGCTGTCAGTCATTATGCAGACAAGCCAGAGAGGACTTTCCTGAGGTCACACATGTGTGCAGGGCAGATGTGGGCGCCAGCCAACTCGGCCTGGGTTCCGGCCCTCTGAGCTCTGATCTTGGCCTTTTCTGCCTTGCAGGCCCTCACACCCGCATGGGAGAACTCTGGGACCCTCTCTGGGGACATCTTCACCACACCTCCTTAATTTGGGGTCCGAGTGTTTTCTGGGGAGACCTTGGGTAGGCTTAGAGGGCTTTTTAAAAACTGTTTTTACTTTTGTCACCTATCACTCAATTCTGTGAAAAACCGTTTCTTAGCTGGGGATGGTGGGGCAGCATGGGGCAGGCAGGAGGGGAGCTATACAAGTCTTGCCATATTACCAGTGACCTTCCACAGAGGACGAAGTTCACCAGTGTTCCCAGCCCTCCTCGGGCCTGAAGCAGTCCCACACTATAGGTATGTTCCCATGCATGTCATCTGCCCACGCAGTTGGGGGCACTCCCTTCTGGATTTGGGAGGCTCCAGGCCTCCCTTCTGGATTTGGAGCATGTGATGGATGGATTTGGATGTATGCTCAAACCACAATCGCCCAAAACAATTGATAACTTTGTTCCTTCCATCAAACTAATGAGCACCCACAGTGTGTTTTATGCCTTGGAGAAGCAGCTGAGAAAAACCTACCGGTCCCCTGCCCTTGTGGAGAGACAGATGACAAACTCCAGACAAGTAACTGAGAAGATGTTGGGTGTGAGGCATGTCTGCAGGGTATTACAACAAGATGACATCATGGAAAGTGCCCCGATGCCCACTTGAGATGGGATATCACAAACGCTCAACATTTAGAGGGCAGCCACACTGCAAATGGAACATCTGAAGGAGCCAAGCATGCGAATGTCAGGGAGATGAACATTTCAGATGAGGAGAAGAACCCGTGCAAATGTCCTGAGGCAGGAATGAGTTTGCCATGCTGAGAGAACAGAGGAGGACCAGAGCTGCTGGAATGCTGAGACCAGGGAAGAGAGGATTCTGCAAGGTATGGAGACAGACTCGTCTCCAGCAAGCAAAGCCAGGGTCTGAGATCATTCTCTGCCAGTTTGCATTTGAGACACTTTGGACAAGCCTTCTCCACCAAGCTTTGTGTGGCCCAAACAGGGAGTGCCCTGTGTGGACACCACCCACGTGTCCCTGTCGCCCTCACATTGGGACTCTCCAGAGCTCCACACTGTTGCAGACATCTTCGTCAGTCGACAAAAATGGGACACACCAAGTCCTTGAGACCCAGACGCACTTCTGCTGTCATCTTCTGCAGGGACCACTGCCCACAAGCTCTTCCCCATCCTCTAGACCCTGAGGCCGGCTCATGGGTGACCCCAGCCTGACCTCTCTATCTCCTACCACCACCATGATAAGGGAAGCTTCCCTCGTCTAGGCTGCCATTCGTACATTTTATGAGCGTATTTCCATTAACTCTCCTCTTCAGCAAGGCTGGCAGATGAGACTCTCTGTCTCAATCAGATATCCTGGTTAATGGAGCATTACATCTATACCTTACATGGATCTCCCCTTCTCAGAGAATTATAAAACAATAAAATGCATTTGGCATAAAACCTCCGTGACCATAATTTAATCTGGCTCTGATAAACAGAGTCTCACCAGGATTTTTTGTTGCCTGAGAGTCATAATTATGAGTATCGGTTTCTATTTGTACTGTAAATGTGCAGATCTGTAGGTTAATAGACATTTCTGGTAGGGGAAAATGCTGTATCAACCATCTCTTATGATCTACACCCTTTGCCAACCTGGAGACGTTACACATACAGATGAGGACTGTTTTCTCCCTCCCACAAACGCCCCTCTTAATGAAGACGTACATTACTCTATTTACTTGCCCTCATTCCCGCCAAAGTTTGCATTCTCGGTTCAGGCGTTTGCAAACAACCAAATATCTCTGCCCTCCACTCAAGCAAGATCTTCAGCCATGTGCCTTTCCTCCAGGAAGCTGGATGATGCTTGAGAATCAGCAATCTGCTCACGGGTCCTTCTGCCCTTGCCGGTCCACGAACTAATACAAATTTACTTCACCAGTCCCTGGTAATTAGACTCTGCCGAACTGATATATCAGATGAATACGGCAAAGTTTAAAAGAAGCCTGAATTAATCTCACAGAGGAAAACGATCATGAGGTACTCCGAGACACTATTAACGTCAGGAAGATGCAGTAAATTTTATTTTTATCATTCCACGTGGATTGATGTTCTCATTACCTATCACACTGGCATATGATAAAAATCAAATGCACAAGTGCCTGTTTTCCATAGAGGCGATCTTATACACTGTATTGAGGATGTGATCATTATACTTACACATTTTATAGTAATGTTTTCTTAACAACCAAAAGCACTTTCATTTAATATTAATAAAACAGATGTTTGGTTGAAAGTGGCTGGAAACCACATGGCGTTCGCACGTTCGTGAGTGACAGCGCCTCTGATGGCATCTCCCTGCCCAGAGACCCCACCTCCCTCCGGAATCTGGGGCAGCCTGCTTCAATCCAGCCCCACTATCTTTCCTCACACCCTCCAAATGAGGGTAAATTGGGGAGAGTAGAAATCCCGTTATCATTAACCAAGGTCCAAAAGACAAGAAGGCTCTGGAAAATGGGCAGCACGGTCCTTCTGCCATTTCTGTATCCTCGGACCCTTCACCCACACCAACTGTAATTTTGAATGGAATTTAGAAATAGCCACCCGAACACGTGGCTTTGGCACCCAAGTCAATCCTGGTAAAGCTCGAGGGGTGTTGGGAAAGGACAGCGCTTCCACACAGAGCCAGCAAACTGCAAATACACAGAAGCCCCCTGCAAACTGTTCTTGGGGCCACGCGACAGCATTATAGCCCAGCTATGTGCCTGGCCACTCTCCCTCTCATCATAATAAAAAAAGAAGCTCGTTGGTAAGTTTCCCCTTGGCAACCTCTTGCTCGGATAGAAGATTTTTGAAATGTGTGGGGATGTTTTCTGTGTAATATTCTGGAAGATCCAACAATTGGCTTGTCCCAGATGACGTGCCCTATAAAGAAAAGTGAAAACCCCACACCGGTGATGCGGGGCCGGGGCTGGCCTCCTTGCCTTCCAGGCAGACAAAAGCTTTACCGGGAATGCCTCCTGCGCATGCCAGGGAAGGAGCACGAGACTAGCACAGTGAAGCTTAGGACATGGAACCTGGTGAATTTATTTGTTGGCAGAGCCACCTTGCCGGCAATACAAACACACAGAGCAATGGTGGGGTGAAAAGGCTGGACACTGTCGGGCTTTGAGAAATAAGATGCCTGCAGCCCTGATCAAACAGGGGTCCTGAAGCGCCCCCCGGGAGTGGCCCTGAAGGCGTGCAAAACTGATGGATGCTTCGCCGTGTTCACAAGAAGCCAAGCTGAAGTCCAAGTTCAGCTCAGGGCTAAACCCGTCCGAACGCATTGCACTGCACGAAAACCTCTAATCCACGGGGACGCCAAGCCCTCTGGTCAGTTACCCAGATAACCTGGCCTTGGATGGACACCTTATTTGGGAATCGATTGTTTGATTTGACACCTGATGCACGACAGGCATTTGGTAGTGCTTTTAATGAGTGACAGAATGAGCGAATTAACAGATTGAGGGACGCCGGTTTTCTCGGGGGTGATGAGTTAATGCTCCCAGCAAAATGTGTGTGTATCCAACTGCCTTGGAGAGGCCCTTACGTGAGCCAGAGAGAACCAGGACAAGTGTTGCCCGAGCAGGAATTCATGGCCACGTACACAGGCCCTGTTGGGAGCTTGGCGTCATTTCCCAGAAGGGCCAGCTTTGTACCCCCCACAGGTCAATCCCGTGTCCCTGGTGGCACCCATGCAGATGGAGCCGCGGGCTGGCCGGTGTCCCGTGCCTGTGGCACTGAGCAGTTAGTCTATATGCCAGAATCCACTCTGCCCAGCCTGGGGAACAAACTCACTTCCCACCTCAAGCTGGGGCCCACCGTCCTGTGCATTTACATCAGTATTTTCCTGTCCCGCCACCCACCCCTCTTATAGATTATCCAAGCGTGATGATTAAAGTCTAGAAGTTTAAACAACTACGTGAGGCCATGGCAAGACAGAGCTGGCCGTTTGAAATCCTGACAGCTGTAAGCTTCGTTTGCCCCAGGAATCGATCGCTACTCCAGGCCCCGGGCACTGGGCACCCATCCACACCCAGCACAGAGCCTGCAAGGCCGGGAGCTCCTCCCCTGGCTCCCCGAGAGGAGGGTGTGCGGGTGAGGCCAGGAAGCCCAGGGCATTTCAAGCGAATAGTGGAAAATTATGCTTGCTATCAAAAGGTAAGAATGTCTCGCCAGATGAATAATGAAATGGTCTTCAATAATCCATCAGTTTATACTTAAAATTCCAAAATGTGATAAAATGTGCACATAGAGAATGGTCACTCTATGTTCCGGGGGAATCTAAGCAGGCAGGAGGGAGCCTCCCTAGACCCTTACCACCTGGGCCACAGGAGCACCAGCTCTACCTGGACCCCACTCCCTTCCTGGGCTACCCCCCCCCCCGCCTCCTCTCACGCCCCCACCGCTCTGCACACTTTGGTAACAGCACCACAAGCTGGAAGGTGTCACCGGCCAGGAAATCCAACCCCCAGCTGTCAGTGGGGCTGCTCCTTCTGGAGGCAGGGAGGGGCCACTTCTGCCCGCAGGGGAGAGTTGTGAGCATCCCGGGTCACTGGCTCCTGCTGCTCTAATGGGGACCCCTTACCCCATCTACTTCTCCACCTCCTTTCTCCCTTCCTCCCTTCCTCTCCCCCTCCCCCCCCAGTGTTTTTTTTTTGTGTCAACTGAGCCATTTTTTATTTTATTCCTGTTTTCCCTTTTCACAGAGAAATAAAAGTCTAGAGATTAAAAAAAAAAAAAAAGAGGAGGGAGGCTGAGGGAGGATCTGGTCCAGGCCTCTCTTCTCTCCTCTGGTGGCTTCCGACGATCCTTGTGGACTCCTTGTTCCCCCCTCTGGCCGCCTTGTCACACGACCTCTCTCCCTGTGTGGTCATCCCACTTCCAGGGTGACCTCAACTCAGGATCTTTGTCTTAGTTCCATCTGCAAAGCCCCCATTTCCAAGTGAGGTCGCGTTCATGGGCACGAAGGGCTAGGACTCGTACATACATCTGGGGGGGTTGTTATTCCCCCCACAACATCCATAAACAGCGGGAGCAACGAGGTCGCCAGCCTGAGGTCCTGAATCCGATGTTGCTTCTAATGCTTCTCCATTCACAGCTCATGTGACCAGCACTCCTCTTTCCCAGTGCCCCTTCCCTCGGCCTCCAGGACCCCCACTCTCCCCGTGGCTCTTCTCCTGCCTCCCCCCCACCTCTCCCACAGGCTTTCTTATCCAGGGGAGTCTCCCCATTGTCCTCGTTGCTCAGGTCAGAAACCATAGTGGTGGCATCTGCTCCTCTCCCTCTTGCACATCCGATCCAACAGCACGTCCTGTGGGCCCTCATCACTTTCAGGTGCTGTATGAGCCTCCCGAGTGGTGTCCCTCTTTCTGTCCCACTTAAACCCATTCTCACGAGCAGCCAGCGTGACCCTGTGAAAACATGTCAGCTCAAGCCAGCTCTCCACTCAAATGATCCCACAGTGCCCATTTCACTTAGAGCAAAATCCTTGTAAGGCTTACCAATCTCTCCTGGATTGGGCCTCGGATTACTTTTCTGAGCTTCCCCCCCCCCCCCACCTCTCTGCTCCAATGCATGGAGGCTCCTTCTAGTTCTCAACTACCCCCACCATAACCCTCTCCCTGGAGTGGTCTTTCCCTAGATACCCAAGGGGCTCCCTCCCTCACTTCCTCCAAGTCTCTGTTCCAAAATTTTCTTCTCTATAGGACCCCCTGGCCATCCTATGAAGATTACCACCTGACCCCTAGCCCTCCTGATCTTCAATGTCCTCCACTCAAACATACCCCCCCCCAGGGCAGGGGTCTTTGTGTTCAACCCCATGGATCCCAATACCTAGAGGAGGCACTCAGCAAGTTTTTGTTGAATAAATGAAGTGGGAATAGAATGCCATAAAAACAAAATGCTTTAATTGTAAACTATATCATATACCAAAAGGTAGTATTTGTATATAACCTTTACATATAGTTCAAAGAATACACACCCAAGTACCCAGCACCCAGCTGAAAATAAAAATATGGCTGTTCGTTTGAGCCCTGTGTGCCCTGAATCACAGCCCCCTCAGAACTCCCAAAGGTAATCACTATCCTTCATTTGCATGAGTCATTCCTTTGCCTTTCCTTAACGTTTTCCACATACGTATGTCTCTCTAAATACATATAACACATATTCGGCATCTACGTGATAAATATGAAAAATGTTGCCGATTCACATGTTTTAAAAATACATAAAAGTGCTGACAGTTGTCGTCTCCAAATTATGGGTGACTTTTAATTTCCTTCTCCTTCTTTTCCGTATTTCCCAAGCTTTTATAATAAATATATATTGCTTTTGCCACCCGCAAACAAAGACATACACGGCCACAGATACCTGAACTGTCCCACTGTTGAAACAGGAAGCACGCTTGTTTGCAAGACAAATAAATCTTGTTTCTGCTCTTAGGTCCCTCTAAGACTTACCCTCAAAAAAGTTTCAGATCTGTTTAATGTGGTGGGGAAGCAGCTATTGCTGAAATGAATCTCGAACCCGACGCGCCCTGAGTGGCTATCTGGGGGAGCTGCAGTGAAGCAGCTGCTCTCAGTGTAGCTCTGGGCTCGGCTCTGGGAACAGCACCTGGCGTCCAGGAACGCCTGCTCCTTCCGTGATTTGTGAGCCCATGTGGGTCCTGAGTGGTGACTTATCTCTTCTATTATTAAGGACACCAACAGTCCTATATATTTTAGTCCTTTGCCTCTGCCTCTCTGGGCGAGGTGCTGTGTGGGGTGGGAGGCTGGGGGCCTACACCAGGCCCCCCACCCTGCCCACCCTCACCTTGATGTGACCTTGGCCAAGTGGCCTCAGAGCCCCAGCGTCCTTCTGTGTAGCGGGCAGAGGGCACTTGGAGGGATATCTGTCCTGTATGTTTTTGCTTTTCATCTTTTTCCTTAGTTTCATTCTTCTTTCCTCAAGGTCACTGAGCCGAACTACCTGGACCTCCTTTCTGGCCCCAGGCAAACTCTCTTTCTCTGTGCCTCCGCTTACCCATCTGTGAAATGGAAATGACACAGAATGCCAACGCGGACGACCCGGAGAGAGAACTCAGAGCTAGAGGCTGCTCACCGCGAGCTCTCGGTAAATATGGGCGACATTCCTTGTACATTTTTTTCCCTCTACTGTTTTGAGTTAGACATTCTGTTTCTAGTTATTTTAATGATTGCTCTTACATTTTTTTAACGTGAATACTTAATCTAACAAACCTGAAGTTTTAATTAGTATCTCCTGTATCATGAAAGGTTGCCCTGGATCTTGAGAATTTAGGACATGTTTCAGTGCACTTTACACATCCTTATGGACCACCCCTACTTTTCACGATGTATTTTACTTTTCTCTTGTTTTTATTTTGAAAAATTTATTTATTTAAGAGACAGAGTGGGGGGAGGGGTAGAGGGAGAGAAGCAGACTCCCTGCTGAGTGTGGAGCCTCACGCGCAGGGCTCAGTCCCACGACCCCTAGACCCCTAGACCATGACCCAAGGCAAAACCAAGACTCCCAACACCCCACTGACTGAGCCACCCAGGTGCCCCACTTTCCACTTGTTTTTAAAAAATCTTTAACATTAGGCTTTTGTTACTACATTAAATATTTATTTGGTAGTGAAGAGACTTTCAGATTTTCTTTGGGGGCCTTCCCTGCATTAGCAGCCCCACTACAAGCCTCAAGCCCCACTGGTCTGCCCACCCGTCACCTCCCTGACTCTACACACATGAACCCCTACCCACACGCCTGCGTGCACATGCACACACACACACACACACATGCACACGTGTGCACCCACAGCTAGTGGGGCTGAACTCCACCACTGCACAACGATTCTGTAAGACAGTAACTACAGGGGCGGGGGGCAGGCAAGGGGTATGTCCGAACTCTGTGCTATCTTCGCAGCTTTTCTGTGAGCTTCAGATGAACTCAACATGAAAAGGTTTTCAAAATCATTTGGGGACTTTTTAAAAATATATATATTCCTGGGTCCAGGGCAGACCTGTGGAATCAGAGGCTTTGGGGTGGGACCGAGGTAGCTTCAGATTTTTCAGACCCTACAAATGCAGGGGTGAAGACCTTCACAGATGAACTTGGCAGGGGACACAGTTTAGCTCAGAATGGTCAGATACGGATTCCCTCTGCCCCTCTGGCTGTCTTTCCAGGGCACACATGTCCTGCTCCACGCACGGTCCCAGGGTGGCACCATTCCCTGCCCCCACACAGGGTCTACAGAGGGGAGGCTGCATGGAGCCCCCACCCCCCACTCCCCTGCCCTCTCTCCTGGTAGGATTGAGGGTGGCTGGTAAATCCATACTTGGGTCAGCCTTACTTGGGGATCCAGCAAGGACTGGCACTGGGCCAGGAGCAGAGCCAAAGTGGGCAGAGCGTGGAGGGAAGGAGGGACACTCGGAGTCAGGCTGGAGGCTGCTTGCTTGAGGAAGCTGCATTTTTAACAAAGGCTGCTTCCATTCTACAGAAGCTGGGAACCACAGGTGCTCACCCAGGGCTGGGTGCTCACATCAGGGCTGAATGCACAGGCCAATAGAACCTTCTGTGAGGACGGAAGTGTTCCATATCTGCTTTCCCCAGTACCGTAGCCACGAGTTACCGTGGCTCTTGAGGACTTGAAGGTGGCTAATATGACTGAGGAGCTGAATCTTAACTTTTATTTAATTTTACCCTAAATAGCTGCATGTGGCCGGTGGATGGTCACATAGCACTAGCCCCACTCCTCCTCCCCCTCCCTGCTGGGCACAAACAGCAGGCTGACATTTTACATTTACATCTGGGGTGAGGCCCGCTCAAGAGCCAGCAGCCTCAGGCTGTATCAGTGATGACTGAGCAGCCTCAGCTCTGAGATCAGGCCTCATTGCCTCCAGGTTCCTGGAACCCCAGGGGAGAAGGATGCTTCCCTTCTCAGGCAGATAGGTGGGGCCAGGCCAGAGCAGACAGAGGCCCCCAGGGCAGGCCTTGTCCCAGCCATGGCACAGACCTCTGCCCTCCATGCTGGGGCAGCAGAGTGGCCTGCCTTGCCCTCCCCACTGGCTTCATCTGGCCCCAGATGGGAGCCCCATGACTGGCCCCAAGGGTGTTCCCACCCCTCGGTGCAACGGCCATCTGGAATTTTCTGAATCCTCTAAAGTGGCAACAAAGAGACCAGGAAGGCAGCAATGGAATCTAATCCTGGCTGGAAACCAGGAGAGTAGAGACACCCCTGCCTCCCTGCTGTGAGACCTTGGTGGGAGAGATGGGAGGACACTTGTGCCATCTTTGATACAGAGTCCGTGGTCTGGAGAGGACCATCTGAGAGGCACCAGTACCCCCCCAACAGTGTCTTAGAGCAGATCTGAGATAGGATTCAAGGCAAATAGTTTTTTGGGAGGTGACCCCAAGACCTGGGAATCACCATGAGAAGCAAGGCACGTGTTTTAGACTGAATTGTGTCCCCACAAAATTCTTATTTTCCCATCCTAACCCTAACACCTAACACCTAACAGCGTGTGACCGTATTTGAAGATTGGGCCTTTCGGGAGGTAATTAAGGTTAAATGAGTTCATAAGAGGGGACCCCGATCGAATAGGACTGGTGTCCTTATAAGAAGAGGGATGAGGGGCGCCTGGGTGGCTCAGTCGGTTAAACGTCTGACTCAGCTCAGGTCTTGATCTCAGGGTCATGAGTCTAAGCCTCGCATTAAGTAGGTGCCCAGCATCGAGCCTACTTTAAAAAGAAGAGGAAGACACATGAGAGCACTTGTTCGGTCTCTCTCTGTCACTCTGTCTCTATCTCTGTCTCTGTCTATGAGCAAGAAGGTGGCCTTCTGCAAACCGGGAGAAGAGCTCTCACCAGGAACCAACCCTGCAGATGCCTTAATCTTGGACTTGCAGCCTCCAGAACTATGAGATAATAAATTTCTGTCGCTTAAGCCACCCAGTTTGTCATTTTTTGTCCCAGCTGCCTTCACGGACTAATGCAGGAGGGAAGGCGGCTAATAAGGGGTATATTGTCAAGCCACCGAGCCAACATTTCCTCTGCCCTAAATCACTCAGGGCTCAGTACCAGGCAGCTAGTGACCACCCTGTGGCTCAGAGCCCACTCACATTGTTCAAACCAGCCAGTCCTATGCTGTGTCCCCTGCCTCATCCTGCCTCGCCTGGGGGGAAACCCAGGGCAGAATTCAGGCTACGCTCGCCCCTCCTCTTCCCCACCTGGCCTGCCTGGATGTGTGCCTCTTGGTTCCAGGAGAACTGTAACATGAAACTTTTCTTTTCATGACATTCTCTTCCCCACCTTGTCACTCAGTCACCTTTATAATTTAAGACATAATTATAGATGCCAGACCCAGGAGAAAGTGAAGTCACGGAAGACAAGACAGGAGAGGCTGTTCAGAAAAGAGGTAAGTCTGCGCCTGCTGGAACGGCAGCGCCCGTGGGGACCCGTCCAGAGCCCCCAGCTGACTTCGCTGTGCACAGCGCCGTGGGGGCCAAGGGAGGCACGCGAAGGGCCTGCACTTAGCAGGTGCAGGGAGCAGACTGAGCGGCTGGGCTCTGACCAGGAGCTCAGGCACAGGGCTGCAATGGGAGGAGAAGGGAGGTCAAGGCAGGGTATATACACATTTGTAGGCTGCGTGGAAGGGTCCGGGAGGGCGGACCAGGTGGTGCATGTCCCCTTGGGCGTGTTCCCATACAGGGTGTGGGGATGCTTCCCAGAAGACCATCAATAAATATGATTAAAGATCAACATTGATCCACAGACCTGAGGCCCATTTTATTTCTGACTCATGTCTTTCCTAGTGCTTACTCTGATGGATGTTGAGAAGGTGACCCCTGGGCCCTAATAAAAACAGCAGACTCCCCATACCTGCAAAATGCTTTCCCAACGAGCTTGTCCTGCTGGTAGCTCTTCCCACCCTGGCCTTGGCCCGCAGGGCCCCCGATCACCAGGCCGATTCCTGTTTGCAGAGAAGGCGGTTGGAAGAATGTCCTACGAGGGTGGGGCAGTGGCCTGTCCCCACAGCTGCCCTGATACTGGCTTGTGCGGGAGCTTGCGAGGTGCAGGGAGACAGGTGGACAAGGACAGGGCTGAATGGAGGGATGGTCTGTTACAGCCAGAGCCCCTTGCTCCCAGAAATAAGAGGCAGGCACTCTCTTGACAAGAGACTTTTTTTTTTCAGAGGAGTGTCTCTTCAAGAAGATTTCTCTTCAAAAGATGGAGGCACGTCTGAGACGTTCTCTTCCCCCGGCGCTACAAGGCCATAAATTTTCCTCGCCAGTCTCCACTCCTACCCTGTGAGTTATAGCAGCTTCTCGGTCATTTATTATTCATCATTATTACGGTGACATATTCAGCCGTCTAATTCACTGTCTCCAAGCGCTGACTTCATCTCGTTCCTTAAATGCTCGCCCGGCTGGAATTTCTTCTGACAAACTCCTGGCCCCGCTCTGGCATTATCTTTCCCCAAACAGGCGTGATCATTTAGAACTTTATTGGAGATCTCGTAAAAGAGCCTTTCAGAAACAATCAGGGCTTCGATGTATCACTGATCACTTAGCACTTAAGGGAGGACACGCGAGGATGACATGAACTTGCCCCGTCTCCCCATCTCGGGGTGCCATGGAGGACGTTCAAGGTGACACTGCCGCAGTCCCTCCTGGGTCAGGGGAGGCATTAGATATGTCCCCTGGCTCACGGGGGACGCCCTGACTGCCACAGCCGTGGAACACCTGAGAAGGGTGGAGGATGGAGCTAAGACCCGTGGATTCCCTTGGGGAGGCAGCAGGCTGTGGGCTCGCTGGGAGGGGCAGTGAGTCCTCAGACCCCCTGCATCACTCCTGCTGGGGTCCCCACGGCCCCCCACCCAGATCCCACCCACACGTTGTCTCCTACTCCCTGCCCAGAGGGACCTCTGCTGTGGGCCCTGACCTTCAGTCCCACAAAACTTGCCTGCCCTATTTCTGTGCCTTTTAGGGACTTGTGCCTCCACTCACTGATCTAAAGCAATACTGCCTGATAGGACGTTCTGCGGTGACGGAGATATTCCGTATCCACACTGCCCAGTACGCGGCCACCCGGCCCTACGTGGCTGCTGAGGGTTTGAAATGCAGCTCGTGCAATCGACAACTGCATGTTTAACCTTATTTAATTTTAAGTTAAAAGTCAATAGTCACATGTAGCCAGTGGTGACCAATTGGAGGGGCAGGTCCAAGGAGGGGTTTATCTGTTTGTGTGGCACATTGACTCGCCCAGAAAACAGTCACAGCTAACACCAAGTTCCTGACAGGTGCTAGGCAGGATGTGAGGTGTGCCCTATTCATCACCCCATTTCCTTTTCATGGCAACCACATGAGGTGGGAGGCCTTAGATGCCATTTTGCAGACAATAAGACTGAAGCTTGGGGAAGGTACGTCATGTTACTGAGAAGAGATTCCGATTTGGGCAGTCCAGAGTGGAGGCTAGGAGAAAGCAGGCAGGCTTTCTCCATGCCCCAGGGGTCTGCGTGATAGGCTGGGCTCTATAGCACATGTCGTCTCGTTGGGTCCCCAGAGCAAGATGACACAGGGCTGTCAAGGGTCCTTCCGCCATCTCTGGGTGGCTAGGGATATTACTGTCCTTTCTCTGGTTAAAGAAAGCTTGACACTCCCCCCAGGACGGGATGGTCCACCCGAGCTGGGGCCTCGCTTTACCCTCTTTCCTGTGAGCCTCAAACAAGAGGAAATGTTAGAGCAGTAGGGATTTATGTTAGAGATGAAGGGTACTTGGCAGGCCGTGGGGTGAGCTTCAAGGGAGACGACACAGCTCCATCTTTGAAGAACCATAAAAGCAGCCCAGCTTTCTGTCTGGGATCACGATGACAGGGTTCTGTCCAGAGGCAAGGGGAGGACCAGACGACCCCCCACAATGGTCCCTCAGAGCCTGTAACTTTTTCTGCTATTTGTCATTAAAATACCTCTGTACATTACCTGAGGAAAGGAAATATGGAGCAAGATTTAAAGAAATAACTTGGACTCGGTAGTGGGGGGGGGCCCTCCCGCATTGATTGATCCTCCTAGGATTCATCTCTTCTTTGCTAACCCTTGGTTTCTGCTCCTCCTCTCAGGAAAAGTCTGCTTCTCCCTCCCATGAATAGCTTCGTCTTCCTTACACTCTCTGAGTCTTACAATAAGAAGCTGTTCCAGCAAATTCTGCCGTTGGGGCCAATGATCAGTCCTTCCTGCATTGGCTGGAACATTCTCTTTTCCTGGGTCTGAGACTCCTCTACCTGTGGGAAGTGATGTGGGGCTTTCTTTTCTGATCAGATGCTCCATCCCAAAAACAGAACAAAACTTCCATCACCCTCATGCTCTCTTCCAATTTGGGGGGGAGGAGGGAAAGGGGGGGATGCTGGGTGTCACTAGGCAACCAGCCGTTCTGCCTACTCCCTCCCCACCCCAGAAAGCAGCCAGGTCACCAGCATGTGAGTCTAGAAGCAGCTTTACATTTTCCTTCTAATTCCTTTTCCTTTGTGTTTGTTTGTTTATTTGTTTGTTTGTTTGTTTTAACCTCTGCTACTTTTGTTCTTCTAAGATCAGGCTCTCCATTGTTTTTTCCACGATCTTCCTAACTGGATGAAAAACCCGAGATCCCTCATTCATTTGCGGCATGATTACACAGATCCACATTGCATGCAGATGTGCAAAGTGTAGCTTCTTTATTCCTCTACAAACAATATCTATATAGTAATCCGATCTTCCTCCCAGGCCCCCACCCGATTTGTAGCTAGAGGAACGGGAGGGGAGAGAAAAAAACAAAATGCAAGGCAATGCAGTAAATACAGTGTCCTTCCATAATCTAATAGTTTCTTTATTCTTTTCAGGGGTCCTCTGCCTTCCGGTCTCCAACAACAGCCCCCCTCCCCAAGCCCCCTCAAGATGGTGTCCCAGCCTGTGTGGATGGTCGATAGTTTTATGACCTCATGGCACTAGGGTGAAGGGGCCCTTGTCCTTGGATGAACATGTGGCTGGTATCTCCTGAGAAGGATGGGCTACATGATTTGCAGGGCTTGGGGCCAAAGGAAAATATGAGGTGCTTTGTTCAAAAATTGCTAAGGATTTTGAGATGGTGACACAGGAACATGAAACCAAGCGCGAGCCCATCTATGCACAGGCCCTGTGAACTGCCAGGCCCACAAAATTGGCCCCACTCCTGGTGTTCATGTGCAGACCTGCATCTTGTTAAAGTCTATGGTCGGGTGAAAGCTGTTGGAGTCTATTCTCCTGAGACTTGGTCAGACCCCTTCCTCAGACCTGCACATGACTCTGACCTTTCTTGCCTCTGGGAGGGGTGCTGGGTCCCATCCCCCACCAAGGCACAGGAGGTTGGCCCTACAGCCCTCTGATATGGAGCCCACAAGTCCCGGCCCCAGAGATCCCAACCTCAATTCAGTTGGGAAGCCCACCCACCTCCTCCCTGTCCCAGGAATGTGGGTACTTCTGGCCCCGCCCATATCACATAGAAACACGGGCACTTGGAGGAGATGCACTCAGGGCTTCCCTCTTCCTATGGTGGGCAAGGCAGGCTGGGAGGCCACCTGTCCCCACCCCCACTCAGATCCTAAAAAGGAAATGTAACAGAGGCCCCTGTGTAATGCATCTCCCATGTGGGCCCCCAGCCTACGGAGAGGCGTTTATGACACAGGCTTAGTGCCCTTGTCCCCATGTCCCTCTTACTGTACGAGCCACTGAGCTCAAAGGGACAGATTCCCTCCGATTCAGTCTATCAGGTCAGCTTCTTGATCTACTAAAGGGAGAGCTGAAGCAATTTCAAGAACCCTTACCTCTCTTGACCAAACCTAGCTTCTTAATCTTGCTGCAGACTTAAAAATCCTATTTCGTGCATCAAAACCGATATTAGCTTTCTTCCTTTTTGTAGGGCTGGTATAACTGCCTTAATCCCCCACTCTGTCTCCCAGGAAACTGAAATGGCTTTGTGTTCACATTGCCTGAGTCTTAAGTGGTCAGCGGACCAATTTCACAGGATCAAGTGCCAAAGGACAGAGGCTGTGGCCTCATGGCTCACACATAGCAGGGAGGCTGGCCCTGCCTGGGTACAGTCCCTCTGCTAGAGAGGCAAGGGTGGGAGATTCAGAGGTTTCCCCCTTTCAGTGAAATTTGAAGGAGAAACAAATGTGAATTTTGCAAAAGTGAGTGGAGATGAACAGGTGCAAGAAAATGGGAGGGGGGAGGGGAGATAGCCACCCTGGATTAGAGGGGCAGTCTCCAGCTCCCGCTCATTCTGCCACACTGGGGAATGCCGGTCTACTAATGTTTCTACAGATTTTTTTATGTTTTTAATGTTGACAATTCATTCAATTTTTTAAAAACAATGAAACTGTGTGGTACATCACATAGGAACCAAACAAAGCATGTTTTCTTGCTGAACCCAACCACTAAAAGAATGGAAGGAAGACTGGATACTGGGAACTGGGCAGTGGGGTGAGGCCGGAGGGGCAGATCTTGCAGGATTATATTGTATTCTGAGAGAAATGTGTTCCCACCACTGGGAAGCTGTGACATGGTCTCAAACAAGGCAAAGTTACCACCAGATTTGTGTCTTGAAGAGACCTGTCCGGTTGGCGCCGGGAGCCTGGCTTGAAGGAGAGAATGTAGACACGGGAAGACCAGTTAGGAGGACAGAGCTGAGGATGTGGTGGCAGAGAGCAAGGAGAGATATTTAAAAGGTGACACTGGGGAGCCTTAGAGGTCAACAGTCATTAAATAAGCCAACAGTTGATTCCCTGGCACAAGCCAAAACCAAACATTAAGATCAACTCAGGAACTGGCAGAGATGTGGACCAATGGAAACTCTGGTTCACTGCTGATGGGAACGTACAAAAGTACTCCCACCTTGGAGAACAGTCCCACGCTTTCTTTGAGAACTTAACCATGCTTTTCCCACGTGACCCATTCTTTTCATTTCTAGGAGTTTACTCAAGAGAAACGAAGTCCCACATCCCCTACAGAGACTCAAACACGTGTCCACAGCCACTTCATCCAGAATAGCCAAAAATTGGAAACAATCAAAACGTCCATCAATGGGTGAGTGGATACAGAAATTGTAGTGTGTCTACCCAATGGAATGCTACTCCCCTAACTACTGATAGATAACCGCGTAAATCAGTCTCACCTCATTCTACTGAGTGAAAGAAACCAGGCAAAATAATACATGCACTATGACTCATTTATATAAAATTCTGCAAAATGCAAATGAATGGGAAGACCTATCAGTGGTCGCTTGGGGGTAGGCGGGTGAGAGGTGAATTTCAAAGGGCCATTAGGACACTGTGGGAGGCAACAGAAATTTTTATCTTGAGTGTAGTGATGATTTCTATGTGTATATCAAACTGTATAAATACGTACAGTTTAGCGCACTTCAGTTATATCTCAATAAAATTGGAAAAACATTAACTCAAGGAACCGGAATAAAACATTCTGAGAAGGAGAGCCCCACCTCCACATTGGCTCTGCATTTCCGCCTCTTATAACCCAACTTCTAATTTTAAGACAGAGAATAAAAAAGAGGGGGAGAAAGACACCAAAGTGAGATCTCGCTTTAGAAAGGTGTTGAAAATATATTAAACACTGAGATTTACCATAATAAATGAAATGAATAATTTCATGAATAATTTCGGATCTCTCTTGTCAAATGTTAAAAAAAAATTTTTTTTAATTAGTGAGTACAGAGAAAACTAACGTGAGCTAATCATTTTAAGGAATCTATCCTATTATGTTCTAATGAGTGGTTTTTTTAAATTTGATTTTATTTTTCTAATGTTAGTTTTTATTTCCAAGACTTCCTAAAGGGGCTTTCCGATTACATATTTTTAAAGTACAATTTGAAGAGAACAAGTCAGCTTTTAAACAATTATATAATGATGTTCCCCACCCAGCGCAGACTTGGAAACTAACCGGTCCTTACGTTCAGTGCCTGCCTGTTTTGTTGTTAATTGTGAGGCCATGGCCAAGTCCCGGTGCTTGCCGGAGCCTTGGTTTCTCCATTTGGAACACAGAGCTAATGACCCCCTCACCTCCAGTAGCACAAACTGTAGAGACTGAATAAGGATTTCCTCCCTCTGTAGTGGTAGCTGATAATTACTAGATTTTATACTCGTCCTGAGATTGCTGCCTCCCAAAAGGATATTTGAAAGGAGGAAATTGCAAGGCTCCTTCTCTTCGTTCAAGTCTGAATGTTGATCGTACAATGAACTGACGCTTCTGGATGCATCGTAAAACGTTCTCAAAACAATCCCACTTTTCGTTCCTCACCTGCCAAGCAGCTGAACCGCAGCCTTATGAAATATGACGCGAGTCCTTTTTTATAGCCAGGCATTCATCTTCAGACTCCTTGGCATTCGAGTCCCTCCAAGTTATTTTATTATTTCCAAGAAACTGTAACTGAGCTTTTTTATATACCTTCTGTTGTCATAAGAGTGATCACACATAAAGCATGTCAACCAAATATAAGAAAGGCATCCTTTATGTGGTTTATGGTTTCCTTGAGACAGCCACTCTCTGGGCTGGGTCAGCTGACAGCTTTGAGAGGGTACTGACCGTGGCTTTTCAAGGAAAGTAAACCTGGGACTGTAGAAGGTCCTTCCTTGGTCAGTTCAGCCAGCGGTCTGGGGTCCCCCCAAAGCTGCTCTTAGCAGAGGGGGGACTCGTGGGCCCCACCCAGGCCTGCAGCTGCTCCCTGGAGCAGCCACCGTGCTGAGCTTGGACTAGAGGGCTAAGGACCAGCCCGTGCCCCCCACCTCTGTACCCCACCCCACCCACCCAGCCCCACCTAAGGTTCCAGCCCAGAATTTCAGCCCCAAGGTCACTTCCCCCTTTCCTGTCTCATCTTTTTTTTTTTTTTTAAGATTTTATTTATTTATTTATTTGACAGAGAGAAAGAGATCACAAGTAGGCAGAGAGGCAAGCAGAGCGAGAGGGGGAAGCAGGCTCCTCGCTGAGCAGAGAGCCGGATGCAGGGCTCAATCCCAGGACCCTGAGATCATGACCTGAAGGCAGAGGCTTAACCCCCTGAGCCACCCAGGCGCCCCTCTTGTCTCATCTTCTTGTTCCAATGAGACAGACCTGGTACCAGCTTGCCTTCCTGGGCCTCAATATCTCAGTCTTTAATATGGGGATAGAAAAGACGCCAGCGCGGGTTTTTTTTTGTTTTTTTTTCTTTTTGTTTTTTAATAAGGATCAAATCAGATGGCGGCGGCAAACACGCTTTGTAAATTACCCAGAGGTGCGCTGTTATTGTCATTATCATTCCTGCTTTGCGTCAGGGAGCCCCAGGCCCGGCGGCATGCATATAAACAGCCTCTGTTTGTGACTGTGTCCCCGCAGAAGTGCCACTCCCGGGAGCCGGCTCAGCCCAGAACTGAAGAAATCATCCACTGACTCGGGGAGCACCGGCCTCCCCCCAGATCTCCCGCCTCCTGAAGGGACGGCCTGAATCCCCCAAAAGTTATGAAAAGTAATTTTAGTCTCATTAATTCTGGAAACAAGCAAATGCAGAGGGAGAAGGAAGATGACGACCCGAAGTACCTGGGGGCGTGACGGTGCGGGGAACCCAGGCTCCCGCACAGACGCGGACAGCCGGGTGGAACGGGAGGGGTGGAATGAGGCCTGGGATGGGGCACCCAGGACGGGGGCGGAGCCTGCAGGACGGACGTGGAGCTCACGGGAGGGGGAGGAGCACACAGGAGGGGGCGGGGCCCGCGGGAGGGGGTGGGGCCCGCAGAACGGGAGTGGAGGCACAGGACGGGGCGGGGCGCACTCGAAGGAGCAGGGCTTGGGCGGGGAGTAGACCGAGGATGGGGCGAAGATGGGGCAAAGTGGCAGGGGCCATCCCCCAGGGCAGTTAAGGGATGCCTGGCTGCCATACCTACACCCTCCAGGCTGACTGAGAGTTATCCAGAAAAAGAAACAAGGGCAAGAACATGTCAGATGGAGGGAATAACATATCCAAGTGTTAGGGGTTGAATTGTGCCCCCAAAATTTCATATGTTGAAGTCCCACACCCCAGCGCCTCAGAATGTGACTATATTTGGAAGCAGGTTCATTGCAGATGTAATTAGTTAAGACGAGGTCATTAGTAGGGGTCCTAATTCAATACGACCTGGGTCCTCATTCTGGGAAAATGGGGACAAGGTAATGCTCACATAGGAGAATGCCGTGTTGAGAGACACAGAGAGAAGACAGCCATCTACAAGCCAAGGAGAGAGATCTCGAACAGATTCCTTCTCACAGCTCGAAGGAACCTGCCTGACCAGACATTGACCTTGGACTCCTGGCGCCCAGAACCGTGAGCTAATAAACCCATGTTGTTTAACCCACCTGGTCCGTGGGGCTTTGTTACAGCAGCTCCAGCCGAGAAGTACCAAGTCACAGAGGCCCGAATGAAAGGGCACGGTGTGGGGGACTGCGGACCCTTGGTAGCCAAGGAGGGAGCAGGAGTGGTACAGACGAGGTGTGGGAGGAGGGGGCTCAGAGCCGTTCAGGAGTTTAGGGTTTGTCTCGGGTCCGGGGGGAGACGAGGAGGCCTTCTAGCCAGTAAGGAAGTTGGTCAATTTGGGCTTCAGGAAACCCACTCTGGCTGCAGACTGGAGGAAGCTACCACGGCCACCTACCCAAGAGACAGAGTTCAAGGACAAGGGCAGGGGGCAGGAATTGGGCAGTTCCAGGCATGTGTGGGCTTCCTGATCAGCAGGACTCCTGGGGGCTCGAGGGAAGAGGCACGTATCAGTCTGCACGGCCGCCATAACAAAGCCCCACACGCTGGGCGGCTGCACCTGCCGACGTGTGTGCTGTCACAGTCTGGAGGGTAGAAGTCCAAAATCAGGGTGTCAGCAGCGTTGGCTTGTCCTGAGGCCTCTCTCCTTGGCTTGCAGATGGACGTCCCCTCCCCGTGTCCTCACATGGTTGTTCCTCCGTGTGTGTCTGTGTCTTAAAGTCCTCTTCTTGTAAGGACACCGGTTATATGGGGTGAGGGCTACCCTAATGACCTCATCCTAAATGTTCAATCCAAAGGTAGAGAGGTATTGAGCCCATATTAAATGGGACACAGTTAAGAAACGACCCTCTCCTCATCTCCCATTTCCTGCTGATTCACTAGCTTTCTACAATCACGCAATCTTCTACAACTGCTTACATATGGAAGCTCAGACTCCCCAGAAAGCAGTGGGTAGCACAGCCCAGGTGAGTGGCCATCATTTCAAGCTTGCGTGGAGCTCGAGTTGTAGCTTCCTGGGCTGGCACCCCAGTCCTGGGCTCTGTGGAATGAGCGGCCTTGACTTCTGCATGATCTTGACTCACAAGGCGTGAATGGAATTGGAATCAACTGTGGCCCCAGTGGCTTCTCCCCACAAAGCTGGGGGTGGTTGACTTCACGTCAGTAGAGAAACCGAATGCCTGTGTGTTTTCTTTTTCTTTTTTTTTCCTTTTTTGAGAGAGAGAATGCACAAGTGAGGTGAGGTGCAGAGGGCAAGAGCTGCCTTTTTTTTTTTTTTTTTTAAGATTTATTTATTTATTTGAGAGAGAGAGAGAGAGAGAGAGAGAGCATGGAGGGGGAAAGCCACAACCAAGAGTGAGATGCTCAACCGACTTAGCCACCCAGGCTCCCCTGTGTATATTCTTTAAACATGTGTCAGTGGTTGACTCTGGAGATGGTGTGAGCAAGGTCACAGCTGGGGCAAACAGGGCCTTCCCAAGTCAGCATGGTGTTGGCGGGGAGCACAGAAGGCTCTGGAAGATGGGCCCTGGAGGACGCTGGGCAGAGAGCCCTGCTGGGCTTTAATGGAACCCTCAGCTTCATGTCCCTGAAGGCTGCATTCCAAGCTGGTTGTCTGCTTCAGTTTATGTACCTCCTTATTTGTTATTTATTTTTTGAGAGAGAGAGAGAGAGAGAATCTCAAGCAGGCTTCATGCTCAGTGCGGAATCTCACGGCCCCGAGATCATGACCTGAGCCAAAATCAAGAGCCAGTCGCTTAACCAACTGAACCACCCAGGCGCCCCATTTTTGTACCTCTTTAAAGACCCTGTCGCCAAATACAGACACATTCTGAGGTACTGGGAGCTAGCACCCCAACATATGAATTTGGGGGGGAGACGCACTTCAGTCAATAACAAAGGGATACCCATATTTTGGTTGCAGTTTGCACTCAAAGCCCGTGGCTTGTTGTGACACCCAGAAGAACCCAGCACAGGCCAGATACTCCCCCAGACTGGCCTTTGGAAGGCGAGTGTTTTTCCCGGGAATTTGTTATTGTCTGGGTTCAGCCTTCCCAGCACGTTCAGAAATCTAATTTTCATTCATTCAAGTGCATTTATCGTGCTGGCTCCGCACCAGACATTGATTTTCTGGGCACAGCGAAATGGCTCCATCTGTCTTGGGGGTGAACTGGCACCAACCAAGTTCAAAGAAAGTGATAAATCAAAAACCAAATGCCAAGTTAGCGATTTGCCCTGTGAGATACAGCCATTGGGCATGCAAGTCGAAGATGGGCCAGCAGCCTCTCTCCCTCAGGCCACCTCCAACAAGAGCCAGATGAACACTGCGGGCCGCTTTGGGTGGACAGACTTTCTTGTAGACTGACTGCGCTTTCTTGGCCAGCAGGCAGGCCTCCTATAGAAAGACTGATGCCCCCAAATTTGCCTGATTAGCCTGGAATCAGAACAAGGAGAGTGAGGTAAACTGGAGCGGGGACTCTGGGCCCACACAGCCTGAGGCTCTCTCTCCCCTGCCAGGGATCAGCCCTGGCAAGCCAGCTTCAACGCCTTAGCCAAGATGCCTCCTGCCCCGTCCCCGCTGGACGGCCCTGCCCACAACTGTCGCCAGGCCCCGGCTTACCAGTCCCTCCACCCCCCACGCTTTCTACATGATCTACTTCCAAACAGAGTATAATTTAATTGGCCAGATTTCCATCGACTGAAGTTGCAGAACTCTTCCAGGCTGCTCCCCCATATGTGCCCCAAATCCCAGAATTCTGGGTGATTCCAAAACTTCTAGCCCTTCACTCATTCATAGACCCTGGATCGCGCCCCCTGGGGCAAATCCCAGAGAGGGCACAGATGTAACTTCTCTGGGCAGAGGTAGGTTTTCAGTAAAGCTAAGGGAGCCCCCAGCGTCAGGACCTCCTTTTTGCTTGGGCTCGGTGAGAGCTGGAAGATCCTGGGAGTCATAGAGCATTCTAGGTAGAGAGAACAGCCAGGAAATCAGCAAACATGTCTAGTAACTGCCTAAAGAGATGGCAGAAGAAAGGGACCTGAATTCCCAGGGCTCCAGGACTGTGTGGTGATTTCCTTTCTCGTTCTAAATAAATACTCATTTTCATACCTAAGTTCGTATTGTATTTATGTATTCTTTTTCTCAAAGGGAATCCCTCAACAGACCAGACCTTTGTTCTCTCAAATTGCGGGATCCACTCCTGCGGCTTTGCCTTGAGTCCTTGTTCCAGGGTGGTGCTGGGGCCAGGGGAGTGCCCCTCCAAGACAGGCAGCTCCCTTCCTTCCCGACTCACAGAAGCAGGCCCAGGAGGTAAGTTGAAATGATGACCTGGAGAAAGAACCTGGAAGTTTTCGGCATAGAGCCTTAGGTGTGTAAAGGAATAGTGGATCTGAGCTCTACGTGCACAGGGAAGAATGCCCACTATCCCCTGGGCCCTCCTCAAGGAGACCACCACTGTTGGGATTACCCACTTGGCTGGCGCCTTCATTTCATTGAAGGGAGCGACTTTTCTCTCTTAATAGCACATGTCTTCGTGTTCTTTTTCAGGGACATTTTTAAGCTTAAAAGAAAAAAAATCTTTGAAAATGGCTTTAAACGTTAAATCACGAATTTTTGTGCCTCCCCCTCAAATTCAAAATAATGTATTTTCGCAAACGACAGAAACATCAGACATCTTCCCTCAGTCATCTGTCTGTCTGACAGACACATTTTTAGGGACAGACGACTGCAGTGCTTAATTTATGTCTTTGTGTGTTTTAAGGAGCTTCGTGCCATTATTCTGATCTGGGAGTTGCTGCGTGGCCCTGCGTCTCTCGTCTCTCATTAGTCCGGTTGTCATCTCCTCACCTGTGGAGAGTTCTCCCCCACCCTGTGCTTTGTTTTGTATCTGCCGGTTTCCTCCCCACCCCACCCCCGGGTAAGCTGGGCTCCATATGGGAGTTCTTCGGGTGCCAAATCCTCCCTTCATTCAGGATAAAGTCTGTCACATATGGACGTGAGCAGGGGGCGCACTAGCCAGGGCCCCGTCACCATGTGAACTGGTGGCAGGGCTCTGGACGTTGCAAGCTTCGCTTCCAGGAGCAGACATCCACCTCCCCTTTCCAGGGTTTGCTTCCTCCTGCTCTCCCCCCCCCCCACTCCCAGCGGGAGCCCCAGACCCTTCGCCTCCCACAGCGCACAGTGGCTCCCCCTCCCTCTGTAAGAGCTGCCACCTCTCGGAGCAGCAGTCACAGAAGCTAATGCATGATTCATGGGAGGCTCTTGGCCTGGGAGTGAGCGCCAAGGGAGAGGATCATGAGGCCCACAGAAGCACTTTGGTTCAGGGAACATTCTTTCATTGATGCACATCTGTGCTGCCTGGAAGTGCATTAAAGAGAATCAGATGTGCTGCTACTTCTAAAATAGCTTTCGAATGTGCAAAGTGCCCAGGGAGGATGGGGAATGGCACAGAGCTGACGAGGCACTGGGCTGCTAGGCTTCATTCCGGCTTTGTCCTTGAAGCACAAAGCACCCCGTGCCCGGTAGTGGCCCTCCTGGGTGCTTGGGGAAGAGAGCAGCCTAGGCCTGTCTCAGCAAGCAAGGGCCCGCTGCGACTTCAGAGCCCCGGCCCTCCAGCCCCTCACCAAGCTCAGCTCTTTCGGCTCTGTGGCCATCTCAGAAACGGGGAGATCTCTGTCATCCTGCCTAACAAGGAGACCTCCCTATAGGCCTCACCAGAGGCCTAGCTTCGGGCAAAGTGGCCAAGGGGCCCAATATCTTGGTTCAGTCCCAGCTCTACCACCCACCACCTACTGGCCTTGTTGGGCAAGTCACCAAGCCTGGGGAGAAGGAAAAGTGTGCCCTTCTGACTGAAAACTTCCCAGGTGGTAACCCACTAATTTCTGATCTGCTTGTCTCTATGCTATGGGGTATGCAGAGAGACTATTTATCCTAGGGGCAAGATCTACAGAGCTGCCGGGCAAGGAACGCTGAATCGAGGATGTGTGTGAAGGCCAGGGCTATGGCCCATGGCACATCCATCATGAGTTCCAGCAGTAAGTGATTCAAATCTCAACACAAAGAGGGAACTTATTAGTACCCATAGGTGAGGATGCCTTCAGGTACAGCTGTATCCAGGCTAGAAACAATGTTGTCCAGACTCTACGGTGCTACGGCCCATGATGCTGCCTCCCCCTCCTTTGGCTTCATTCTCAGGCAGCCCTGTCCCATGTGGTGCCTTCACAGCTTTGCCAGCCCAACGGAGGATGGTCCCTCTTGTCCCAGGGCTCAGTGAAAGTCTCTGTGACCAAGAAGATGGATTGAATGATGAGCTTGGGAATAAGGAGTGTCAGCAGTACCCAATCCACACAAAATGAGGGAAGAGATCCCTAGAGGAAACTCAGAGTCATCAGAAGTACAGGGACAGGGGCGCCTGGGTGGCTCAGTCAGTTAAGCGGCTGCCTTTGGCTCAGGTCATGATCCCAGGGTCCTGGATCAAACTCCACATGGGGCTCCTTGCTCAGCAGGGAGCCTGCTTCTCCCTCCCCCTCTGCCTGCCTGCCTACTGCTCCCCCTGCTTGTTCTCTCTCTCTCACTACCTCTCTCTCTCTGTGTCAAATAAATAAATAAAATCTTTAAAAAAAAAAAAGTATAGGGACAGTACGCTGGGAAGAGAGAAACACCTGGGACCAAACATGGAGTGTAGACAGGGGCCCTGTTAGCTATTCTGTGCCGTTATACAGACTGAAGCAATCATTCGTCCTGTCAGGTTGTTCTCCCCAGGGCTCAGGTTCTAGCGGTTGGCATTTGAGCTGAGCTGCTGAGAGGAAGCATGAGTTTTCCAGATGGGAAAGAAGGGAAAAGCATTCCAAGCAGTGGGACCAGCATAAGCAAAGCCACTGAGGTGTGAAAATGCATGGCACGTTCATAACCACTGATCCCCATTCTTGCCAGCACAACAGGGCAGCAGAAATCACAGAGTGGGAAAAGCACTGGTTTGGGAGTCAGACATGCTCAGGTTCAAACCCCAGCACTGCCACTTCCTCTCCGAGAAATCTTGGCGGTTCCCTTCCCTTTGCTGGGGTTCAGTTTACTCCTCAGGACACTGACATGCGCGGGAGACCCTGAAGTCCCTTATGCCACTGATATCTGCTGTTTTTACGGTGCCCTCCCACCCACACACACCCCCATCCTATGCCTTTGCCTGTCCACCCTGGCAGAAAACTGTATTTCCCAGGCTCCCTTGCCTTCTGGTTTCTAGGTAGATTTGGTCAGTGAGAGGCGCAAGTGCAAGACTGAACAGTGACGCAGGAAAAGATGCTCAACATCACTAAATCATTAGGGAAATCTGAGCCAAATCCATAATGAGATACCACCTCACGCCTATGGGGACGGCTACTATTTAAAGCAACGACAAGGACAGAAACTAACAAGTGTTGGCAGAGATATGGAGAAAATGGAACCCTGGGCACTGTTGGCGGGGATGTAAACTAGTGCAGCCACGCTGGAAACAGTATGGCGGCTCCTCAAAAGATTAAAACTGGGATTACCATTCCATCCAGCAATGCCAGGTGTGGGTCTATATCCAAAAAATAGAGAGCAGGGTCTCCAAGACATATTTGTACAGCCATGTTGGTAGAAGTGTTATTCACAGAAGCCAAAGATTTCACACAACACAGATGGAGCTTGAAGGATGTCATACTAGGTGAAATAAGCCAGAGCCAAAGAGACACTGTAGGATCACACTTATATGTTATCTGAAGCGTCAAATCCAGGGGCGCCTGGGGGGCTCAGTCAGTTAAGTGTCCGACTCTCAGTTTTGGCTCAGGTCATGATTTCGTCAGGGACATGAGATCAAGCCCTGTGACGTGCTCAGCGCTGAGCATGCAGTCTGCTTGAGATTTTCCCTCTTCCTCTCCCTCTGCCCCTCCCCCCACTCATGCTCTTCAAATGAATGAATGAATGAATTCTTTTAAAATCCTTAAATCCATAGAAACAGAAAGCAGACGGTGGGAGGCGGGGCCTGGGGGAGAGGGTTGGGGGCCAGTGCTTGATGGGGCCAGAGTTTCAGTTTGGGAAGATGAGAAAGTTCTGGAGGTGGACGGTGGTGCTAGTTGCCCACCGGTGTGAATGTGCTTAATGCCACTAAGCCGTACCCTTAAACATGGATAAGACGGCAAATTTTGTTGTGCGTATCTTATCATAATTTTTTTCAAAAAGACTGGGTGGCAGGATGGAGGAAGGAGCCAAGGTCTGGCCCCCATCGTCCGAGCTGAGCTCTAGCCTGACTGTACCTCCACGGCTCTGGCATCTGCTGCACGGTAATTCCCTCCGTCGTCCCTTCCTGACCACCAGCCACTGCCATGGCTCCGCCTTCCACCTAATGGCCCCAGATGCTGGTCTCACCAATCCCAGGGGGAGTGGTAGCTTCCAGGTTGCTAATCTCTGAGTTGCCTCATAATACCCTTTTGGCTTCTCTGCTCACCAGTCACCTGAGTAACCAACAAACTCACTCTGTTTCAATACCCAGAGTGGTTTCTCTTTTCCTGACTGGGGTTGTCTGTGATACACACTGAGGGTTGCTGAGGGTTGCAGGGGCCAAGGGGCTCCCCAGCAGCAACCCTCAGCAATCCCCGACTGGCTGGGACACACGGATGTTTGGCATCCATCCAGCAGACGCCTGGATGTTTGGCTGCTTCTGGGGCAATCTGCTCAACCAGGACCCAAAGCCCAGCCAGCCAGCCTGGAGTCTTCGTTTCCCCAGCAGGTGGGAACGCATGAGGCAGGCGCTCCTCGGGTGAAAAGGAGAAATCAAAGAGAATCCACCAGCATCCTCTGCGTGGTGTTCTGTAAGTAGCTACAGCGTTTCATTATTTATACCTATTTGCAGTAGACGCTCTGCCTCGAGCCTGAGCTGGGCTCCCATCCAGCGCTGGTGTGCCCTGGGCTGACCGTGGGGACTCTCTGGGAAGCTGTCTCAATGACCCCTCAGATCCTCCTGCGTTTCCCCCAATGGACCCCTCCTCGTTCAAGATCTGCCATCCTAAGCTCATCTCCCTGCTGACTCCAGGGCCGGCCACCGGCCCCCTAAGGACAGCCCTTCTGCAAAGCCAGGAGAGAGGGAACCCTGCTCCGCTCCCCAGGTGAGCCAAGCCCCTCCGCCCCGAATCCTGACGCTTCTTATCCGTAGCCTCCAGCTTGCCTCCCCGACGCGGGCGGACGCATGGAGAGGCGACTTGCCGCTGGACCGAATTCCGTCACAGAGAGCAAAGGTGAGAGGAGGGCCTCCTGAGAACCCCCCAAACCAGCACCACCCACCTGCTGTTGGGGGGCTGAGTCTTTGGAGCCAAAGGCCACAGGCCCATCCCCATCCTTGCAGACCCAGAACCTTGCAGGTCCCCATGGGCAGCTCCCTTCTCTGCGCCCAGCTTGACCCGGAAAACAGGAAATTCTGCTCTCACGTCTGCCTTCCTGGGAGACACTCGGAGAGCAGCATCCACCCTGCTCCCCCTCCTTCCCTGTCACGGTGGGCCCTGGGCAGGGGCCTCGAGATGGGGAGGAAGGGACAGTCCCTCCTGCCTCTCACTCGAGGAAGTGGCCTCTGTCCTCTGCCAGCCCTTGGATGTGGGCAGCCGGACCTGGCCCCCTGCTCTGGCCCCAGGATGTGCTCGTGGGGCTGAGCAGACGCCCCTCACAGGCACAGACGGTAGGTCTAGGAAGTAAGGCAAGGAGTAGGGAACCCATTCTGGCTTAGGACCCTCAGGGGCCTACATCCCCTCTCTGGTGGTAAGCTCTGCTCTTATGAACAAAAGAATTACAGGTTGCCTGGAGACAAAAACCATTTGCCCTTTGAAACACAATGCCCTCACCTCACTTAGCATGCATTTTCTCGTATTTTCTCTGCTGGGGGCCAAGGTGAAGGTGTGACCACACCCAGCCCTCTGGTCCAGCCCAGAATGTGCATCCTGGTCTCTGTTCAGAACCTCCTCGTGACAACCTGGGGCCACCGGGAAAAGCAAAGCGTCGCCAGGAGCGTGACCGTATCATCACAGCAAAGGGGGCAGTGGCTTTGGGCCCACTCTGCCTGGGGAGAGGGGTCAGGAATTCATAAATATTCCCTCTTCCCATGGGGCTAGCCTCACTGCCCTCCCCAGCTCTGCTGTGATGTCCCTGGCAGTGGCCTTTTCTGGCCCCTCTGCTTGATTATTTCCAGGACTCTGTGCCTAACAATCCTCCCACCCCCATCCCAGTTTAAAAGTGACTTTTTTTTATGTGACCTGCTCATTTTATGACTAGGTTCCTCCTATCTTGTTTTAGTGTTTTGTTCTATCAAATACAGAAGGAAGTCTTATTTCACAGCTGAGATAACCTCCCCCCCCCAACGCCTTGCCCCCTGCCCCGCCCCAGGGCATGTTTCAGTAGAATCAAGAAGAACAGGTGGTCAAGAAATTCAGATAGAGCCAGAGTCATGAACAGGCAAAGGCAAAACCCAGGTAACTGACAAGTACGTGCAGATGAAGGCAACAGTGAGATACTGCTTTTATCCGCCAGATGGACAAGAATCAGAATAGGGTACTGATTAGGTACACGAGGCAAGGGGAGCTCTCGTGCATGGTGGGCTGGGGCTGTGCTTGATGAGGGAGGTGTCTGCTTCTGTCCGGGAGGGTGCCTTTCACTCCAGCAGGGGACCGCGCCAGGACCCCCATCGTGTGATGGGCATCTCCAATACACATGCACACCCACACACATACCAGCTCACACTCACACTCAAACACATATTCACACTCATACATATATACTCACGGACACACACAGTCCTACAGCACACACATAGTTATACAAATACACACACAATCACATGCGCTCCTTCAAACATACATGCGCCCACTCACAAGACGCTCATACACGCATGCATTCATGCTCACACACCTACATTTGCACCTGCACACGCATGCTTACACATACACACATGCACTCACGTTTACACAACTCCTTACATTCAAGTTCACCTGCACGCTTACACACACACATGCATACTTCTACACACTCCCACATGCACACACATATTCTCACACATCCTTATTCACACACACAGTTGTGCGCACACATCTCCCCTTCCTCTCAGGGGCCTCTGGCGATGCCGTTGGACCCCATCAGGCTGACCCATCACATTTCCTCACAGAGAGTCCGAGAGCTCAGGGAGTCTAACATCTCCCAGGCGGCAGCCCTCTTGGGGTAGGCATTTCTGTTCCAACCTCCCGGGTCTGTGTCTGCTGTCGGGAGAGCGAGGCGCATCCTTGCCTTGTGAGGGCTGCTGGCTCCTGGATGTTTCTTGCTGCCAGGCTTAAAGAAGGTGTCAGGCCATTCCCGCTCCGGGATTCCTAAAAAGCCCCTGAGCGGTGGGTCTATGAAATTCCAGGGCGGAAGAGGCCAGGCCATGCAGAAATGGCACTCCTGACCCCCCCCCCCCAACCTCCCTGGTAGCATATTGGGGACATCATGCCTTCCTCCAGCCCCAGCTGGCTCTGGGGGGACTGCTGATCACCCCACCCACTGGGAGGCCCCTAGGGTTGCCACAGAGGCTTGGGCACACCCGCGTGATGTCATTGACCCGGAGGCTGTTGAGAGGGTCTCATTTCCTTCCCCAGCTCTGGTGAGTCGAACCGTGAGAATCGGGAGCCACTCTATTTTGTAAGGAAATCTGGCGTATTTAGCAATTCTTGCCTCCCGGAAGTTCTCATTAGCCCCTGGCCCACCATCTCTGAATCTCCAAACTTTGTTCAACTGCCCCTGATTAGGGACGGGCGGTGTAGTCCACAGTGACTCATTTTCCCCATCTGCTGAGATGCTCTTAACACAGGAAGCCCAGCCAGATGCTCCTGTGGGACCAAGAGACTGTCCTTCTCAGAAATGAGGCCCTGGCTTCCGGGCCAGGAACACTTCCAGCGTGGGATCTTCAGGATCTCATCCACCAGCGCTTCTCCACCCGGGCCCACCCATCCCCGTGAGGACTCAAGACATCCCCAAGCCCTTCCTCCTACTCTCGACATGACATGTCCCTTGCAGTCCTCACGCCCCTGCTAACGGCTTATCCTGCGTTCATGGTGTGAGAGCCTCCCCCACGGCAAACTCACCACATCTCAGGAGACCCGAAGGACCCAGCGACGATGTCCGCCACCAGCCTCCTTTCTCCACCCGGAAACGACTCTTCGTTCTTCTCAGCTGGGATACCTCTCAAGGCAAGGCTGAAAATTACCTCCCAGCCCTTCACTTCGTGAAGCTCTTAGACTTCCTTGGTTTAATGAATTTGTGTGGAAATCTGGCCCTCCAAATCTGTGCCTCCTAAAAATAGTAATTCCGATCTCAGCGTGTTTTTCACAACATCGCCCCTTTGACACTAGTGGTATTCCAAGCTTCACGAATTCCTTTAGTAACATGACATTCAGCGGTGAGGTGGTATGTGTGGTACCCACAACCTGGCCTGACACAAAATAAGCTCTCGAAAAATATTTCTTGGTGGAAAAAAGTGAAAGAAGATATGGTGTTCTCTTGGCTCTGCCGTTACTGCAAGGCATTCTAACCGCCTGGACTTAGCAGATTCCGCGGGTTGAAGGGCAGGACCATTGGCAAGACCGCTCCTGCTTCAGTCACTGGGCACAGGCTCAGGGACCCCCGGGCCACCCGCGATTCTGACTGGCCACAAATCTGGGGGCGGGGCCGGCTTTCGTGACCTCCATCAGGTTTAGGGATTTGCTAGAATAACTCCCAGAGCTCAGGTAAGTGCTGTACTTCTGATTATAGTTTTATGATAAAGCATACAGATCAGGACCAGTCAGGTGAAGAGCCAGATAGGGCAAGGTCTGGAAGGGACTTGAACATGTGGCTTCCAGGCCCTTTCCCCATGGAATCTGGGCACGTCACCCTCCAGCACACCTATGGAAGCTTCATCCAGCCTTGGGTCTGGGATGAACCAGATTCCTGGTACATCTGCTTCCTAGATGGCCATCTTTGCGACTGTGTTCTCTCGTGGCCGAAGGGGTGAGGGAGCTCTGTGGGGTCTCTTTTATAAGGACACTAACTACATTCATGGGGGCTCCACCTTCAAAGCCTGATCACCTCCCAAAGGCCTCGCTTCCTACTCCCATCACACTGAGAATTAGGATCTCAACACAGACCAGACCAGGCTGATGCCCCCTTGCTGGAGGCTGCAACCCACTAATCACGAGGTTGGTCTGTCTGGCTTGGCCAGCCCCCATCCTGAGTCATTTCATTAACATAAACTCAGGTGTCATCTGAGGAGGCCACCACGACTTACACACATTCCTACTGACTGAAAATTCCAAGAACTTAGAAGCTCCCTTCCTGGAACCAGGAAGGAAGGCCAGTCAGATTCCTTATTATACTATAGCTCACATAGTGATTACGTATCCGAGGGGCTGCAACTGAACGCAACACCTAGTTCTCAGATTCTGAGGGTAACTCTCTAAATATGGAGTTCATCCCAAGACTCCAGGTGGCGTCACCTTCAAAGAAACACAGCCATGACATAAAAACTATCAAAAGATTTTCCGGTCTAGGCTTTGGCTCTCAGAGAATATCGCCCACTGATGCTTCTTCATGTGCCTTTCCCATCTTCTGGCATTTGGAATCCCTCATCCCTGACAGCTGCCCCAGAGCTCCCAACATTTCCTCCGCTGCCTCAGGAAAGAAGCTGAGCTGCCAGGGACCATGCCTCCAATTTCATGAATGGAAAGCAGCTTTCCAGATGGTGATGTCGATTTAACATTACTTGTTAGTTTGACAGGCCACGGGGTGCCCGGATTAAACATGATTTCTGGGTACATCCGTGAGGGTGTTTCTGGATGTGATTAGCATTGGAAGGTGTGGACGCAGGAAAGGAGATGGCCCTCCCCAGTGGGGGGTGGGCCTCATCAGGTTCACTGAGGGCCTGAACAGAACAGAAGACAGAGGAAAGAGGAATTTACTACATTGTTCCTGACTCACTGCTGGAGCTGGAATATCTCATCTCATTGCATCTTCTTCTATACCATCGGTTTTTCTGGGCCTCCAGCATGTAGATGGCAAATTGCGGGACTTCTTAGCCTCCATAATCATGTGAGCCAATTCCTCATTCTATAAATCTCCTCTTATATACATTGGATAGACAGATAGTTTGATAGGTAGACAGGTAGATGGTATGTTGATAGATAGATAGATAGATAGATAGATACACAGATACATAGATACATAAATCACTCTTATTGGTTCTATCGTTCTGGTAAACCCTGACAATAGACAAGCCTAACTTGGGTTTAAAGAAGACATTTGATCCTGCCTCCTCTCACCTCTGGTTGATCACAGCAATTTGTGTTTGCACAGGGACCTGAAAGTCAAGGTGAGAAGCTCATTCAGTGTGAGCTTTACAACACCCTTGGACAATCCATGAAGCGAACGCTCCTCTCTTCTGCTGTTACAGAGGGAAAACTTGTAGCTCGGCATGTGACCCGTCAGAAATCACACAGCCCGTAGGCCAGCCCACCTTCAGCCTGGATCTTGTGATGCTGAGACCAGGGCATTTCCAGACCACCACGCTGAGACTTCACGCGTCCAGCCCTGACCCAGAAACACCACAGGATCCTCGGTTATTCAAATAAAGGTGCAACCATGTTTATCCTACTCTATTTACCAAAAATAGACACTCCAGAGAATTGTTGCAGTAGGATTTGAAAGTTTGAACCAAAGGGTCTTTTGAGGAGCATTCAACTGATAAGAACCAGACACACCCACCTCCCCCAACCACTCACTGGTTCCCAGAGCCCTCTCGATTTGGGGAGAATTTAGTTTGAATACCTGTTTCTAATCAACTCTGTTTCCTGCATTTCTGAGCAATCCAGGTACCCACTACTTGTAATCTAGAGGATAACCATTGTGTCTGCCCAGCTTGGTCAAAAACAGCAGCCCTCAGATGGGAGAAGCTGCTTCCAGACATTCCCCGATCATTCCCCCCCATCCCCACACCTCACCTCACCTGGAAACGGACACAGTGAAGGGCACCCTTTTCTGCCCAGAGGTCTCCTCACAGAGGTCTCCCAAAACATGTTATTTACAACACGTTTTTGCCTTCAAAAGGGGTCAACACAGAGCTCCTGTCTGGGAAGCCGTGGTGCAGAGAAGTCTAGCAAGTCAGATCCAATCTCCACCGCTCCGGGGTGATCCTGGACACGTGACCTGTCTCCTGAGCTGTGTCTGCACCCACAAGTTGGGGGACTGTGGGCGTGTAGATGGCACGTTCCAGCCCAGCCTGCAGGTGCTGTCAGAGCCCCACTCCCCACACATCGATAAGGTAAAAGATGTACATGCAACAGGTGGTGTCTCTGGGTGTCCTTCCCTCTTTTTGCTTTTCCTCAAGAAGCCTCCCTTGAGGCAAAGTCCATTCCCCTACCTCCAGAATGCCAGCCTGCGTGCCCCTGACCATCCTAAAATCCCCGGTCCCACTGGGGTGAGGGCCAGCACCTGCCCGACAGCGTCAGAGGCCGCCCCCACTCCCCGCCCCCCGGGGCTGACAGAGAAACTACTCCCCTTGCTCACCTCCTTTCCGTGGTGGCCGAGGGAGCGTTGTGAATCAGTCCCCGGTCATGCCAGGTTTCCAGTGATCTTGCGAGCCACACTGTTATGCTTACCTTCCAGACAGAAAAGGAGAAATAAATTATATTTGTCCTCTCCTCCCAGCTCCCCGCTCCCTGCCTCGAGCTGGGCATTGTGAGCAGAAAGCGGACCCCTTCGGAAGGCCAGCTGGGATCAACTTGACAGAGCCACACAGAAGGTAAGAAACAAATAACTCAAAAGCCAGTGTTGCACAACTGGGTCCATTTTTCCTCCAAGAAATTTCACACCTCGACACAAATGAGTAGATTCTTAAGAAGGAGGAATTCAAGGTTAGGTAACAGTTTCAACTGCAGAGGGGGACATGAAAAAGTAACTTCTCTGTGGGCAGTGGCCCCCTGGGATACCTGAAAGGGAGTCCCTTCCCCTCAAAAGGTGTCCCTCCCGTGACATTCCAACCCCAAGTCAGCTCATCTCAAAAGGACTCATTTGGACGTAGGTCAGTGAGAATGACACCTGTGGCTGCCAGCTAGCTGGTATTACCTGGCATACAGTTGGATGGATGGATGAATGGATAGATGGATGAATGGATAGATGAATGGATGGATGGATGGATGGATGGATGGATGGATAGATGAATGGATGGATGGATGGATGGGCAAATGAATTATTCAACACCCTCGTCAAAAGCCAATGTTCATTAAAGCCTTTCCATAATGATCTAGGTGTGGAAAGGCTGTTTATGGAAAGGCAAGAACCCAATTTGCAAACCCTCCTGTTGGGTTCACAATAATTCATGCTCATCTGCGTCTAATAAAATATGGAAGCAATTTTACAAGAACATTTTGTGCTTTAGCGATTCATTTAACCATTTCCTCTAGGGGGCAAGTCATATATTCTCCTCCAGATGTGTGGGGAGTTCCATGAATAAATCTGCAAATATCAAGATGAGATGCTCTCCCCACCCCCACCCCCCAGGAGCCCGAGTCTTAACTAATGGAAGCATAAAAGTGGAGACCAACAGGAGTCCTTCTGGCCTCCATTCCTCCTCATGGTGTCCAGACCCAAAGCGCCTGGGACCCATTCCCTGTTGAGGTGACCGGAAACTGCTACAGGAACCAAGTGCCCAGGTCACTTCCCTCAAAGGACTTTCCTCAGTCAAGTCCACACCCCTCACTGGCAGGGCCTTGGAGAGATGAGCCGCTTTCCGCCCCATCAGCCCCCAACTCGAGAAGACTAGGAAGGCTGCTCAGGTGCCACAGTGGACACTACTGTCCTCTCACACGCCACGCACGGCCCCTTCACTGGGCTGTGTTCCCTGGGTGAGCTGCCCCCAAACCACTTGCAGATTTAAGAATTTATGAATACAAATGAGGAACACCTGCCTGGAGCCGCCTATGGCTCCATTCACATCCTGATTTTCTGGGTCACCAATTTTTTTAATTAAACTTTTAATTTTGAGATAATTGGAGATTCACATGCAGTTGTAAGAAATAATATAGAGAGCTCCCATATCCCCTTTATCCATTCTCCCCTCCTCCCTGCCTTATGGTAATATCTTGCAAAAGTCTAGTACAGCACTGAGTCAACTAGCTTTTAAAAATGTAGCATTGCACCCCTATTTCCTAGTGTAAGACAGGAAGTATATTTTCACCAGATTGAGACTCTTGACCCAACCCCCTCCCAACGCAAAACCCACCCAGTATTTCCCATTTTGATAAAGGACATTCCCTACCCAAGGGAAAATTCAGATTTTTCTCTCTCTCTTCCTTTCGTTCCCCTGCTCAAATCCAAACTAGCAACCAGTCCCGCATGTCTGGGCCAGAAAGTCCTGAATCCACCGACCAGTCACTCTCTCTGCCACAGTGACCCTGCCATTAGCCATTGTCAGTGCTCTTGAGTGGAACCAGTTACAGAACTTGCAAGGCCCAGTGAAAAATGAACACACGAAGCCCCTTGTTGGAAAATTATTAAGGATACCAATATGGCGGCCACACAGCATTAAACCCAGCACAGGGCCCTTCTCACTGCACGGCCCGATGGACTACACGGGTCCCACAGCCATGAAGCCCATGCTTCTGCGACCACCAGGAGCACACTGCCAGTAAAACAAAATTAGGTTTGGGTGCCTGGGTGGCTCAGTTGGTTGGGCGACTACCTTCGGCTCAGGTCATGATCCCGGAGTCCTGGGATCGAGTCCCGCATCAGGCTCCCAATTCCGCGGGGAGTCTGCTTCTTCCTCTGACCTTCTCCCCTCTCATGCTCTCTCTCACTCTCTCTCTCTCAAATAAATAAATAAATAAAATCTTAAAAAAAAAACAAAAAAACCCACAAAATTAGGTTTGTTGATGGGTGAGCACCCACCACCGGGGGCCCTAGGGCATGTCAGGTAGGACCTGTTCGTTTGAGGATCAAGGCTTCTGTTGTACGATGCAGGGCAGGGGGAAGGAGAGCTCAAGGAAGCAAGGTTTGCTCTGAATTGGATGCTACCAGATATCAGGATAATGCTGTGACTGGGCCATCTTAATAATTCTTACCTGGAAGGTGACAAGGATGGAGTAAAGCTACAGCTGGTATTGATTCAAACAAACAAACAAACAAACAAAAGAGTCACATTAGCCAGGATGGAGGATGTCTGGTTAATTCTGTGGTTTGGACCACGTCTACCCGTTGTCTGTGTTCAGACATGATCGCAGAGAGGCCTTGTCACTCTCTTGATCCATCGGCCTTGTCTGAGGCTGGCGATCCGTGACATTGTTGTGTCCAACAGGAGAACACCTTTTCTCTTTCTCCCCACCATCCCTGGCACCCCTGCCTGCCACAGCCCTGTCCCCCTCCAACCTGCCTTTGGTCCAATCTCCACACCGCCGCCAGCGTGATGCCCCTAAGTCACAGCCACTTCTTAAACTGCAAGTGACCTCCATAGCACATTGAATTGTGTCCCCCCAAAAGAGATGTCCAAGTCTAACCCCCGGTGCCTGTGAACGCAACCTTATTCGGAAACAGGGTCTTTGCGGATATAATTAAGTGAAGGATCTCAGGGTGCTATCTGTTGCATTTAGGGGGGGCCATAAGTCCAGTGGCTGGTGTCCTCGTAAGAAGAGAACACAGAGATGCGCACACGCAGAGAGGACCGTGCGAAGGCAGGGACGGAAACTGAAGAGGGAGCCCGGGAAGAGCTGGGGCCACCAGAAGCTGGAAGAGGTGAGGAAGGGGCCTCCTCTAGAGGCTCTGCCGACACTCTGATTTCAGACTTGTGATCCCCAGACTTCTGAGAGAACACACTTCTGTTTTAAGTCACCAAGTTCGTCATATTTTGTTGCTGCAGGCATGGGAGATGAATATTGGCTCTCACTGCAATTAGAAAAGAATCTATTCCTTCCTGGGGCCTGCTGGACCCCACGGGACCTGGGCCTACTTCTCCCATTCCCCACCCCCCTACTTCCGCCACGCCTGTCTCCCTTCCCCTCCCACACACCAGGCCCTTACCTGTGCTGTTCCACTCCTTTGCTCTTCCCGTGGCTGATCCTTGTCATTACTCAGGGCTCCACACAGATAGCTGTCCTCTGGAAGACCTTCCGTCATGGGCCTGGTTCAAGTAACACCCCATCCCACCCCCCACTCCCCCCGCTGCACACACATACCTACTACTTACCTTCTATACTATTGCCGGTTTAATTATCCTCATAACATTATATCATTTCCTTGTTCACATGTTTCTAGTCTGTCTTCACCCTCCATGTGAAGGCTCCATGGGTTCACCAGGCACTCCGCCAGATGCTTTACAAATACCACCTCATTTAACCTTCATGAATAAGATCGTTTACAGAGGAGCAAACCAAGGCACAGAGAGGGTAAGTCATTGGCCAAAGTCACACAGCTTGTAAATGGTAGAGGCAGGCTTGGAACCCAGACAGTCCGTCCCAGAGTCTTCAACACTCTGCTTGACAAACCGAAGACTTTAGTGAACGTCTACTGTATGAATGAACGTCCCTTCAAAACTGGGCACTAAACGGGGTGCCTGGGTCGCTCAGTTGGTGAAGCGTCTGCCTTCAGCTCAGGTCATGATCTCAGGGTCCTGGGATTGAGCCCCACATTGGGCTCCTTGCTCAGCAGGGAGCTGTTTCTCCCTCTGCCTCTGCCCTCTGCTTGTGCTCACTCTCTCTTTCTCTCAAGAAAATAAATAATAGTAATAAAGTCTTAAAAAAAAAAAAAAGAAAAGGCTGGGCACTAGCCCTTTGTAGGAACCTATTAGATGAGAAGGAAAAGGACCTAGGAAATGTCTCCTGTACTGTGCCTCACCACTGAGCCACCCCACTGTTCCCTCCAAGGCTCAGGGGACAAGTGAGGGAGAAAAGAGCATGGTGGTGGAGGGTTCTAGAACAGCACCTCTGCGCTCCCTGGACGCCTGATCCGTGGATTCTGCCTCATGCCGAGTGAGGCCACACATTGGGAACAGGGGCTTCTGCGGCCGGGGCCCTACGTAGCCCACCTTCCTCCAGCCACAGCTCGGGAGGTTTGCCAGGGGGAGGGATGAGGGGACTTTTTCTCCGTGTGCCACTACTTCCTGGCATGTTTTATATAATATTAGCATGTGTTGCATTGGTAAACAATCGCCAGGAAGCAGAAATGAAGTGGGTGGATCAAGAAATTAATTTTTTAAAAAGGAGACAAAGCCGTAAGAGGGAAGCAGAACCAGAAACGGCAATGTGAGTTTTGCCTGGGAAGAAATTACAGGTGGGCCAGGTTGGAAATGAGCGAGCAAGGAAGTCCGAGAGAAGAAAATAAAGCTTTCACATCCAGCAAGTGGAGTCCCTGCCAGGAAGAGAAACTGCTCCCGGAGGCCCCGGCCGGCGTCTCCGCGGCCCTCAGCAATCCTTCCGGCTGCAGGCCTCGTGGTCAGTGCCGCGTTATGATTCATAGGTCAGCGGTGATCTTTTATTTTCAGGTAAAGAAAAAAAAAAGAAAGAAAGAAAGGAATAACTCTGGTTCCTTTGGCAACCTCTCTTCCTCCGTGATTCCTTCGGCGCCCAGCTTGCTGTAAACACAGTTTATAGCTACGGCTGGGTTTCTCGTAAATTCGTGGGGGTTTCTGTCTCCTGTGGGTTGCCAGGTAGCATGGGAGGTGGGCTCCCCAGGCATCCAATGCAGCTCCGACGACCTAACGGGAGGAGCTTTCAGTGAGATGATTCCATCTGACCGATCCACAGGAAAAACTTAGTGGAAAAATATCTCCCAGCTTGTTCTAGATGCGAAAGAAGGCATTTCCCACACCACATAATTAGCACTCTCCACCCTCCAAGCAATCAGCATCCAGGAAAGAGAGTTCTGATTCATGAAACTTCCCTGGAGTTATAATTAGGGTTCTCTCCATCTCTTTTAAAATTATATCTGTCCTGTACGTTACACTTAACTATTCATAAAGCACTTTCGCAAGTATGATCTCGCCTGGCTTTTCCTTCAAGATTCTAGAGCGAGACTTGCTCACCAAGCTTTCCTAACATACCCCAGCCCTTCTAGGAGGGAGGCGCGGGGGGTACCAGTCGGATTCCAGGCCTGCCTAGTGCTCACCTCTCTCTTTTGACCTCAGATCCTGAGTTTGGGGAGTGATGGAGTCAGGCCTGGCCAGCCCTCCTCCCACCCCGCTGGGCCGACCATTCCCTCTGTGCTTCATGAGCCACCCATCATGCGGCAGATGACGTCAGAGGTGGACGAAGGGCTGGGGGGTGGGGGGACAGACACCAGGATATCGGTCCTGACCCCATCATCTCTCCACAGCACTGCTTTTCTACATGAGAGAGAGGCCAGCTTCGAGGTGAAGACTGAAAGTCCCCCACGCACACTTACCATTAATGTATGCACTTTGGGACCTCGTATTTCATACATGTTTGTGAATTCGCTTGTCAAAATTTTACCAAAGGGACAAAGGAGGAGGAGGAGGAAGAAAAAGAAGAGGAAAATCAGCGTTGTTACTGCTGTTTCATAGGTAAGGAACCTGGGACGCAGAGAGGTTTGGTGATGTTTCCCTTGGCGGCACAGCTAGGGAACATCTCCGTCCGAATTCATACTAAGCCCATCTGATTCCCAAAGCCCACAGTCTTGAACACGCGATGAGGTTTTTTTTTTTTCCCTTCCTTTAGAATATAAGAATCTGCTGTCACAAGCACATCTGATCTTTTAAAGCAAGAACTGGGAAGAAACCTGGTGGAAACATTGTCCACACGCAGGATATGTGGTTTAAAAAAAAAAGAAAAGTTTTATTTGTTCATAGAAATTGCATAACGCTGACCATGGATTCACGCGATTTAGGGGTCTGTAGGTAGAAAGTGAATGGGCTCAGATTACCGACACTGATACCCTTACTCTCAGCTTTGTAAACCAGGATGGAGATTTCTAATTTCTGTTCATAACTAATTTCAGGGTAATGCTAGCTGCTGTAATACGCTGTGTCAGGGCTCCAAAAAATGACTCCCTTTGGCAGTTTATGTCTTATTCAGGCTGAGTCCTGAACGGGGGTCTGGAGCCACGGGAGGTGCTCCTCAACGCTGTGATTCAGTGTCCCAGGTGCCTTCCATCTGTGACTCCTCCAAGGTCACTGATTTTGTCTACACCAACCTCATCCAACCCAAGGCACATCTGGTTCTGAATAGGGTGACCATATAACATACCTTCCAAACAGAGGCACTTTTGAGAGTGAAAGGGGGTCTTTTTAAGAATTAGGGCAAAGAGGGTGCCTGAGGGGCTCAGTTGGTTAAGCATCTGCCTTTGGCTCAGGTCATGATCTCAAGATCCTGGGATCGAGCCCTGCATCAGGCTCCCTGCTCAGCGAGGAGTCTGCTTCTCCCTTTCCCCCTGCTTCTGCTCTCTCTCTCTCTCTCTAATAAATAAAATCTTAAAAAAAAAAAAAAAAAAAATTAGGGCAAGAGGCACCTGAGTGACTCTGTCAGCTGAGCACCCAACTCTTGATTTTGGCTCAGGTCATAATCTTAGGGTCGTGAGATCGATCCCCACGTTGGGCTCCACACTCAACGTGGAGTCTGCTTGAGATTCTCTCTCTCCCTCTGCCCCCTTCCCACTCCTCATGCGCTCTCTCTCTCTCAAAATAAATAAATAAAATCTTTAAAAAGAAATTTAGGCCAAGACAATAGGTGTAACCAAGTCTGTGCCAACCGGGCCATATGGTCTCCCTACGTCTCAAACACCTCGATCCGGAAATGACCCATCTCACTCCCCTTCGCCTGGTATTATGGTTATATATTTTTGTGCAACAAACCACGCTGAAACAGTGGCTTAAGACGATAACGGATCATTTTTTGCTCACAAATGCAGGGTAATCTGGGATCAGCAAGGCGGTTCTGCTCAGGGTCTCGCCCGGGGGTACAGTGGCATGCGGGGGTGGGAGGGACGGCAGGGCAGCCAGGGGGGAGGGAGTCGTCCTCAAGAAGGCTTCCTCACTCACATGTCTGGTGCGGGACTGGAATGAGTCAACAGGGCCTCATGCGCCTTGATCTCTATGTGGTCTCTCCAGCAGGCCAGCTCCCCGACAGCCCAACTCAGACACCGCGGCTCAGGGGTCCAAGAAAACATGTCACGAGAGAGAGAGCCGGGCGCGAGCTGCGTCACCTTCTGTGTCCCCGCCTTGGAAGTAAGTCGTAGAGCATTACACCTGCTCACTCTGCTGGACGAGGCTGTCACAAAGACCCTCCCCCTGTGCAGGGAGATGGACACAGATTGCCTTATTGATGGAAGAGCTGCAAGAACAGTCGAGACCAGAAATAGTGTTGACGTCATTCTCGGAGGAAAATGCAACCTGGGACACCCGCCCCACCCCACCCCACCCCCGCCGCCAAAATATAAGGGGTGGGGCGCTGCTGGGAAATGGAGACCAGCCGGGTAGCCCCTTCCCACCTGTCTCAGTCTGTCCAGGACGCTGTAACAGAAGGAGCACAGACCAAGGGGCTTATAAACAACAGCAACTTATTTCCCACAGCTCTGGAGGCTGGGCAGCCCAAGATTAAGGTGCCAGCAGATTCAGGACATGGTGGGGGCCTGCTTTCTGGTTCACGGATGTCATTGTCCCCTCCCACTGTGTCCTCACATGGCGGAAGGGGCGAGCGAGCTCTTTGGGGTCTTTTCTTGAAGGGCACTAATCCCATTCATGAGGACTCCACCCCTGTGACCTTATCACCGCCCACAGGCCTCACCTCCTCATACCATCACCTCAGGGGTTAGGAGTCAACGTATGAGTTTCGGTGGGGAGTTGGGGGCACGGACGTTCAGTGCCCTTCCCTGAAAGTCTAGAAGGAAGAGGGATCGCCGTGCCCACTTGGCCATCTTTCCCGAAGCGGCCCAGAGAGGATGACCAGGTCGTGCCGTGGCCCCTGTGAGTTGTGGGCCTCACCATTGGGAAGGAGTGGGGCCGGGGCAGCTTAGCCTCGGCCTCAGAAGCACATTCTTCCATGGGGTCAGAAGAGGCAGCGCCCGGCCTCCGACGGGATGAAGAACCCAAAAATGTGGGCGATAGCTCGGCCTTGGCTGAGTATTCTGCATCAGGCAACCCAAGGCTAGCCGTTCACAGTTAGCCCGTTAGGAAAGGATTTTTTGGAAAAATGGTGAAACTGTTGGTGGCTTGAAGTGATTATTAAATGAACTGCTTTGTAAATGAATCATGGGAACATTTTTAAGTTTCTGTTTAAAGACAACCAACCATTTCTGCTTTCCAATTCTATTGGGATCCCGCGGAATCCTGGCAAAGCTCGAAGTATGCTTTTCAGTGCCAAGACGTGCTGGTCCATAAGTTGAGAAGAACCGTTCCTAGAAGGTTCTAGAAGGACCCATTAAGTGCACATCCAGAAGTCCTCCTATGCAGTCTTTTAGGGTTTTTTACCCAGCCTCAGTCCATGGCAGTTTCCCATCCTCCGTGTCTGCTCCTTTTTAAGGCCAAATCACATCTTATCTCAGACACGGTTTATAACAGACACGGTTTCTGTGATGGTTGACTTTATGTATCAACCTGACTGGAACACAGGTGAGAGTGTATATATATATATATATCTCCGATTGGTTCTGTTTCTCTGGAGAACCTGAGTAATAGAGTTTCCTTTTTGTGCCTAAAAATTCCTCCTTTTCAAGAGATCTTTTTCCTCTTCCCCCTCAGCATGCCATCAGTATTCTGTAAATATTACAAGGTGGGAAGCAATTAATTCACTGGCAAGAAACAGGGAATTCATACTTTGAGATCAGACTTTTGCCCTCTTTTTTAGCTGGAAGTTTCTACAGGGGGAAGCACTCGAGCTTCATTTGTATAAAAATGACAGCGATCTCCCTGGTTTCTGATGCACTCCACAAAAAGGTCTGACACATGTCCCACAGCTCTAGAAACGAAAGTTCTCACCAGCAAACCCAGGTCTGTCCTGTTTTACCTGCATTCTAATGAGAATGTCCAGTCCTGGTGGATTGCTACATAAAAGTAGACAGAACCTCAACTTCCCTCCTGAGGCCCACGGAGGACAGCTTTCTCATTAAGCATTTTCTTCAGGTCTAGCTTAAATGAGAATCGCTCTGGCCCAAACCAGAGAGGTCCTCAGCTTCTGACAGGTGGAGCCTTCCCTTTGCTCCTCCTCGGGGCTCTGTCCCCTCCTGCCACCTCCAGCAAGTCACAGGCAGAGGAAAACGGCCCCACCAGACTCCCAAGGGCCGAGGGCATGCATTTCTTCCCAGCATCAGCTTCGCCCTACCTGGGAAGCCCGCCGGTGTAAGACCACAGGACTGCAAATGAGAGGAATCAGGACATCCCCAGACCCTGACAGTTCCAACTCACTATCTCTGGGACTCTAGGAAACCAGCCTTTGTGGCCCATGTCACAGGCAGAGGGGACAATACACTTCTGAGATGTCCCCACCCCCACTGTTCCACACAAGCCCACATGGCTCTCCAAGACGGGGCCCAGCTAGACCCCAGGGACTCGAGGGCCACACCTGGGTCTCTGTGGGAGTGTGGTCCCCAGCATGCTGGAGGCTTCTTTCCCTCACAGCTTGGGACCTCGGGTATGGTCCCAGTAAGGAGTGGCCTCTCCACTTTTACCAGCAGAACTTTGTTTCTGAGGGGCCATGAGACCCAGCAAGGCCCGGGCCTATGAGCCACACCCATAATGGGTCTTTGCAGGGGAGCCCTGGAGCAGAAGGCTCAGGGAGCTTCCCTTCGCTGAGTTCGACAGGGCGAGCAGAGCAGGTGAGCCGGCTGAGGACTGAGGGCATCACGCCGTGTCTCGGTCTGGAGCCACGACCCACATCAGCACGGCCCCATCCCAGCCCCCACCCCCATATGTCTGTCTGGGAGCCCCGCCTCTGCCCGCCGCAGATAACCCTTCTGATGGGTTCCACTGTACACTTTTATTCGAGGGTGTTGTTGTGTTGTGTCATTTCAACGTACACAAGTGGTGATGGGCCTCCTGGGCTTTCTTCCTGTGTTCAGGCAACACTGGGCTTGGAGACGCCGCCGTGTGCACATCTAACCTGTCTGCGCAGACTTCGTCTGCACGGTGTTCCGCTGTGTGTTTCTGGCCACCTTGCCTACCCCCCACCCAGGAGGGACATCCGGGGCATCTCCCTATCCCCAGCGTGACTGACGGATGGGCTGGCTTAGGGACCCGCGTGGGACAGCCCTGGAAGAGTGAGGTGCTCTCCGTGTATCATCTCAGGTATGTCCTGCATGAATACACGGATGTCCCTTTCTCACCTGCTGGTGGCGGGAATGATTGAACCGGGCCGAGGGCTGGATGAGGACATGGCGGGGAGACTTCCGAGATGCTGTTCTGTGTCAGAACTCACGACTTCCAGGAAGCCACCCTGAAGAGGACATGCATGGACTATAGACCAGGGGTCACGCGAGACTGTGTACCAAGAGTAGATCTCCCCCCCCCCCCCCGGCAACCCTGCTCCAATCCTACCCAGGTGACAATTAGAAAAATTTTTCTTTACGGAAACCTGAGTGACACTGGATCCCCCACTAAAGAGCCAGTTCTTCACCCTCCAGTGAAAGCCTCCTGTTGACAAGAAAATGGGGACAAGCCGGAGCAAGCACGAAGGGATGGGAACCCAAGCTGGGGTGGGGGGGGCAGCTGGCTTCCTAGGGGAGAAGACACGATTCTTCCCGGATTCTTCCGTCTTGACAGCGGGAATGCAGAGAGGCGCAGACGGGGGTAGGAAGACAGAGAGCTCACTCTGCTGGCTTTGAATTTCTCCAAGTCAGATATGGCTCCTCAGAGCAGAAGGGAGGGAGGGTGGGAGCGAGGGCGGCTCGGGGAGATGAGGAGAGGAGGTACAAAGTCGGCCTCGCGGAGAGTGGGAGCCAGCAGTGGTGCTGCCAGCAGCATCCCTAGGTCCGTGAGCATGAATTTAAAGTGGAAGTCATCCCCCTGATCAAGAGCTTTCCCCAGGGATGCCAGCCACCGGGGTGCAGGTGCAGGAGGGGAGAGGGAGCCTGTGGGTGTCGGCCACCGGGGGAGAGGGAGAAGGGCGGTGATTACATAGGGGCACAGGGAGGCCACAAAGGGAGCTGTGGATGGGTCGGTGGAGTGCGGGGGCAGGGGCAGGTGGGGGTGGGGGTGCCAGAAGTCTCCCTCTTCCCCTCCCCAAGTGGGCAGGGTCCCCGGCTGCAGGAAGGGGCGAGGGGGCTAGCGTTGGACAAGTTCCTTGGAAGTGAGCAAGACAAGGTAGCAGGAAGCCAGGGAGGAGTATGGCCATCTGTAGGGTCGTCGAGAAGAGGACGGGCAGAGCATGGAGGAAACTGCAGAAGCAGAGGTCTTCGGTAATTCCGAGACCAGCGGCCCGGCAGCCACCGGGAGTGACAGCAGGTGATGTGGCTGGGTCTTGAATGAGAAGGGAAGAGAAATGTCTTAGAAGCAGCCTTGGCAAGCATGGAGGAGGCTGAGCCCACCTTAGACTCTGGGCTTTGTGGGACATCAGAGAAGAAAGCCCCCCAGCCTCCACGGAAGGCACCAGGTGAGGCAGTGAACCAGGTAAGAGTGAGGAGAAGCTTCTCAGAAGAGGCTAAGGCTCGAGGCTTGGGGAGTTTGCTGGCTGCAGAGGATGCCATCAGCCCAGCTTGGGAAGGTGAGAAGGGTGGGGGTAAGGAGGTGCACTGAGTCAGATTAGGGAATGCGTAGGTCTGGAAGGAGGGTCCATGGCGCTTGGTCCTTTGCAGGTGACCGAAATAACAGGGGTAGCAGAGCGTGGCGGGAATGGCTCTCTAGGATCCCGAGAGGGACACATAATCAAGCCCAGCCCTGGGTTTGAATATTGCAGGAGCTTCAGGCAACTGCTGGGGTGAGAGCTCCCCCTGGTGGCTGAGGCAAGAAGTTCTACAGAGAGCAGCCCCAAACTTGCACCTGGAGATCAGGCGGCCATGGGGTGCCGAATGCCTACAGCTGAGGGGCTGGGGCAATTCTAACAACAACCAAGCCTAGGTGCACAACCCATTCCTTTCCTGGGCAAAGACGCCAGCCCAATAAATTAATTGTCAGGAATAAAACCCAACAATCTCCCGATGTGTGTGTCCTCCCTGGTATATCTCTACACCAGTGTTACCCTTGAGAAAGAAATGTATCTCCCTCCAATGGTAGAGGTTTCAATTTAGGAAAGATCCTGATTTAATAGAGGTGAGTGTGGGCACCAGCATGAGCATTTCCCTCCAACATCTTATTATAAATATGTATTTAAAAACCTAATGAAAAATTCAAAGAATTTCACTGACCCTCCATTCCGCTATCCATCTGGCAAGCCATCTTATTTTTTTGATGCATTTCAAAATGAGTTGTAATGTCAGTGCATTTCACCCATAAATACTTCAGCACAAATATTATTTAGAGTCCAATATTTGTTTACAGTCCTTTTCTCCCCTTTGAGGCAAAATATGCATAAAATGCATCATCTCAGGTGTACCATTCCATAGATTTTGACAAAAGCATACACCTCTGTAACCCCTATTCCCATCAAGACAGAACAGTGCTATCACCCCAGGAAGGTCGCTCCTGCCTCTTCCCAGGGAAACCACCAGTCCTCTACCCCAGGAATGTTGTGATTTTTCCCATCATAGATCAGTTTTGCCTGTTTCAGAACCTAATATTAATAGAATTATATGGTATGGACTTTTTGGTACAGTAGCATTGGAATTTAAAAGGCAGTCCAGGTGATCCTACTGGCAGCAGGGCTGGGAACTTCTTCCTCACATTACAGATGGGGAAACTGAGACTCAGAGTGATTTTTTTTGGGGGGGGGAGCATTATGTGACCGTTAATTGGCTATAGATGTAGACTAGAACTCAGATCCTCTTGCTGTCACCTTCTGTTTACTGTACAAAAATGGGGCACCATTCTAGAATTGTGGTTCTCAAACTTCAGCATCCATCAGAATCCCTGGAGGGCTGGGGAGACCTCATTGGTCCAGGGCAGGGCCCAAGAATCTGATTTTTTTTTTCTTTATGGTTTAAGTTTTATTTTGGAGCATCAACCCTGTGAGAAATATGTGTCTTTTTTTTAATTATGTTAGTCACCATACAGTATATTATTAGTTTTTGATGTGGTGTTCCACGATTCATTATTTGCGTATTAACACCCAGTGCTCCTGATTTTTTTTTTTCAAGAGAGAGCGAGCATGCACGTGAGCATGGGTTTGGGGGGAGAGGGAGAGAGAATCCCAAGCAGGCCCTATGATCAGCACGGAGCCCAGTGCGGGGCTCAATCCCACAACCCTGAGATCATGACCTGATCCAAAATCAGGAGTTGGACCCGTAACCAACTGAACCACCCAGGCGCCCCCAATAGAATCTGATTTCTAACAAGTTCCCGGGTAACGCTGATGCTGCTGGCCCAGCAACCACAGTGGAGAACCCGTGTTCTAAAAGCCAGCTGTAAGATTTACTATCAGAAATGCAGGATGCGTTTCTACAGCTAGCCAAAATGGGTGAGCATCGTGACAACTCGGAACTGGAGACACATGGATGCTGATGGTGGGCACATTACAGCGGGATGTCCTCACCCCCAGCCGGCTTTCTTAAGACCTTCCTCAAGGTCCGTATTCAGCAATCACACTAAGGACTTCCTTGTGTGTTTCAGCAAGAGCGTCCCCACTTCACCTCATTTCCTCTTGAATTGGGACAAGTCTTCTCTCCTGGCTGAGTCATTTTTATGAGTACCTCAGCTGATGCCAGGTCCCCTCTTCCTTTCAGCTGAGGTTATCGAGTTGTTTTGAAGACCCACCACTACTTCCAAAGGCTGGGAGCAGCCCTGGACAGAGCTACCCTCTAGGACAGAGCCCCCGCGTGCCGTCTGGGCCGTGGGACTGGAAGAGGTGCTTAAAGTCTCTTTAAAGATTTATTTATTTTAGAGAGAGAGTGAATGAGAGAGCTCGAATTGGGGGGTGTGGTGAGGCAGAGGGAGAGAGAGAATCTCAAGCAGACTCTCCACTGAGCACGGAGCCAGGCACGGGGCTCGATCTCACAACCCTGAGATCACGACCTGAGTCGAAACCAAGAGTTGGATGCTTAAATGACTGCGCCCCACAGGCGCCCCACACCATGTAATTTTTAATTCTCATGTTTATGAATTGATTTTAATGGGCCCTAAGAAAGTAGGAAACCCATGACTGTATACCACTGGCAAATTATTTAAGCCTCTTTAAATAAGTGTGAGCTTAGAAAAGGAATTGAAGAAGCAATATTGACAGGCTAATAAGACAGGTGCTTATAAGGAGGTGAAGGTATAGGAGGCGGACTGAAGTCTGAGAATCCCCGCTTCAGCAGATTCCAGAAAACACGGGCTGTGCAGTGTCACAGAACAGCGTGTCCTCTTAGGAAAACTCACGTCCTTCCCCTGCAACTTTCAAATCATTGGACTGAAACATAAAAACAACTCAGGTTCTTTTGCATTTGTATTTTAACTCTTTTGAATATTATTCTCAGTATCCTGCAATAACTTGCTTGTTTGCTTTAAATATGTGAATTTATCTATTTGCTGCAATTTTAAAGTGATTCTTATAACATTTCCGGACTAGCGTTCTTTTTCCTTAAGGAACACATTTTCAATTTTATAATGAAAGTCAGCTGGAATATATGACTGCACATAGAAAATTACTTTAGAGACAAATTTTCAATGTCTTTTTTACTTATAAATGATTCGTATTGTTATTAAAAAGCAACTTTATTCAATTATGCTTCTTCTTTTTTTTTTTTTATACTCCTCCTCATTCCATAGAGATGTGAGACAATTCTGGCAAGAACATGTATAAGGTAAAAATTTTAAAACTAAGACTGGGAATTAAAAGTAGGAAGTCAAGGTGGGAGAAAGTAAAAAGACAACTATGCAGACCCTACAGACCCAAGTGGTTAATATATTACAGTTGAGTTTCTAATTTGACTCCGAGCTCCCTGGCAGCTAAAGCGAAAAGAGACACATGCTCTTTTCATTATTTTCATTTTGGGGAAAGAGGAAACATATTCATTTCCTCAGGGAAAGCAGAGCTTTTCCCAGGATTTAGAAAAAGATAAAGGGGGATACCTGGGTGGCTCAGTTGGTTAAGCATCTGCCTTTGGCTCAGGTCATGATCCCAGGGTCCTAGGATCGAGTCCCATGTCGAGCTCCCTGCTCAGTGAGGAGCCTGCTTCTTCCTCTGCCTGCCGCTCCCCCTGCTTGTATTCTTGTGCACTCTCTTACAAATAAACTCTTTTAAAATTTTTCAAGAGAAAAAGATGAAGGGATGGAGGGAGCATTGCATGGTGTAATGGATCCTGCCCTTGACATTCCTAAAGCACAGAGAACAAAACTCCTCTGACACCATCAAAGGTAAGCTACCCTCATCTTCCATAATTTTCATCTAAAGTCTTTAGAATCAGTCCTGTGTATATAGATAATGCTGCACTTAGAAGTTTCTCTTTATAACCAGCCAAAGTGTTTTAAGACCTTAAACTGTTGATACCGTCTTTCCATCAACTATTCTCAAGTTTGTATTCTCCCAGCTCCCGGCTCATACCTTCAGTGCTCCCCACACATCCTTGCTTGGGGTCTAATGAACATTTTAAACTTAACATGGCCAAACTCCTCCTCTTCCCCCGAAGACCTCCTCCATCCACAACCTCCCCCACCCTTAGCTGATGGCAATTCCATCCTCCTATTTGATGATGCCAAAGCCCTGAATCCCTCCCATCCCTCGTCCAATCTATCAGGAAATCTCCTGGCTCCATCTTCAAACTACATCTAGGATCTGTCATCTGACTACTTCTCACTGACCACATGAGCCAGCAGGGACGCTCCCTTGCAATACACCGTAGCCTCGTAATATGCCTCCTGCTTCCATCCTGCCCCACCCCCACTCACGGTCTGGTCTCAGCCCGGAGTCTGTACTGATCCTTTGAAAATGTGAATCATGTCATGTTGTGTTTGAGCTCACACCCCTACGAAGGCTCCCCTTTCACTCAGAGAACGTGGCAATATCCTTCCATAGCCACAAGGGCCCATGTGATGATGCTCTGTTACTTCCCAGACCCTTCCCCAAAATCTGTCTCAATCACACTAACCCGTCACTACCCCTTGAAGCCATCAGACATGCTTCCAGCCTTTGTCCTGGCCATTCCCCCTGCCCGGGACACTCTTCTCCGCAGACACCTGCATGGCTTGCTTCCTTCTCTACGAGCACTTTCTCAATGAAGCCCACCTTGTTTGTCCCTCCATCTCCCCCCCCCCCACCCTTCCGATACCACTTATCCTACCCAATTTTTTCTTTTCCCCGTGGCTCTGATCTCCTTCTGGCCACCTATGTAATTAATTATACTACTTCCTTTTTTTATTGTTGTATCAGAATAGGCAAGGTCATGCTATGGCAACAAACACCCCCAAAATCTCAATGACTTAGAAAAACAAATGTTGATTTCTCACTCAGGCTGCACATGTCGGGGATCTGGGCTGAGTGCGCAGCCTCAGTGCAAAATATTTCCAGTTGCCATGTCAGGGAGGCAGAAGGAAAGCTTTGAAGGGTCTTACACCCACCATCAAATATTCTGGCTCAGAATAGTACATCGCTTCTCACAGTTAATTGGCCAGAACTGGCCACATGGTTTCACTCAACCCTAAGAAGGCCAGGGAGTAAAATGCAACTGACAGGGAGAACTAGAACCATTGAAAGAATGACAACAATGGCTCTGACAATTTTGTCAATGTTTACCATGTCCCCTCCCCCTCTAAACAGAAGCTCCATAAAGGCAGCTAGAACAGTGCCTGGCACATAGTAGGTGCTCTTGAATGAATGTGTGGCATGCGTGGCTAGGTTTGTATCGGGAACCAAAAGTGAGGAATTAACTATAAACCCCAAATCAGGTGCGCCTACTGCAAACACGTAGGAAAGAGGTTCTTAATCTATTTCCGCGCTCTTCTTGAAGGCTATGAAACTACTTTCAAACCTTTCCAAGGAGGGTCCCTAGAGCTTTCACCAGGTTGTCAAAAGATGCCTCTAAAACAGAACAAGAGCTACCGATGCCGGAAGAGGGGAAGTTTGGGTGTGTCAGGTAGAATGCCAGACCCCAGGGCTGGTAGTAATTAGGGACTAAGGGCTAGGGCGTGAGTCACTTCGCCTCCCGCCTCCCAGACTGAGTATCCTCCCTCGTGCGTTGGGCTTGCGGTGGAGATCAGCGGAGCAGATGCTCTCCACGGTGGCCGGCGGCTCTCGGAAGCCCAGCCACCCCAGCCGCGCTCACCTGCGCAGCCAGCGCGCCATCTAGTGGACACGGAGGGCAGTCCGGGCAGTCTGCACGCATTCCGCCCTCCGGGATCCAGCTGGCAACAGGAAGGTTGAAGGGGCTCCAAGTCTGTGCAAACTGTAGAGCAAGACAGACCTTCCCTGAAGGGGAGAGCGGAACTGCAGGGCTGGGCGGCGTGGGGAGATTCTTCTGTCCGTCTGTATCTCTCTGGTTCACAGACACAGCGCTGCGCACGTGAAGCGAGGGAGGAAATGGACCTGGCACAATATTTAAGCGAATGCCAACTGATTCCGTAGTGATGTTATCCTCGTGCCATGTTTTAGAAAGTCAAATGCAAAGAAAAAGATCCACGATGAACAAAATAGCAAATGCTCAAATATAGACAGGCTCGGTTTTCCCGATCTTTCTACCCATCTCAAGGACCGGAAGTGCTCACGGGGCGTGTCACGGGTCCTGTGCCCTGTCAGTCTGGTCTTAGGGGAGCCCCCGAGGGATGAAGGGCCCCTGCTGCACCAGCGGGGTGACCAGGCTGACCCAGAGCCTGGGGACCAGGGGCACCCCATAACCAAGAATCACATGACCCGGAAGGAAATGGCAAATTCCAGTCCCAATGGGGACTCTTCCTTTAGACAGGGAAGGAGATTGATTTAAATTCTGTCTTCAGTGATGGAGGCAGGCGCAGAGCTAGAGGCCGAGCCTGCCCCCAAGGCGCCCATCTTTTGGCTGAGACAGGTATGGGCAGGAGCAGAATATCAGGAGCCTCTCTGGTTGGACTTTGAAAAAAAAACCCAACAAACTAACACTTTACTGGAAGTAAATGCTTTACAGTAGCAAAGTGACAGGATGACCCCTGGGGACTTTTCCCCACCCTGAGTGCTTGGTGCCTCCACAGACACGTCATGGCCCAGAGTGAACATTTCCGGGCTTGGTGTCCTTCACTCTCTCCACAGAGGCCCAACCAGGGTAGGGACATTTATCTCCAGGGCAAACAGAGCTGCCTCCTTATCTGTCTGTGTTTACTCGTGATGTCACATCCCTCCGGGCTTCCTGATTAATGTGACTCAAGGGTGAGCTGCTGGTCAAGGTGAGTCATGCCTTGACCCACCTGAACAAGCAAGACTCTGGCTCCCAGAAGGGCCCCAGTCTCTGGGGACCTAAGCTGGAGTGAGGCCCTACAGGTGAGACGTAGCATCTGACGTTAGGAGCGTCAATGAAGGGGGGTCTCAGCAGCCTACAGTGACCTCTGTCCATGCCAATGTGTGTAGAGCTCCCAGTTGGAGGGGTAAAGTGGAGGGGTAAAGCCTCAGTGGGGTGACGTGTCTTACCCAAAGACACACAGCAAACAAGACACAGAAGGTTGGCTTACTGCCTGGCAGCCGAAGCAGCAAAGCTAGGCCTAGAGCAATGACTTCAAAAGGCAGAGGGGGGTGAGGGCCCGGCCACAGAAAGGTGCACCAGACCAGGTTGGGAAGAACCAGGGAGCTGAGATCAGAGATTGGGATGTGGGCCCAAACTCCAGCAGCTGGTGTAGCTTCCTCCAAGGTGGTTTTCTGCAAAGAGCAGCTTGGGAGCCCCAGGGAAGCCCAGCATAGTTTCAGCCTGGTCGCTTGGCCTGTCTGTGGCTGGTCACCTTCTCTACCATCACTACCGCTAAAAGTCAAAAAGTCAAACCAAGAAGGTTCACCCTTCAAAAAGTAATAATAATAATAATAACAAAACTTGAGATGTGCCTGCACATGAGGGGTGTGGAAATTCCATGTGACTTTACAACCAGGCTCAGAGCCAGAGCTGGGGACGAAAAGCAGGCCAGCTGATCTCAGGGTGAACTGCAATCTGTTGACAGTGAAATGGAATGATCTGGAGATCAAAGGCAGCTGTGAAGGGGGCAGAGTAGGCAGGGTACAGTTCCAGAATAGGGACCTGTGACCTTCCCTCAGCCTCCAGTAAGGCAGCTCTAGCCCTCCCCCGCCTCCTCCTGGCCGGCAGCCCCAGAGCAGGGCGACTGCCTGGTCTATGCCGCTGCGTCTCCCTCCTGTATATTCAGCTGGGGAGCCTGGCCAGGTAGCTGCATCTCTGGAGAAGGGCCGCCGGGGAGAGCGTGGCCCCTCACCACCCTCAGGGTCATCTGGAATACTGTCTACCCCCACTCCTATTGATTAGGACACACAGGGCCAGGGACACGGCGTGACTGGCTCCGAGTCACACAGGGACCGTTGTGACTGAGACTAGAAGCTGACCTTCCCACCACGCCAGGCACACTGTCGTCACACCCTATCCCATTCCAATGACAGCAGGACACCCAAGTTAGCGCTTCGCAATGGGGACAGGCCCCAGGAGCCCAGGGCTACTCCAATGCCAAGGTCAGGCTTCCAACGGCCTGGGAATGCCACAAGGCACAAATGCGGCTCCTCTTTCCCAGCAGCTATTTCTACAAGGAGGAAGAGGCACTGAGTCTACACTCAGAGTCTACTCAATAACCCAAGAGCTAGCTCAATCAGAATGGGAGGAAATGCAGACACCCAGATATTCTGCCTGCTTAATAGCAAAGATGCAAATGTTTTACCCCCCAAGGAGCTTCGAATGACACTTTGTGCCAAAATCTCATCTCCTTTCATGTTTGGAAGAAAGCCACTGATATAGGGGAAATCTTCCAAGACTTATGAGCTCAATTACAGGCCAAGAGATGGATCATCTTTTTTAGCTAATAATAATGCATGAATACTTCCATTTTTGTGTCCTCTGGGGATATTGTCATTGTTGTTGTTTTGTGGGGACAATGACTGACTCAAAAGCACAGTGGATGATTTATTTCTACAAGGCTTTTATTTGCCAACTTTGAAAAATGATTCAGAATCGTATTTCTTGGAAAGTGGGCGTAAAATTACGTTCTCTGATTAAAGTAAAATAAAAGTGCTTTTAAAAAGTGGCTTAAGGATATAAACTCAACAGACAATTTTCTAGGATTTTCCGGGAGAGTCCCAATTTTAATAAGATTCCCCACTCTGGTTCTCCATAACCATATTCTTATGTGGCAGTCCATAGATCTTTTCGTTTTATCTGCAAAATATGGTCATCCCTGAAATGAAGACATTTAAATGTATTAAAAGTTTCAAAATGTGTTTTCTCACTTTTTGGATTTTTCATTTGAAGATTCATCATGTTTTGTATACGTTGACATCAACACAATCACAAATTTTCCCAGATTTTAATTACAATATATGTCACTTAGGAATGCTTTCTGCTGCAAAAAACAGAAAACTCAGCGCTCAAGTGCTCTCGGGGTCCCGTTCTCTCTCTCTTTCCATACACCTCTCAATTCTTCAGCATCAGTCTTGTTGCTGCTTGGAGCTTGCAAGATGGTGGCCACTTCTTGCATGGACATGACCATCTGCTTTTTAGGAAGTTATTGGGAAGGGGGTGTTAAACAAACAATTGTCCGAACCCGAACTACTTTCCTTTACCTTCTCGGCAGACCTTTGTTTATTTACTTTGTCTCTTTGGAGAGGATGGTGTCTATTTTTTCAAGGGGGACCAGAAATCCAAGTTTCTTGCTCTCCAGACCCTATAATAGAAAGGGAGCATTGAGTATCTGACATCATATGCCTGCTTGTTCCTTTACCAAGGCTATAGCAACTGTAGACTTTAAAGATCTCTAAAAACAACAAATAATGCATAGGGTGCATGCTTTTAATTGGTGAGTGCGTCCTTTGAGAGTATTAAAATGGTGAAGTTCTTTCCACCATGAATTTGTGACTCCTACTTCTGGGACCAGAGTACTGCCTGACATCATAGCCAAACGCATGCTTAAAGTTTTATAGCGATCGGATACTAATGGGACATTACAAACTGGCTTAAGTGGCAAAATCTGCCTTTTGGACTCAGCGGTTTCCATTGATTCTTCAGCCTTCTTTTGTTTCTTGGTCAATGTCAACATGAGGGACATTTTTAAAGAAACACGTAAATTACGAGTCAAGGTTTTTGCTTAATTATTTATAATTGCACGCATTTGCCTAATGGAAATTTTCATTTTATGCTGAATTTCAAGATCCTCGGGGCTAATACTTCCCCTTTTAGTGAAACGGTTGAATTTCTCTCTTCATTTATTGCTCTTCTAGATCCATGAAACTTCAGAGTCAGAGTGGAGGGACAATGATCGAGAGAAAGGTAACAGATGGTCTGAGCTGTTCGCTAAACAAATTCACTGGAAATCCCAGGGTCCAAGCTTGAAGGGGCCCATCTGGTGAGGTGGCACGTGGCAGGTCTGTGGACACAAACATGGGTGCATAGTAAGGTGGAGGTGCAGACAAAAAAAGTTCATCAGATACAGGCCTTTGCTCTCTCGGAAAGAGAATTAAAGTATTGAAAGACAAACTGTCCTAGTGGAAAAGAATATTCCATTACATTCCACCCTCTGGGCACCCCCTGCTGTTCACTTTGGGGAATTACTTGACAATCCAGCATTCTGGCTTAGCTGCTGCGACAGCAGCCACAGGGAAGGACATGAGAATTGTCTATCTGGCTCCATAGATTTCTGTAAAAGCACTTCATAGTGTCTTTCCCCAAGTCTGTCCTCCCAGAAAAAAACGCCAACTCAAGGTAAAATTGTTCCAGAACTTATCGTGCTTATCTATCGAGATGAAATATGGGGCACATGGTGCAAGAATTTAAGTCTGACAAAGAGGAAATTCGCAGATGTGGTCGATGTTTGGCATTCGTTAAATACAGAAAACAAAGCTGCTTAGGCAAAGGAAGTCTGGAACTTTCTCTGCTGATGTATTCCTGTGGAAAAAATAAAAGACAGGGCAAATGGAGGCAGGCCAGGCTTATCCACTCCCACAAATGCAGCCATTTCCCCCATGAAGCCAAATCACAGGGATTTTTCAGGACAACAGACAAGTGTCTCTCCCTTTCTGCCCTTGCAAAAGGAAAGAATGTTCAGGTTATCTTGGCCTCTGGCAAACAGCCTCTCCTCACAGAGGCCAATCTGCACCTAGAGATTAAGACTTCAGAATAAGTGCTGTGGACAGAAGTTTAAAAAAAAAAAAAAATCAGACAGTTTTAGAACTGAGAGTAACCTGAAGACCAACCACCCCATTCTGGAGGTGAATAGACGAAGACCAAGACGTGGAAAATGCAGCGCCTAGTCCTACATACCGACGGAGGCAAACCGGACCGTGATCCTCTGTCTCCTAGCCCGGTACTTTTCACTCCATTCGCAGTTTCAGATGGAGGCTACAAAGTCCCTTCCACCCAGTTATAAATACTCAAAATTTCATATAAAATGTAACAAACATATTTTAACACACAGCTGAGTTTGGGGGGAAAGAAAGGAAACACCAAATGCCAAAAACACAAAGGGAAGCAAAACAAGCCCCTGGGACAGATGATATGGCGGCCGTTGGGGGTGGGGCTGGGAGTGTTGGAGCTGGGGGTGGGCCCAAATGGTCAGAGGTTTCGAATGTTTTAAGTCCCACTTGTATAAGGACTTGTGACCTGTACAAGATGGAGAGTAGTCACTAAGACCTATTTACACCGGTGGGGCCCTAGGAGACTGCATGCCAGTAAGAGGGGCACTAGAAAGTACTTTTGGGTAGGGGGAGGACAGAGGAATTTGGCTTCATTGGGGTGTTTAGTAGGAAAAAAATACCATCCTAAGAGAAATTAACCAAGCCTGTGACATGGGGCAGGAGCAAAGTCTGAATTTTATACTCTTCCTTGGTAATCTTTTTTTTTTTTTTTCCTGAAGTAGGCTCTACACCTAGTGTGGAGCCCAATGTGGGGCCTGAACTCAGGGCCCCAAGATCAAGACCTGAGCTGAGATCGAGAGTCAGATGCTTAACCAACTGAGCCACTCAGGTGCCCCACCTTTGGTGATCTTTTTGGAGTGCCTGGCAGGAACAGATGCAAAGCTCATCTGGAGGAACAATTTATAAGCCAGGCCACATGGGGTTTTTGTAGACAAAGTGGATCACCACTAAAGATGACCTCATTATAATTACCAGAGTCACCAACATGGGCTGCATTCACACCAAAAACATGAAAAAGGCAGGCTGGGTCACCATTGAGAAGTATTACATGTGCCTAGACAATGACTCCCACACCAACAAGCACGTGTGCGAAGAGATCACTGTTATTCCCAGGAAGAAGTTCTGAAGCAAGATCACAGGCTATGTCACACATCTGATGAAGCAAATTGAGAGGGGTCCAGTGAGTGGTATCTCCATCAGTCTGCAACAGGAGGAGAGAGAAAGGAGAGATGATAATGTTGCCGAGGTCTCCATCCTGGATCAGGAAATCACTGAAGTCGATCCTGACACTAAGGAAATGTTGAAACTCTTGGACCTTGGCAGTCTGTCCAACCTGCAGGTCACACAGCCTATAGTTGGGATGAATTCCAAAATACCATGGGGGGGCCATTTGAATCTTCCTCCTGTGCTGTGATATCTTCAATAAACCTTAAACAACAACAACAACAAATTCCCAAAACAGATAAGAAAATGTTGTGATTTACCATGATCGAGAATCGGCAAACACAATCGTGGCTAAATGAAATGATAAATAACCAAACCAGACAAAATAAAACCAGTAAGCAGAAACTACACAGAACTATCTGGGAGAGACTATAAAATAATATCATAAATGATTACAGAGATGAAGGAATAGAAACCATAAGGAAATAACATTCAAAAAAGAAACTGGAAGAGCCTATAAAAAGAGATTAGATTAGCAATTTTAAAACTCCCCACAAAACAAAGTTCAGACCTAGTTGGCCTCCCTGGCGAATGCTACTAAACAGTCAAAGAAAAATAAATACCAATACTTCATAAACTCTTCCAAAAAGGGAACACTTCCCAGTTCCTTCTATAGGGTCAGTTTTTGCCAATTATCAATACCAGTCAAAGATATCACAAAAAAAAACAACACATCAATGTTCTTTATGATATAGATGTGAGAGTCATCAACAAAATACTAGCAAACTGAATCCACCAATAATAAAAAGGCTTATACACCATGACTAAGTGGAATTTATCCCAGGAATGCAAGGCTGATTCAAAATACAGAAGTTCAAAAAACAAAACAAACAAACAAACAAAAAAACACAAAATACAGAAGTTCAATCATTGTAATACACCAAATCAACACAACAAAGGACCAAAAAACCCATGATCATCTCAATAGACACAGAAAAAGCATTTGACAAAAGTCTAACACTTTCATGATAATGACACTTGACAAACTAGGAATAGAAGGGAATTTCCTCAATCTGATAGTCAGGTTACCAGATAAATATAGAAAAATCAATTATATTTCTGTATACTCTCAATGGACAGTTGGAAAATGAAAATAAGAACACAGTTCAATTTATAAAAGCATCAAAAAATACTTAGGGATAAATTTAACAAAAGAAGTGTAAGGGGTGCCTGGTGGCTCAGTCAGTTAAGCGTCTGACTCTTCATTTCAGCTCAGGTCATGATTTCAGTGTTATGAGATGGAGCCCCACGTTGGGCTCTGTGCTAGGCATGGAGTCTGCTTGAGATTCTCTCCCTCTGCCCCTCCCCCTGCTCGAGCTCTTTCTCAGATAGATAGATAGATAGATAGATAGATAAGTAAATAAATCTTTTTTAAAAGGAAGTGTAAAATTTACACTTTGAAAACTACAAAACATCGCTTAAAGAAATGTAAGACCTAGATAAATGGGAGGATATTCCATGTTCATGGGTCAGAAGAGCTAACATTGTTAAGACAGTAATACTGGGGTGCCTGGGTGGCTCAGTTGGTTAAGTGTCTGCCTTCAGCTCGGGCCATGATCCCAGAGTTCTGGGATCAAGCCCGGCATCAGGCTCCCCGCTCGGTGGGAAGCCTGCTTCTCCCTCCTCACTTCCCTTTTTGTGTTCCCTCTCTCGCTGTCTCTTTCTCTGTCAAATAAATAAATAAAATCTTTAAAAAAAAAAAAAAAAAGACAGTAATACTTCCCAAATTGGTCTACAGAGTCAACAAAACCCTGATCAAAATCCCAGATGCTTTTCCTGCATAAATTAATAAGCAAATCCTAAAACTGATATGGAGATACAAGGTACTCAGAAGAGCCAAAAACAATCTTGAAGAAGTCAAAGGACTCACACTTCCCAGTTTCAAAACTTACTACAAAACTACGGTGATCAAGGCAGTATAGCAGGTCAGTGGTAGGACAAACATACTGATCAATTGAATAGAATGGAAAGTCCCGAGATAAACTCTTACATTTATGGTCAATTGATTTTTTTTTAAGATTTTATTTATTTATTTGACAGAGAGATAGAGAGCACAAGTAAACAGAGCAGCAGGCAGAGGGAGAGAAAGAAGCAGGCTCTCTGCTGAGCAGGCAGCCTGATGCGGGGCTCAATCCCAGGACCCTGGAATCATGACCTGAGCCGAAGGCAGCCGCTTAACCAACTGAGCCACCCAGGCGCCCCTGTCAATTGATTTTTGACAAGGGCACCAAGACAATTCAAATGAGGGAAAGAATTATCTTCTCAACAAATGGAGTTGGGGCAACTGGATAGCCACAAGCTGAAGGATGAGGTTGGAACCCTTTCTTACACTAGATCCAAAAATTAACTCAAAATGAAATGTAGATTTAAATATAAGAGCTAAAACTATAGTACTCTTAGATGAACACATGGGGGTAAATCTTTGTGACCTCGGGTTAGGCAAGGTTTCTTGGATATGATGCCAAAATCACAAGCAACAACAGAAAAAGTAGATAAATCGGGTGTAAAATTCAGTTCTGTATGTGTGTTTCAAAGGACAATGCACAGATTGGAAGAGAATATTTGTAAATCATATATCTGACAAGAGATTTATATCCAGAATATATAAAAAACACTGACAACTCAATAAGCAGAAAATAACACAGTTTTAAAATGGGTCAAGGAACTGGATATTCTCCAGAGATGACATGCAATAAGTGTCTGAAAAGATGCTCAAGGGGCACCTGGGTGGCTCGTCAGTTAAGCATCCGACTTTTGGTTTCAGCTTAGGTTGTGATCTCATGGGTCATGAGAATGAGCCCGAAGTAGGGCTCTGTGTTTGGCAGGTGATTTGCTTGGGGATTCTCTCCCTCTGCCCCTCCCCACCACACACACACTTTCTATCTCTATTTCTCTCTCTCTCAGATAAAGAAATCTTAAAAAAAAAAAAAAGATGCTCAACATCATTAGCCATTAGAGAATGCAAATCTAAACCACAAGCTACTAATTCATACCCAGTAGGATAGCTATAATAATAATAATAATAAAACAGACAATAACAAATGTTTACAAAGATGTGGGAAAATTGGAACCCTTATACATTGCTGGTAGAAATGTAAAATGATGCAGCCACTGTGAAAAACCATATGGCAGTTTCAAAAATGTTTAGTATAGAATGACCCAGCAAATCCACTCTTCGATATGTACCTAAGAAACATGAAAACTTATACACAAATGTTCACAGCAGTATTATTCACAAAAGCCAAAAATAGAAACAATCCAAATGTCCATCAATGGATGAATGGATAAATAAGAGTTGTATACAATGGACTATTATTCAGCAATTAAAAGGAATTAAGTACTGATATATACTATAACATGGATGAACCTTGAAAACACTATACTAGACAAAAGAAACCAATCACAAAAGACCACATATTATATGATTCTATTTGTATGAAATGTTCAGAATAGGCAAATCTACAGAGACAGAAAATAGATTTAATGGTTGCGTAGCACTAGGGGAGAGAGTGGAAGGAAAATGGGGGGGTAACTGCTAATGACTATAGGATTTCTGTTTGGGGTGATGAAAACGTTCTAAAATTGTACAGCTTCATGAATAACCTAAAAACCATTAAACTGTACACTTTAAATAGGTACATTATATGGTATGTGAATTACATCTTAATAAAGCTGTTTTTTAACAGTGAGAGTTGAAAGAGAATGAAACAGAATTATAGAAATTAAAAAATATATTAAAATTTAAAACTCAGTGGACAGATTAATTACATAGGGATTTGACACAGTCAAGGAAAGATGTGTGGTTCAGAGGATAATTCTGAAGAAATTATCCAGAATGCAGCACAGAAAGATGTAAAAAATGTAAAAGAGAAATATGATTTCTATGCCCAGATAAATTATCAGTCGGTAGTGAGAGCCCTTTCAAATCTCCAAGTCTGATTTTGTTACAAGCTTAAGTGTTCTTTGACACAAGAGACAACTAATAATAAAGTGTTGCTGAATAACATATCCTTTCTAGAAAATAACAAAATAACATTTCCATAGTACTTGTTAGTAATTCATAAAGAACAGAGCAGATGGATTAAGATTTGAGCTTTCTTCAACAAAGTTGAACAAAGTTGAAAAAAACTGAATGAAGTTGAAAAGCAGAAGTGGCTCAAATACCATTAAAATGACAAAATTGGTTTTCACGTGTGACTTATGGAACCCGTTGAATGCCACATGGTCATATAGTATTTAAAGTATATTAATACATTTTGCATTTAATTCTTATTCATAGGAAAACTTATACCAGATGTTAATAAGCCATTATACTTTATGGACATCATTTAGTGTTGGGTTTTTTTTTTTCATTTAGTGTTTTTATAAATAGGTGAGTATTTACCCTATTTCGAGCGCTAATGCTCTCAGGGTATTAATATAATGGTGACTGGGTGTCACTTCGCAATGCACAGCATATTATAGAAAGTTCAGGATTTTTTCTCAAAATCTGTTTATGCCTATGTTTTGTTACTATTCAGTATTTGTTGAATTGAAACTAATATCTGTATATTCTTGTTCCACCCTCTGTTCCGCAGTCTATTTTATTGTTTTTTGAAAGCTGGAAAAGAAAACCCCTGATGTAGCTGCTTTTTGTGAAATGAAGAGCATTTTGATTACCTCATAAGTGTGTCTTCTTAGCAGTTCTGGAGCATCTACTATGTGCCAGGCACTGAGCCACCCTCTGTGCCCCAGACAGGAGTTACGCCTGTCCTGGTGACATTTGCATTCTGATGGGAGAAGGTGGCAGAAAGAATCTATCAATAAAGAAATGAACAAGGAAAAGATTAGCTAGTGTATTAGTTTCCCATTGCTACAGAAACAAATTACTACACATTTAGTGGCTTAAAACAACATTTATTCTTTTACAATTCTGGGGCAGAAGTCTGAAATGAATCTCATGGGGCTGAAATCAAGGTGCCTGCAAGGGTAGTTCCTTCTGGAAGTTCTGAGGAGAGGCTCTGTGCACTTGTATTTCCAGCTCCTACTGGCCTCCTGTACTCCTCGGCTTGTGGCCTCTTCCTCCACCTTCAAAGGGCATCACTGCAGGTTCTGTCCCTGTCATCATATCTTCTCCTCTGACTTCTCCTATGTCCCTCTTATCTGGCCCTTTGTGATTACATCCAGTCCACCCAGACATTCCAAGACAATCCCTTCTTCTCAAAATCTCTGATCCCATTCGCAGAGTCTCTTTGCCATATAAGTTAACACTCACAGTTCCAACACTTGGACTTGGACATCCTTGGGGAGCCGTTTTCCAGCCTACCGTAGCAAGCGATAAGCGCTACTGGAATGAAAATTGCATGCCGTGGTGATAGAGAGGACCTCAAATAGCATCTTCAGGTCGAGTTGTGAGGGAAGGGCCTCTCTGAGCCTGTGTCCAGGATGAAATCCAAATCATGGGAAAATGCTGTGGGGGGTGGGGGGGGCGCACACTCCAGGCTGAAGGAACAACTCGAGAGAAACTCTATAGCAGCAGTGAACTTCGTGCGCTGGAGAAGTTAAGGCAGCTTGGACCGGAAGAGAGTTCCAGAACGGCTAATGAGTCTTCAATCCACATTTTCTTTTGCAGAATGAGAACACTGAAAGCCCCATCCTCCCTCTTGGTATTCTATATGGGACTCTGCCCCCAAACTACTATCATATCAATGGAGACCTCTTTTGTCACAAAACATAGGGAATTGTGGTGGACATCTCAGAGCACCTGACCAGGCTGAGAGCCCCTCATCAGGGCTAGTAGTTGATTGTAGTTGATTGTGCCTCAACTACAGCTTCCATTATGGTCCTCCTTGAATTCTAGTTCTTGCACATATATTAAAGGTGCGGGTCAAAGCCAGTTCACTTTGCGCTCCTACATCATTCTCCACCCCCGCCCCCGGCAGAGTACCTGGCACAGAGCAGACAATCAATACTCACTTTTTCTTTTTGTTCAACAAACACTTACCAGGCATCTACATTGCCAACTACTGAGCTGGGAGCTGAACAGCATTACTCTTAATATCCATATGGCCCAAGAACTGACCATTCTCAAAGACTTCTAAAGGAGCAGGTTGATCCTAACCAGGAAATTATTTCCATAAAGGAGAGTTAAATATGACTGAATATCTGCTTGTCCATTTGCATACAGTTATGAACCTGGTCCTTTGATCAAATTTCAACCTTGGCAATCAAATCAAGCCATCTGAGATACTTGCTAGTTTTATGATTGCTTGTAAATCTCTGTCTTTTCTGACTCTGAACTGAGCTGTGGGGTGTTAAAGGTTAAGCCTCTGCTCTCTTTCCAGCTCCTTGGTTGACTGGCTTGCAGCAGAGGGCGAAATGACCCCATTCATCAGAAGGCACAGAGGTGAGTGCTAAGACAAAAGGTGACCTGCAAAGTTAAGGCAGGGATTTTCTTTTCCTTTTTTTTTTAGGTTAGTTTTTTTTTTTTTTTAATTTGATTTACTTATTCGACAGAGAGCACAAGCAGGCAGAGTAGCAGGCAGAGGGAGAGGGAGAAGCAGGCTCCCTGCTGAGTAAGGAGCTTGATATGGGGCTCGATTCCAGGACCTTGGGATCATGACCTGAGCTGAAGGCAGTTGCTTAACCAACTGAGCCACCCAGGCGCCCCAAGGCAGGGATTTTCAAGCTTAAATGAAAACCAGCAGACATACTTGAAAAGCCTAATACGTATTGGTGGTAATAATAAGGTCATGAGTTCATCTCAGTATGGCAAATGAAACCCACTTGGCAAATCTTAGGAGTCAAATGCTAGAAATCTGTTAAGGAAGGAGGCAGCTGCTTCCACTGCCTGAAACCTAGGGCTGATGTATTATTTCCCCCAACATCCAAGAACATATAATCTTTTGGTTCCCAAGCACGATGTTTTATAACTTGCAAAACCTGATAACATTGTCCCAGAGTCCAAGTGGTTTTTTCTGTTCTAAGTCCAGCTGCATCTCATTCTCTTGGTGTCCCCCATTTGGGCCACACGGTGCCTTCTTTGTGTACATTTCCAATTGAACTTTTTATCACAAAAGCAGTTTAGAAGCTTTATATCCTAACAGCTCATAAAAGATGCAACTGCACCCAAACGGAAGTTTTTAAAAACCAGAATAGGACCTCCTTATTGGGAGGATGTCTCATGTAGTAAGCCGTGGTTCTTGCTGGGAGAAACCTGCTCAGGATCCTCGGGATCTGGGCTGGGGCTGGGATGGAGACAACACGGAGTATCAGGACCCCGGCACCTGCTCACACTGAGTGCTGAAAGGAAGAGTTACCGCCACAACGCCTCAGCTCACCATGGTTTTCTATATCTAGTAACGATCTCATGAATAGCACAGCTGTATCACATTTACATTGAGTTAAGGGTCGTTCTTAAAGTTTAAAAACGTACAGCCGTTCCTGCAACCGGATCTTGGCATTTATTAAGTTTCTAATACATTGGGAGCTTCCAAAACTACAGGTGGCAGCCCCTTTCTCCATATATGAGCGCCCACGCCCTAGGAACCTGCAGATCTTTGAGGTCAGCGAGTAGGGTGAGCAGGCGGGGGGGTCAAACAGGGAAATCGATACACCTGGGGGACAACTAGGTCCCACTTCCCACAGTCCCCAAAAGGCAGCACGGAGGGGTGCCCGCGGAAAGCGTGGATTTTGGGGACTCCCCCCCCCCCCACCCCGTGCGGGCTTTGTCCAAGTAGAACAGCAGTAGGAGGTACCGACGCCTCGCGGGATCCGGGTCGCAGCGTCACCAGGAGCTCTCTGACGGCAGCAAAAGGGCAAGGGGTGGCCACCCGACCTGGGGCGCCTCAGGTGGGGACGCCACGCCCACTGGGCCCAGCTAGCCTCCTCCCCGCCCGCCCCGGCCTCTCGGCCCCGCCCACTCGGCCGCCTCAGGTGGGGACGCCCCGCCCGCCCGGCCCCGCCCACCCCGCCCCGCCCACCCCGCGCGCCTCAGGTGGGGCCGCCCGGCCCGCCCAGCCAGCCCGGCTCGCCCAGCGGCGTCAGGCTGCATCTCCTCAGTTCCTCACGGGCGGTGGCTGCGGCGGCGGCGGCGGCGCTACAAGTTTTGACATTTTGGCGGCGGAGGAGCGCGCCGGCAATTCGGAGCCGAGGGCTGTGGTAGCAGCCGACCCTCGAGGGCCCTTCAGCCGCGCCCCGGCGCTCCCGCAGCCCAGAGTCGGGCGGCCACGAGGCCCGGCCGCGTCTTCCCGCGTTCGCCCGCCGGGCGGCTGCAGCCATGTCTCGGGGGCCGGAGGAAGTGAACCGGCTCACGGAGAGCACCTACCGGGTAAGCGAGTGCAGCACGGCCCGGGACCTCGGGGGGTTTGAGGGCGGGAGCGGCGGGTCGCGGCCGGGGGTGCGGCGAGGCCCGAGACCCGTGGAGGACAGGGGTCGGAGTTCGGGGCCCCGGGAAGCGGGGAGGCCCCGCCGCGGCTCGCGGTCGTCGCCGGGGGAGGGTCGGGGCCAGGAGCGGACTTTACGCGGGAACACCCTCCCCCGCCCCCCTCCCGACGCTGGAGCCGCCCTGCTAGCCCCACGTTTCACAGCCCAACGTGTCGGGAGGGCGTCGGAGAAGGGGGGGTGGGGGAGGGGTCTGTCCGCTTCCTGGGGGCCGCGTCCTCCCGCCGACTGCCCCTCGGAGTTGGAGACGCGCCGGCGTGGCCGCTGCGCCGGAGCTCTCCGGGGCGCGCGAGCGGCGCCTAGTTCCTGCGCGCGGGGACGGGGGCGAGCGCCGCGGGGGGCTCGGGCCGCGCCAGGGGCGCCTCTGGGGGGCGCCGCGGGCTCCCCGCGTCCGCTCCCGCCCTCGGGGACCCCGCGCGGCGCTCCGAGCCCCTCGGCCTGGGCACACCGACTGCTCCGCGAGGTTCCGATAAAATGGACCTAACGTACAGGAAAGCTTTGACCGTCACTCTCTTAACTTGCGTTTCTTGTGAAGGCGGTTTTCCAGTAGCAGACAGAGATTTAGGATTAGTGGCCAGTTTAGTAAGTTTAAGTACTTGTAAATGAATTCCAGTTGAAATAAGATACGTGCTTCATCATCGGCTATTAATAGACTACAAAACAACTTTTGTTTTAATTTGGCTTAGGCTCATTGAACACAAGTTCTTCAAATTCATTTGTAGCCATTTTTAAGGCCAACAGTTCGGTCACTTGTATAGATTTTTTTTTTTTTAACCCTAAAATTGGGTTTCTAGATGCACAAGGTCTGAGTGAATTCCTGAAATCAGAGGGGTTTATTGACCGTTGTAGGATAAGAATAAAGAAGAGCATGAAAATATATTCGTAATCTATTTTTGGGGTTCAAAATAATCGATTCCCTTCATCTGGATACACAAATAGGTAACGTGAATTACACTTTTTGGATAGATACGGTAGACACAGTTGACACAGCATTTTTGGTCTCAGTAAGTAACTGTATTGTCTTAATAGAGAAATTTTTAGAAATCCCAGAAATTGTCGATTGTTAAAGTTTTACATTTGTATTGAGATTGTTAATATTTCCATAAGAAGATAGTGCGGCAGGCAATGTGAGGTGTTGACAGTGTGTGAAAAAGACACTCTTAGATTTGGGGAATTGGAGCTACTCTGATGACTGTCATTTAAGGAAAAACTGTATGCAATTGAGGAATGCAGATCATTGCAGATTTCAGGCAGTCTAAGTATCTAGTGGGGCACAAAAACATGTGAGCACCTAAGTTGCTTCCAAGAAGACAGGCACATATATCTTTCCAATCTGGGATGATCGGTTTGAGACAAGCAATCAGATGCTCTGAAGTAACTCTTTGCTTTTTCTCCCACTTCTTCGTTTTACTTTTAGCAATGACTCAGTGGAGGGGCTGTACTCAAGTGAATTATAGTGCCACAAGTGCCCACTCCAAAGAACTGGGGCAGGATGCAAAAGTGTAGATTTCACAGTTTGGGTTACACATATTTATAGACATTAGGCACTGTAAATAATTTTCTTACTTTGCAAAGTTAAAGTGAACATCAGAGACTAGATACTGACTACTTTCCATTCCCAGGTGTCTTAAAACATATTAAAAGCTCACAAGTGTTTGTTGATTGTGACTTTAATCACCATTTTTTCTTTAATGTTTTGGGATTGTGTTTTTTATGTTGAATGGTGGTAAAAGAATTTACAGCTCCAGACAAGTTTATATATAGTCTATGAAGTGAATAGTGCTGGCTCATGCTTTGGCTATGATGGAAATGCATAGTGAAATTTTATATTCACAAGTCTGATTGAAAGCCTGAAAACCTTCACCAGCTCCTCATTGAGTTCTTCCCTACTCCGCCCCCTGACAACCAAAGCTGAAAACAATTTAAGCTTAATATGGTAAAAATCTCGCAGTGTGATAACTCTAGTTATTTTATTTAATTTGTTTATTCATTTTATTTTGAGAGAGGGAGGGAGGAGGGTGGAGAGGGAGAGAGAAAATCTTAGGCTTCACACCCAGCACGGAGCCAGGATGAGGGGCTCAATCTCATGACCCTGAGATCATGACCTAAGCATAAATCAAGAGTTGGATGACTGAATCTAGTTTTTTTTTTTTAAAAGATTTCCTTTGTTACCTAATAACCTACAGTGTTTCACTAATAGAAACCTAACCAGATGCGTTGACAATAGCACCTGGAAATGAGATTTAATGACTTGCTAGTATGGATTTTAGATTTTTTTTTTCAATACTCAAATTTCTCCAACTTTGAAATAAAAGAATAAATTCTCTGGAAAAAGTGAGGGATTATAAACTAGTATAATTCTCTGTAATGCAGTATCAAATATCTTCCAGTATTTATTTACACATTTGCTGAGTTCTCTAAAATGTGTGCTTAGGGGGCACCTGGTGGCTCCATCGTTAAGTGTCTGCCTTCGGCTCGGGTCACGATCCCAGGGTCCTGGGATCAAGCCCTCATCGGGCTCCCTGCTCGGTGGGAAGCCTTCTTCTTCCTCTCCCACTCCTCCTGCTTGTGTTCCCTCTCTCGCTGTGTTTCTCTCTGTCAAATAAATAAATAAAATCTTAAAATAAAATGTGTCCTTAGACAAATGATTACTGGAGACCCATGCTGAATCCCAGGAGGATGTGTGTTTTATGGCTTCACAAACAAGTGGTATGATAATAACCCCCAAAATGTCAAGTAATGTTACTGTTGCTAATTAGAGTTCAGCAAGCGATTCCTCCCCGTCTCCACATAGTATGCCCATAATTTGCCCTTAGTGCTTGCTTGTGATTTTGCATGGTTTTCTGATGAGTACATGCTTTAGTGGTACGAGGAAGAAGTAAAGTTCAAAAAAAAAACCCTTAATTAAGAGTAACCACACCTTCCTAGAAGTTAGAACTGCTAAAGTCTTAGGAAGTTGAGGAGGTATGGGTATGATGTCATCCATCCTATACCTACATTACCCTTGCTAAATAAGCAGCAGTGAAGGGGGAGAAAGTCACTTAAAAAGGAGGGGGAAAAGGGCAGGTAAGTCTTTGTTTGAATATCACCTGCTCAAACAACTCTTTAAAATTGTTTAAAATTGCCATCCATCTCCCAATCCCACTGACTTTACCTTTCCCACGTAGCGCTTAATATCTTAAGATATTCTGTATAACAAACTTGTTTATCTGTCATCCCTCTCCAGCTAGAATGTGAGCTCCCAAAGGAGAGGAGCTTGGCTTTGTTATATTCTGAACAGTTACTGGCAGGTAGTAGGTGTGTGAGTTTGTTGATTATATGAACATTTATTTAATTAGTGAATACCTGTGCTAGGCTTCCCCACCTCCCTTGACACTTTCCATAGAGCATTTGTTTCATTCTAAGTATACATCAGCCCTCCAGGTGGATGTGGATTTTGTTTACTGTTTTGAAACTGACACCCAAAAGTCTAGGAGGGAGCAGCATCTACGTGCCATTTACCACTGCCATTTACTCTACCAGCCTCCATTCATCTCCTTTTTGTATAGTAGTTTAGTTTCTAGTGGTTAACAAATGCGTAAATCAAATGCCTTTTTTAATTTCGTGATCTAAGATATCACCAGAATTTTCTGCCGTTCATCATCTTTGTTTTGAACAAAAATTTGTTTAATAAAAAAATGAGGTACTTTTGTTCTTTTATTGAGTCAAACAAGCATCTTGGCATGTGTACTAGGTTTGTTTTTTTTTTTTTTCCTGGACTTGGGTTTAATTGGGGATATGGAAGTAAAAGTCCCTGCCTAGATGGCTTCCAGTGTGGACTGTGGTATACAGGTCTAGTTTGTGAAGGTTTCAGTTGCCTTGTGTGTTTATTGCTGTAGCTATATACTCTATTTGATATCTTCATCTGTTCCCATAATACTACTTTCTTCAGGTATGCTGAAGATAAAATGGGATTTGCAAAAGCCCATACAACTTGCTCTTGGCTCCATGATGACTATAAAAAGGGACAGTAAGAATCAGGTGCCAGGTAGCAACAGAAAGAGTTGCCAGGTATCAAATATTAAACTGAACAGCCCAGTATTGTAGCTTTTTGTCTGGTAAAATTAAAATACAAAGACAAACAAGGGTTGTTTTTTTCTGTCATAACATTTTTTCCTGATTGGAAAGAGGTTTTAGAACTATGATACCATTATTGCTATGTAGACAGAGCAGTGTCCTTTATTATGCAGCTTCAGAAGCTGGGACCACTTGGCCAGGTGACACCATTCTCAAGTTTCAGGTTCATTTTGAGTTTACATTTGTGACATTATTCCAGTATTGGGCATTAATTCTTGCCTGGCACTTCTGTTGTAATGAGACGTGCAGGGAAAACCTAATGTGCATGGAATTTCAACAAATTGGACTTTTGTTTTTATCAGCATTCCACACATTTATTCTGCACTTCAAAAGTAAAAATTATTATAAAAGCTACAAAAACATTAATTGAACTTTGTTGACATTTGCAAATGTATTTCTTAAACTTTTTATTGGACTATGATAAACATATTGAAAGGTGTGCTTTGGTGTCTATAGCTCACAAAATCATCAACAAACTGAATATGTGTGTATAACTAGCACACAGATCAAGATACAGACCATGACCAGCCTCCCTGAAGTCCCTTTTGTGCCCCTTTCCAGTCACTGTGTTACCTCCAAGATAACTACTCTCCTTAACTTCTAAGCACTGATTAGTTTGGCCCATTTCATCTGCCATCTTTCACCCAGTGTGTTAGTAAGATACGCCCCTGTCAGAGTAATTGTAACTCAGTTTTACTACTGTGTAGTAGTGCATGGTGCAATTACATCATGATTTATCTATTCTATTCAGGGACTTTTGGATTGTTTTCAGACTACTCCAGGATACTGCGAATGGTGCAGCTATGAACATTCTAGTCCATGTCTGGTGGGCATAGGCCCTCATTTCTCTTAGGTGTATACATGGGAGTGGAATTGCAGGGTTATAAAGTATTTGAGTATTTAGCTTTGGCAGAAATTGCCAAGCAGTTTTCCTAAGTGGTTGTACCAGAGTTCAGTAGCTGGTCCTTGGCAACAGTTGATATTTTCTTTCCTTTTAATTTTGGCTACCCTGGTGGGTGTATGCAAATAAAATTTTAAAATTCAAAACAAAACTGTTTTCCCCAGGTTTGCAGGCTCAATGTCTACAACTGCAACAGAAGTCCGACTCCCTAGGAGATACTTCCTGTCAGAAAATAGAACCTAGGACCCAGGGATCATGGGTCTGAGAGAGGCCATACAGCTGTGGTACTCAGAGTAAAACATAAATTTAAGTTTAATAGACTCTAAAACTGTCATAGTTAAACACATCAAAAGGTTTTATTGCATAAGGGGTTTTGAGGGCATAGATGAACCATGTTTTAACAAACTAGAATGCTGGGGGAGGCGGTGCAGAGTTATGGTTAATTGAATTTTCTTCATTTGAGTATTAAAGTACCTTTCCTTTTCTTTTTGCATGACTTTTCTTGAAAATGTATCTGCTTTACGTTATAGGCACAATAGACTAGTTTTTATTTTTTTTATTAACATAGTTTTTAAAAAAATTTCAGTGAGTTACAGTCAAATTAAGAGATTTCAAGATTACGACTTTGTGAATGAAATGACAGTTTTAATTTGGGTCTTTTCCCCCACTTAGATTGTCCATGCTTGAGAACAAATCCCCCAAATCCTACTTCTTAGCGTTTACCACTTTCATATTTTATTCTTTATGTGTGTGTGTTGGTTTTAATCTCAGAGGATTTTTAAAACTGTATTTTTCTGATACTAGAAAATTTCCAAAATTTCTGTGACTATTCACAGTGAAAGTAAAAGTCACCTGGATCTCACAACCCAGAGAGAACACTATTAACTCTTACTGTCACACTTCCCGATAGTTTTTAGTCCATCTCTCTGTGTTAGTCAGTATCCTGTGCCTCATCAGCTTGCTGACTCCACAGTACTCTGTCCTTTATCAACAATTTATTGATCCAGTCCCCTTTTACTGGACATCAGATCGTTGCCAGCACTTTGCTATTAAAGCACTGTAGCAAACATCATTGTAGGTAAAGCTTTGCACAAATCCAGGATGTTTTCCTTAAGCTCAATGCCCAGAAGGGAGTTGTGGGTCAAAAGGTAGGTACAATTTAAAGCATATTTGCTACACGTTGCAAAATGCCCTCCAGAAAACATGCCCCAAGTTATGCTTAATCTGATTTTGTGAGAATGCACCTTTCCTGAACCCCAACTAATTAAGTAGGTCTTTTAAAGCCACTTCCTTTTTTATAACCTATATAGGTTTTTTTTTCTTCTTTTTTTTTTTTTTAGTAAAACAATTATAGCTATAATGTATAGTAGCTTATGGACATTGACTGGGACAATACTTGAGATTTCATGTCTTCTGCTATTGGGTATAACTTCCCCCATAAACTTTGTACTTAGAGATGTGTACAGAATAATTACAGCCCTGTGGCTCTTCAGGCCTGTGTACTTTTGTTTTTACTTTCCTCAGCCTTGATTTTAAACTCCTCTATTTCTGTTTTCCAGACCTTGAGTCTGTCTTTTTGGTTGATCATTATTTTAGTGATTGTGTTCTGGTTTTAACAGCTGCCTCAAGTCCTTCTGGCTACAGGTGAGACTTGTGTAAATTAGATAAAAAGTTGCTGGTTCCTCTCTTATTCAAAAATAAATGAAAAATATTATCAGAAGATGTTCCCAATCCAGGGAGCAAAACAACTGAGCACACCTCAGAGATCGAACTGATGGCTCACAGCCTTCTGGAGCTACATGTGCTTTAAGGAGAGCAGCCTGGGGGTAAAGATGGCCTCAGATTTGTTGCTTAAACTTTTTATTTGGTGCTTTGGAGGTAAAGTCCTTAAACAATAGCAATTTCTTCACTAAAAGTACTGAAGTATAGCAGTGGTTAAACTATAGGGCAGGGGAGGGAGACTTTTACATATCACTTTTACTCTACCTTCTAGAATATTTACAGTTTCTTTGTGTGAATGGATTACTTTTATAATTTTACGGTTTAAAACAGAAATTGATATACCACTTTAATGGGTAAAAAGTTTTGAAAACTAAGGTAAAATGTGCCATTTTCTACCTCTGTTTTGCAAACTAACCTTTCAGAGATAAGCCTAATTTAAAGTCTCGCTGTTTTTCTCTTAATTACTACTTATGGGAATGCATTTTTAACATTTATTAACCTGAGACTAGGAATGCAATAGAAAAGAATGCAACAAAACTGAGAAACCCTCAAATTCCAGTTCTTAACAGCTATCGCTTAAGAATCTTGTTCCTGATGTTGTAAGAAGCCGATCTCTTTCGGTGCAGCTGTATTCTTGAAAGGTATAAAAGCAGTAATAAAAAGGACAAGAAAAGGTACAAAAGTGGTAATAATAACCTGTCAGAAATAAGGCTAAAAGTTCAGATGATTAGAACACATTGTGTAGAATAATAAGTAACGGAGAAGGTTGGAGTTGGGGGTCAGAACAGATCTCAGGTGAACTGTCTACCAGCCACCCTAAGTGCTTCTCTTTGGCCTTTAGGCTGAAGCAGCCCCTTTCTGAGTTAGGAGGAGGAAAGCCTCTGCCTGTGTGGGGAGGGGAAAGCTGTGCAGAAGAAAACCCTGGTGACCTTCATATTCTTATCGGGTATAGATGTCTGAGACCCAAGCTAACAGACCAATCTTATCTGGCCACAGAAACTAAAATGGTAAAAGAAAGTCAGGAAAATGACAGTGATAATTCCTTTTACTTAAGTGCTGTAATTATATATGTATATATTTTATATGCATATATATATATATATATATATATAATTTTAAATTAAGCTCTGTGCCCAAAATGAGCCTTGAACTCACAACTCTGAAATCAGGAGTTGCATGTTCTACTGACTGAGCCAGCCACGCAACCCTGTGTGTGTATTTTTAAAAATAAAACTCTAATGGTTTTAATTGACCAAATGGTGTATTTTATCATGGGCTTCATCTTACACTCGGAGCAGCTTGAGGTGCAGGACATCACCTATGTCTGACAGCATATATTTCTAAGTGTGTAAACACACTTTAAACATGCAAAACATTGTCCTTATAGGACACTCAGTCCAATGGTTGCACTCTTTGAGAAGATTGCTTATTCAGCCAACCAATCCATTCTTTCTTATCCCAAATTTTTGTATGTACTTAGTGTCATATTCCTCCATTTGACCTTGTGCTTCAATTTTTTCATCTATAAATAAGGACAATAATAGTACCTACCTCTGGTTATTGTGAAGATTGAACATTGTAATACATGAAAGCTCTTAGAACAGTGTGTTAGCAGTAGTAGCATGTGTTTACCGAAGTGTAGCCACTATGAGAGCATTGATTTTCATCTATTTTGTTTGCTGCTTATCCCCAGTATCTAGTAGAGTGACTGACATAGAGGCAGAGCTGAGTAAATATTTGATAAAAGAATAGCGTTGAAATCATTGGCACAGATTTTTCTGTCAATGAGCTATACACTTCTTGAGGGTTTTTTGTTTGTTTTTAATCCCTCACTGTGCTGGTGCACAGTAGAAGTCAGGAAAATTTCTTGAATAAATACTGAAGATTATGCTTATCACACAGTGGTAGCTAAAATCCTCACCTTGGTGGCCGGGGGGGACTGAGCTAGCACTGGTAATGATGGCTGTGATGTTTTGAGCATCTGTTATGGATGTGTCAATCTTACTCTCCACATTCATTCTTCAACTGTTTTTTTATGCACCATAGTTGTGCCAAGCACTGTGGTCACCACTAGGAACCACATTGGAGAAAAAAACAACAACAGCTTGTGCTTTTCTAGAGTTTATAGCTTATGACAGGACAACAATGCTAATGTTTTAGTCTGTCCTGCCTTTCCCCTCTACCTTGGCTTGCTTGTATCAATTATGTTTCCTTGCTCTTCTCCCTACCTTCTTTCCCAGAGGGGTCCTGCCTTTACCAGTTCTTTGGACTTTGTTTTGTCTCACTATTGGAAGAAAGGGAAAAAATAAATGTATGTGCAGGTTAAGTCCAAGAGGTTTTAAAGCAAGTTAAGAAGTCTTTGGAAAGTTGGGTAAGAGACAATTAGATGAGAAACAAAACCAAAAAAAATTAGAAGTTTTGATTCTGCTTACTGGTATCTGAGAACTACATGTAATGAACTTGAAGTTTTTTTAAATTATTTTAGGTTTCTGAACAATATTTCTCAGATTGCAACGGCTGCAGTTTTGTAGGGTTTTTTTTTTTTTTTTTTTAGATTTATTTATTTAGAGAGAGTGTGAGCGGGGGGGGGAGGGGCAGAGGGAAGGAATCCCAAGCAGGCTCCACACTGAGCATGGAGTCTGGCGCAGGACTCGATCCCACAACCCTGAGATCATGACCTGAGCCAAAATCAAGAGTTGGATGCTGGATGCGTGACTGACTGAGCCACCCAGGTGCCCCAGGGTTGCAGTTTTAATGCAAAACAAAATGGCTCATCTCACAGGGTCTGGGTGAGGGAAGTTCAACTAGAATTATTCAAGATACGATATAAGAATAGCATTTGGAAAGAACTAGTGAATTACAAAAAAAAGTCACTTGTATACGAAATCAGCAGTTTACTTTGATCTAGTAAAGTTCCTGTTACCCGTTAAGTACTTTAAGGGCTTTCTAAACAAATGCGACCCAGCACATGAAGAATTCTTTCCTGTAAATTCATTGCTTGCTTTTTATTCCAAAACACACATTTTAACAATAAGTAGGCAGGTAAGAACACTCAACCAAATAGTCTAGTGTGCTCTATAACCTTCAAAGTATTTATCTGTTGACAGCTAATTGAAGCCCAGTAACTTAGTTTTTGTTCCCTTAATAGATACCATTTATCTGTGATAAAGTTATGCATATACATATATTTTTAGAAGATTTTATTTATTTGACAGACAGTGAGAGAGGGAACACAAATGGGGGAGTGGGAGAGGGAGAAGCAGGCTTCCCGCCAAGAAGGGAGCCCGACTCGGGGCTTGATCCCAGGACACTGGGATCATGACCTGAGCCAAAGGCAGACACTTAACAACTGAACCACCCAGGCACCCCAAAGTTATATATTTCTAAGTGATATTCAGCTAATATTAAAGATGTTTGCATTTCTTATTTTCACCATGTCAGTCTGGATCGCCTTGGTACTTTTTATTATACCTGTTTCCCTATTAGACCATGCATTTTCAAGGGCTAGAATGCTTTCCTCGTTCATCTTTGTGTTCTGTATGTCCAGCATAAGACTGGGTTTACTGTTCACTGTAGGTATGTAATAAAGGTTGAACACATACATATATAGTTGTTTCAAAGGCCCAAACGTGAAAAGGACTTTACAGAGTTAGTGGAACAAAACCGAAGTACACATTATCTTGTACATGCAATACCCTTCGTGCCCCCAACCCATAGGAAAATACTGGAAGCAGCCCATTTTCAGATTCTGATTGAGAGTTATGTAATAGTCCTCTTGGTACTGTAGCTATAGGGAGGATTGTGTTTCCATTCTTCCAAATGGGAACATGCATCTCTGGGAACCAAGCAAAAATGGATACGGATTTCATCATAGTTGGAATTTCAAGAAGTGGTTTTTACTTCATTCTCCTAGGTACTACTCCCTCTGAAGTGCAAGGTCCAAAAGTTGCTTCAAATCTGGGGCAGGGTCCCCAAATCCCTTGTCCAGTTGAGGCCAGTGTGGGCCAGACATTGTTACAGTATCTGATAGCTCGCCAATTGCCAAGGCTAGGGATGCCTGCTTTCAGCCCCAAAAGCTTTCTTCACACTGCCAAGAAATATATAACTCTATGGAGTTACATATATATCACCTATTGGACCTTGGACCCAGTATAATTGTCTGCACTTAAACTAGAAGGAAAAGTGGTTTCAAATAATTCTACAGACAAATGTAAAACTTTTGTCTAGTATTTAAAATAAAATGAAACTTTGTAGTGTTGAGCAGGATTCAGGCCATTACTTTTTCTTTAAGTTACTTTATCAGGGATGGTCATGGACTCGATTGCCTGTAACATGGTTCTCCCACCACCATTAAAACAAAACAAAACAATTGAGTACCTAGATTCTTATACTAATTTACTGGGTGGGATAGCTCTGGGACTTAATTTTCTTGATAGGCTTGATAATTTCATGCAAAAGGCTTGGACAGTTATAAGAGCACACTTCTTACTTTATCCCGCCAGTGCGGGATCTTTTTGTTTTGCTTAACTTTGCTTTTGCTTCAGAATAATTCTTGCTGCCTAAATGAGTAGGGAATAGAGAAAGTGGAGTTTGTCAAAGAAATCTGAAATAAAAGGTCATGAAGATGTTATTGCTTCTAGTAGTATATCTTAAGAGGTAGCAACACATAGTTTTCTGGATGGTCATACTGGTTCTCATCTCTCGGTTGGTTCTTAAGGAGCTCATGGTCTAATAGGTGCTTTCAGAACAGTCAGAGAATATTCTTTCAGGAGAAGCTAAGCCCAAAGAGCTAGCCCTGTGCTTTGCTGGTCACTGGCCCAGTGCTCAGGTCATGTTGCAAGGGATGGAGCCATGTAACTCTGAGGGTGTCATGGCTTCATTTCTGGCATGCCCATTGCACTCTGAAGGACCACTTTTGCAGAAATAATTACTTATAAGCCAAGGCTTGGATACGGAGGAAGAGAAGAAAGAAAAGGAAGAATGCAGGCAAAACAACTTTTAAGTCATAGAAACTTTCATGGTGAATTTTCTCTGTGAGCTAAAGATTTCCTATGAAACTACCCTTATAGAAGGACACAGAAATGACTCTTTTTTTTTTTTTTTTTTTTGCCTGGAGAAACATTTGCCAAACTCCTTCCCCAGTCATAGCTGGAAAGGCAGCTGCTAATCCAGCAGGAGATTGTTCTCAAAATAGCTGGGTTATCTTTTTCTACCAATGGATTTAATTGATTATCACTCTAGAAGGGGAAGTTGCTGCTAAGAGCTACATGGGAAAATGCTTGCAGACCAGTAGCACTTTTCTGGATGGTGCTGGACCAGTGTTCACAAAGCACAGTGGATGACCTGCATCTCAATACGTCTGGCTCTCTGTGGGCAGGCTAGTTAGAAACAACCAAGGAATGAACAAAGACCTAGCTTTGCGGCATTCCATAGCATTAAGGGTTTAAGCCTGAGCCCTTAGCAGCCTGGAACGTTAAGAAGAGTCAAGGGCTTTTTTTATTGCTGTTCTTTTCCTTTAAAAAAAAAAACAAACACACAACTTAATTGAGGTGTAACTCATTAAAAAAATTCATTCATTTTAGGAGCGCCTGGGTGGCTCAGTGGGTTAAAGCCTCTGCCTTCGGCTCAGGTCATGATCTCAGGGTCCTGGGATCTAGCCCTGCATTGGGCTCTCTGCTCAGCGGGGAGCCTGCTTCCCCCTCTCTCTCTGCCTGCCTCTCGGTCTACTTGTGATCTCTCTCCTCTCTGTCAAATAAATAAATAAAATCTTAAAAAAAAAATCACTCATTTTAAGTGTACAATTCAGTGATTTGTACAGTAAATTTATAGAATTGTGTAACCACCACAATCCAATTTTATAACATTTTCATCATGCCAGAAAGGTCTTTTGTGAACATTGCTGTCATTCCTCATTCTCATTCTAAGCCCCAGACAACTTCTAATATATTTTTGGTCTCTTTAGTTTGTCTTACTAGGTATTTCATATAAATTGAATCATATAACATGTAGTCTTTTGTGACTTCTTTCACTTAGCATGGTGTTCATGTTGTGTGTATTGGCACTTTATTCCTTTTTATGGCTGAATAATCATTTATGGATATACCATATTCATCTGTTCACCAGTTGGTAGACATTTGAGGTGTTTCTAACAAAGTACTTTTTTTTAAAGATTTTATTTATTTATTTTGGGGGGTGGGGAGGAGCAGAGGGAGAGGGACGAGCAGACTTTGCACTGAGCACCAAGCCTGACATGGGGCCTGATCCCTGGGGGACCCTGAGATTATGACCTGAGCCCAAACCAAGAGCCAGTTGCTTAACTGACTAAGCCACCCAGGCACCCCTAACAAGGTGCTTTTTTTTTTTTTTAAGACTTTATTTATTGGAGAGAGAGAGACAGAGATAATGAGAGAGGACAGAAGCAGGGAGGAGAGGGAGAAACAAGCTACCCGCTGAGCAGGGAGCCTGATGTGGGACTCAATCCCAGGACTCTGGGATCATGATCTGAGCCAAAGGGAGTCGCTTAACCAACTGAGCCACCCACGTGCTCAACACGGTACTTTTTTTAAGGGCCACATTACTGTCTGATACTTAAAAAGTAATTTAAAAATCAACCTGGAGAAACAGGATTAGGAAGGCAAAATTCACAAGGAAAACCCTGACATTTTCAGATTTTGTAAGTTTATTATGACTTAGTAGTTATAGGGCACAGCCTTACAGCTTTTGTGATCCTCTTTTGGAGCTGTTACTTTGAGGTAGTGAAGTTGCAAGTGGTGTATCACCTCATGCCTGATTTTCCTAGCTAATTGGCCCACTGGGTCACTGTGTCTGTTGAGCATGTTCAGATGAGCTGAGGGCACATCATGCAGCCAATTCATCCATGAGCACATATGTCTCTTCTATAACAACAACAACAGTCATCAAAAACTGCTGGTGATGCTGCTGAGTACATTTTGGGTATTAAATGATCCAGGCACTGTCCTTGATGCTACAGGTCGTCCTTGGCCTTTTATATGCAGTTCCTACTAAGGAAGCAGTAAACAGATGTGTTGTATCCTGTGAGGTACTGAACAGCCTTTTGAAGTAAGAGAAGTACGGAGCAGAGCTAGAGAGAAGGGAAGGCTGGAAGTGCTACCAGACATGGTAGGAGGTAAGCGGAGCAAAGTGTCTCAGAGGTTTGGTGCTGAGGACTGGTGGATGGGTATCAAGGAAAAGAGTCTTCAGGCAGAAGGAGAGCAAGTACAAAATCCCTGTGGTGGGTATGGGTTTGGCTTGTTCTGAGAACAGCCCAGAGGCCATTGTGCCTTGGAGCACAGTGATTGGGGGCAGGGGACAGAGTGGCCAGAGTCCAAACCTGCTTAATTATGGGAAATATCTAGGCTTTTGGTGTCCTACCCTGCTATTAAGGATAATGCTCTCTGATAACCTTAATCTATGACAGACAGTTGAGCCTAAAACCGTTGTAATATACAGGTAAATTACCTTTCATCATTTCTCCTCTCCTACTTAGATATTTCCAATCATGTGTACTTTTCTAATGCTGACAGGAGAAGCAGTGAAGGATCTTTTACAAAAGGTACTGTTTTCACTCATCAGATAGGAGAAAAGTATGACAAGTGTTGGTGAGAGTGTGGTAGGATAGTACTTTCATATAGTGGTTGTAGGAGCACACATTGTTGCAGATGCTTTCTCCAAAGTATTTGGTGGTGTCTTTTTTTTTTTTTTTTTGCCTTTTTAAAAAATATTTTATTTATTTGAGAGAGAGAGAGTGAGCAAGTGAGGGAGAGCGAGAGCGCAAGTGTGCAGGGGAAGGGGGGCAGAGGGAGAGGTAGAAGCAGACTTCCCACTGAGCAGGGAGTCCCATGCAGGGCTCAATCATGGGACTCAAGGATCATGACCTGAGCTGAAAGCAGATGCTTAGCCGATTGAACCACTCAGGTGCACCTATTTGGTGGTATCTAACAAAATTGAAAAATCTGTCACAAACCCTGTGCTTCAGCAATTCTTTGTCTAGGTAATTTCTTCATACCTGTGTGTACAAGGAGACGTGTACAATCCCTTGCCACATACCTGATGTTAGCCAAAACTTGTAAACCATCTAAATGCTGCTCAGAGGAAGTAAAGAAATTGGCTTACTTGATCGTGAAGGCTGGAAAGTCTGAAATCTGTAGGGCAGGCTGGCAGGCTAGAAGCTTATACTGCAGTCCACAGGCAGAATGTCATCTTCCTCGGGGAAACCTTAGTTTTATTCTGAAGGCATTTCGGCTGATTAAATGAAGCCTACCCAGATTATTGAGGATAATACTTAAAGTATTGTTTTTTTTTTTTAAAGATTTTATTTATTTATTCAACAGATAGAAAGAGATCACAAGTAGGCAGAGAGGCAGGCAGAGGGAGAGGGGGAAGCAAGCTCCCTGCCGAGCAGAGAGCCCGATGTGAGGCTTGATCCCAGGACCCTGAGATCATGACCTGAGCCGAAGGTAGAGGCTTAACCCACTGAGCCACCCAGGCGCCCCATAAAGTATTGTTAACCACATCTGTAGCATTCCTTCACAGCAACACCTACCTAATTGTATCTAATTGACTGGGTACCATAACCCTGTCCGTGACTGCTAAAGCTAGCCATCACTATGGGATACCATACAGAAGTTAAATAGGAATAGACTAGTCAATATATAACAAGGTAGACAGATCTCAGGAACATAACACTGAATAAAAAAAATGTAAGAGTGAAATGTATTATGATACCATTTATTAAAATGTACAAAGGAAAATTATGTATCATTCATGACTAAATACATGTACATATAAAAGTATAAAATAGGAGTTAGAAAATGAACAGCATTCTTAATTGATGGCTCCCCAGGGAGAATTGCCTGGGATGGTTAAAGCATCCTGTGGTTTGGTAATGTTGTTCTGAAGTGTTCTAATTCCGTGATGCTGAAGGAAATTAATATGGTAGTGTTAACCATTATTCCTATGAGGACACAGGTAGTTGAGGGATCTTCTTTACTTTTTTTTTTTTTAGGGAAAGAGAAGAAGAAGGTCAGATATTTGTTTGCTTGGGTAGAATTGGTCAATATCGTGCTACCATTAGAAGATGTTATTCTTAAAAAGTCAGGAGTACTATTACAAGAAATCGTCTAAAAAGAAAATATTGTAGAGACTCCCATAATTTCTCACACTAGAATAGTGCTCTGTCATACAAGCATTTTCAGTTCACTTTATTGAACAATCTAGTTCAAGGAATTGTATTGAGTCCTGAGGGGTGAGTTCAAAGGTTAGCAGGGAGGCTGCCTGGGCATGACCTGTGGGACCTGATTCAGCAAGGTTTTTAAATTTAGCATCTCAAAGCTTTGGTGTCTCATCCATAAAATGAAGATAATAATAATCATGTTGTTAGGATCTAATGAGACAGCCCATGTAAAACGCTAAGCACGAAGCCTGAAAAATAGTGGCACTCCATAAACGTCAGATGTATCCCACAGGGAAAAAAAGGAATAAAATGTTCTCAACTGAGTAAAAGAAATAATAACACCTTCAATTTCCTTTGTACCCCACACTTTTCTAGAGGTTTTTGTATTCATGGTTTCTCTCATCCTGATGTGACACTTCAAGGTAGAATAGCCAGTATCATTTACTTTCATATTACAGACAGGAAGTGAGATATCTGGAGACATCTGTGGAAATGGGAATGTTCATTCATTTGAAGAGTTGACTAATATTTTAGACTTTTGTCTTAGAGTATTAATTACAATTGATTCAGTGTGCACTGTCAAGTGCTTAGAAGAGCACATCAGTGTTCCATAAATACTTATTATCTCATTGAATCTTTATACTCCTCATGAGATCCAAATGATCATTGTTTACATTTTATAAAGGAGGAGATTGAGGCTTAGTGAGGTGGTGATGTGATTTGCCCAGGGTTGTTTTTTTTCCCCCCAAAGTTTTTTTCATCCCATGTTCCCCTGGCCCATTACTACTGGGATGGCAGGTTACAAATGATAGATAATACAAATTGATAAATACTGCCAAGTTGATAGCTAGTAGCATAGATAGATAATACAGATTGAAGGAGAACCAAAACACTATTCACATTTGGCTGATAAGCATTTTTGTTTTTTATAAATTTGAAGCCTGAGTATTTCTACTGTAAGTTAATACTTCAAACAAAACGTCTCTGTTGTCTTATTTTCCTTTACTTGTCTTGTGCTCCCCATTCAAGATGGGTATGAAAAATAGGACTCTTCTGACCATCTGCTAGCCCATAAGCAGCTGCTTTATTTCCAAATTTACTCACTAATATTTTCCCTAGAGGCAGGGGATATAATCAAATACTGATGATGTTAGTCCAGGAACAGCATCTTTTAATAACACAAGGAAGTCTTGAAGAACTAAGATTTTCTACAAATGATGTCTATCTAGAAGTATTCTCAAACAGTTAATCCTTATTAACAGATAGTCTTGTCACATAAAATGAGAATGTGCCTTCATTAGTTTAAGTATTTGACATTACTGGATTAATTTGTATGAGATTGTATAGAATAAAATAATATCGGAAATTTCAAGGATAAATGTTGTTACCTGAAGCACATTATAAAACTCCCTATTAGAGATTCTTAAATCACTTTTAAAAGCTTATTACAGTGTAAATATTACCCGCATTTTTCAAATGAGAAAAATAAAGCACTGAAGTATCAAATAATTTGTCCTTGGTCATGTAGAGAATTAGAAAAAGGGATGTAAAGAAACCAATTCTTAGAAATTTAAAGTCAGCTCAGTTTAACTATCTGGCTAGTCATAATTGTGCTATCTGCACATAATGCAGATTATGTGCTATCTGCACATAATGCAGATTATTATAATTGTGCATTATGCTATCTGGCTAGCATAATTAATTTATGCTTCATAGTCTATAGTTCCATACTGGTAAAGGTAATAATTTTTCAAAAATGAAAGAAAAATATAAATGGCAAGGAAGTTAAGCCATTATGAGATTGTATAATTCTGTTTAAAATTATAATGTGTTGGTCTACAGGAAGCAGAGGAAAAAAGCATGAGATAGGGGCGCCTGGGTGGCTAAAGCGTCTGCCTTTGGTTCAGGTCATGATCTCAGGGTCCTGGGATCGAGCACCACACTGGGCTCTCTGCTCAGCAGGGAGCCTGCTTCCCTTCTCCCTCCTCCTGCCTCTCCGCCTGCTTGTTCTCTCTCTCTCTCTCTCTCTCTCTGTGTCAAATAAATAAAAAATTAAAAAAGAAAAAAGGAAAAAAGCATGAGATAAACGGACCAGCTAGAAATCTAGTGGAAAGTGCCTTCTAGGTTCTGAATGGTCTAGTTCCTCAACATTTTATTTGGAACAGCTAATCGTTAATTCTCCAGCACCGCTGATTGAGCTCTCCTCCCACCCCCATTAAGCTTTTATCCTAGAACCAACTCTTCTTCATATGAGACTCAGCACAAGTAGAACAGTGATATCGCCAGTTATTTTAGTTTAGACTACCCATATTGCTCTCTGAATGGAAATGAAACTCATTCTGGTTGAAACTGGTTTGACAAATTATCCTCCTTGCCAGGCAGTATCAGGTAAAATACATACGAAGCTTTTGTTACTGATTATAACAAAATAGTGTTTCTTGGACCATTAATATCTTTTATAATTTATTTTGGTTTTGCACTTTGTATCTTAAACCTTTTATTCTTAGTGCCAAACCTACATTAAAATGGATTTGTTCATTACTACTGGTGATTTTCTCAAAATCCTAGGCTATATAAAAAATTGGGGTCTTAACAAGCCTTAACACAGCATATGACCTTTGATCCAACAGCTGCCCTCTCAAAAAAAAAAAAAAAAAGGGACCCATTCAATTCACAAAGATAGCCACTGCTACTTACAAAACTTTACAAATCAGGAATACAAAGGCAGCACTGCTTTTTTGTTCCTGGGTTTAAAAATACATGTACTTCAGCTAAAATAACTAGATTAATGGCCAAGAGCCAGGGTAGAAATGGATTTTCCACTGTTCAAAGGGGCCAAAGTTTCTGGGGGAAAAAATTTCTGTAGCTAAAGCTAAATAATAAGGAATTGAAGTATATGTTGAACTTTCAAGCTTAAAAACTCTTGTATTTTTCTCTGAAGCTTATTGTATTCCCAGGTCTTAGTAGTTTTAGTAGTAGATTCCCCAGTAGCATCATTTGGATAGTGGTTTATGCTTGGTGTTAACTTTGGAAGTTCTCATTAATTCATTGTTTTTCATATTTTAAGATAGGGCATGTAAGCATATCAAGAATTATATCAAGAAACCAAATTCTATTTTCCCCTTATTTGGGTAAGCTGAACTAAGAATCTTAAGAAAGAACGCAGATCTGGGCTTCTTTTATGACTGCTTATATGCTAGTAGAGGGGTTAGCTCTGTATCCGTTTCCTTATTATATTCTTACCCACCGAGACTCAGCATCATAAGATTAGCGTAAGAATTTTAAATGATGTTTTTTTAAAGTTTTATCTTTTAATTAAAACTTCCGTTCTCAACATCCAGACTTGGTCTCGTAAGATTATTATAAAAATTTTAAAAGAGATATTTGAAAAGTAGTTTTATCTTTTTATTAAAAAGTAATTATTTTCTAATGAAGTTATTAGATCTTAAAAATTACTGAAGCTCTCATACATTGCTGATGGGAATATAAAATGGCACAAGCACTCAGGAAAATAGTTTGGCAGTTTCTTAGAAAGTTGAACATACAACTACCATATGACGCAGCAGTTGAACTCCTAGATGTTTATCCTAGATATATGAACACTTACATTCACAAAAAAGCCCATATGTGATTGTCCATGTCAGGTTTATTTGCAATTGCAAAAGACTGCAAACAACCCAAATATTCAATGGGCAAATGTATAAATTGTGATACATTCATGCTATGGAATACTAACAACCAAAAAAGGGAATAAACTATTGATAACACCCAGCAACTTGGATGGATGGCTCTTATGGACATTGTGCTGAGTGAAAAAGCCAGTCTCAAAGGTCACATACTGTATGATTCCATTTATATAACATTCTCACAATGACAAAATTACAGTGATTGAGATCAGTAGTTGCCAGGACAATTGAGGAGGATGTGGCTATAGAGGGTTAGCATGAGGGAGATCATTGTGTTAATGGAATATTTCTATATTATAACTGCGGGAATGGTTAAACAAATCTGTACACGTGGTAAGATTTCATAGGAACAATGCACGCCCTACCCCAAATGAGTGATATAAAAACTGGTAAATACAAATAAAGTCTGTAGTTTAGCTAATAAGTATTGTACCACTGTCAATTTCCTGGTTTTGATACTGTACTATGGTTCTATAAGTTACCATCAGGGGAAGCATACCTGAGAATTCTGTGCAGTTTTTACAACTTCTTGTGAATGTTAAATGATTTCAAAATAAGCTTAAAAACAAAACAGGGGAATTGAGAAAAGATGATAGAAATAGCAGCTGTGGCCACAGATCCCTGTGATCAGGTATTGAGGCTTATTGCCTTACAGAGAGACTGGTAGGGGAGTCATCCTTGGCTTTGGGGCTTTATGGCTATTGGTTGTGAATGGGGCTCAGACAAGGGGCTCTAATAACACAGGATGAATGGACTTCCAGTTGAGCACAGCAGATTGACCACAAGGGTTTGTTGTTTTTTTTTCTTCTAAGAATACATTGAATTGACAGCAGTGGAACTTAAAAAGGAAAGCTGGGGGGTGGGGGGGACCATAAACCCATAGTATAAAGGCTTGAAAAAAAACTTAGCAGTTGACAAAAGGCCTAAGAACATTTGGAGTGATAGAAAATGGACAGAGGAGTGGTAGCTGCCTTAAGAAAACCTAAAGAATCTGCAGTGGGAGAACTGGTGAGGGCTGAACCATTCACCCCCAGAGCCTGAGGAGCAGTCCCACAGAAGGTGGGGATGGAGAGGACACCCAGGGCTGGAGGAGGAGTTATACAGGTTGGTTAAACTGCTAGTTTCCCTTTCCTGCCCCAACCACCAGTACTACCAGCAGCTCCCTCTGCCTGGCAGACTGGAGATGTAATCTTAGCATATATTGAATCAGAGGAGTTCTCCATGTGAATCAGAGGAGTTCTCCATGTGAAAACACCAGCAGGAGGGAATAAACCCTGGAGTAGAGAGCAGGGGAGTTCAGTAAAAATCAGCCCACTAAACTGTGGAATTCCCAGCCCACTCCCCTTCGTGATGGGGAAAGCTGACACCTGGTGATTGTCTCTTCCCCTACCCTTAACAGAAAATGAGAAACTTCTCTGAAGATACTCAGTGGACCCTGGTTGCTGTCACAGGGCCAGTTTCTCTATAGCTAGCTGACTTGTCCAGTCACTCCAAATGAAGCCTGCTACTCACCAACCACCCTGTGTATACACCCACTCCCACAAGCTTCAAGCCTCCATTCTAGGGCTTTACTCTTAAATAGGAACTGGAGATCAGGTATCACCAGATGTTGGAGGAAAGCCTCCAGCATAAAAGACAGATGGATACCAAACAATGAAAAGAAATAATCAGGAGATAACATGGGGAACTGGAAGAAAATAACAAAAAATATTACTTTCAGTTGATTCAAATTAGAGACAATATTACTTTCACAAAACAAGAACAGGATGCTTTTAAAAAGGAATAACCAGGGGTGCTTGGTTGACTTGGTTGGTTAAGCATCCAACTCTGGGTTTCAGCTTAGGTCATGATCTCATCGGTCGTGGATTGAGCCCTGCACTGGGCTCTGCACTCAGTGGGGGAGTCTGCTTGAAGTTTCTTTTCTTCTGCCCCTCCTCCTGCTTTCATGCTCACTCACTCCTGCTTTATCTCTCAAATAAATCCTGAAGAGAAACGGAGGGTGGGGGGCGTGGGAGGATAACTAAAAACTCTGAAAGAGCCCTAGTGGGGACTCTGCTCAAGATTCTGTCTCTCCTCCCTCTCCCCCTCCCTGCTCTTGGGCTCCCTCCCTCCCTCCCTCCCTCCCTCCCTCCAAAATAAATAAATCTTAAAAAATAAAATAACATAATAAAAGAGTTGGAATGTGAAGTTGTTATCTGTTAGAAATGGAGAAACAAAAAGTGGAAAATCAGAGAAAAAAGGTAAAATGACTAGAGAAGAAATCAGGATATGTAAGATACTCATCAGAATTCCAGAAAGTAGGAGAGATAAGAAACAAAATAGGAACATTTTTCATACCTAAAGGATGTAATTTTTTATATGGAAGGGGTGAATCAAGTGCCCAATAAAATAAATGAAAAAAGTCCTACACTGAGACAGACCATTACATAGTATACAGGGCTTCCAGAAATAAGCATCCCCCTACCAAAGTCCTATACAAAGGAAGAAGAAATGATGGCTGATTTCTCAATAGCAAAACTGGATGTTAAAAATAGTGGAGCAATATCTTTAAAATTCTCAGGGAGAATCACTTGAGCTCTGTAATACTCTACCCAGCAAAATATCAATCAAATGTCAAGGTAAAGATAATTTCAGACACATGGGGACTCAAATTTACCTCTTATGCATCATTTCTTAGGTTGCTTTTGGAGAATGATCTCCGGCAAATAGGAATAAATGAAGAAAGAGGAAGGCGTGGAGTCCAGTTAATAAGAGCTCTAACACAGGGGATCAGAAAGGGACATGCAAGGGTAACAGCGTGGCAGGGACAGTCAGGCCAGACTGAGCAAAAGGACGGAGAGTCCTTGGAGGAAGTTCAGGGGGGAAATGGAATGGAATATTAGGTGACAACTTTGTGCCTTTGAAAAATACTGATTGACTTCTGCTAGATGTGATAGAGCATGTGGAAAAATTTAAGGTGGATTCATGGAAAACTAAGCTGGGAGGAGGGGGATGAGATGATTGTTAATCCCAGGAGAAACAAAGACTGTACCAAGAAAGGAAACATAACCCTTAGTACATTCCTTGCATTGTATGACCAATATTTATAAAGTCCTAATAAACCCTATCAACTTACCAGGAAATTGCCGTTTAATTATATAGGAAGGATTGAAGTAGGGAAAGTGGGGTGGTGTGGAGAGCTGAGCCCTCATGTACTGTAGTAGAAATCCAGTGGTTATCATCCAAAGTTGAAAAATCAAGAATATTATCCCAAACTATGGAAATAAATACAAGAATAACAGCTTAGTTGAAAGTGCTCTTGGGAGTAAGTTCAGGTTTGAGGGAAGGTTGAGCCAGGGGTTGTTTTTCATGATAAGCCTTTATCACTGTTTGATAAAATAAAAGTTATTATGTTCTCTCTGTACTGATTTATAAAGGAGAACCTTTTTATTCAGCAGAGCACGTATATCAAGTATCTGCCTCTTTGAATGTTGGGTATTTTTCATTCTTTTGGTTGGTCCTCTACAAACCGGGTTCACATTTTGAGGGGGCGGGTAAGGGGACTCGAGTGGTCTATCTGGAATGATTAATACTGGGAAGCTCATTATTCGTAGGTGGAATGTATTTGTAGATACATTCAGTCACCGTATGTTCTGAGTCAAGAAGTCAGAGCCCCATAGAAACGATCTACTGTCTCTACTTCGATTTAGGATATTTTAAGTTTAGATCAACAGTCTAAATAATTGCCTGTTTCAATACTTACCATAGCATTTGTCTCTATGTTTATGACTTTCTGGTGCCACAGGAATGACACTTTTAAAAATGAAAACCATAGCATTTGCACAGCTATGGCATCACAAAATCCATGATAGGGAAACCATGCCTTCCCATCTACTGTGTGCACAGGACCTACCACTCGATGGTTACTACAGAAGTACTTAATGAATAAACAAGATCTCTTAGAAATTTCTGTTCACAATCATGTGCACCTGTTTTTCACAATAGCCTGACAACCATTAACCTACTTAAACCCCAAAGGGAGCATCAGCTTCTGGGCCCATAGCCCCTGTGGGGTATGCTTTGTAGATATGCGTGTCTGCTACTTGCTCCATTTACAGTAGGTTCTAGGCAGCCCTTGGACAATGGAATACTAACAGGGTTACACATGCCTTGCTGGTGCAAGAACCCTGTTGCATCCGTAAGGAAATATATGCTCTTTATTATTTTGGAATAAACGTTCATAGCTTTGTAGATTGTACTGTCAAGCACACATAGGCTATGTAGTGACTATGTAGTGACAAAATCTAAAGATTATTTGATCTACTGTTTGCTTACTTTATTAATTTGTTTGTTTTGTTTATTTGTCAGAATGTTATGGAACAGTTCAATCCTGGGCTACGAAATTTGATAAACCTAGGAAAAAATTATGAAAAAGCTGTTAATGGTAAGTCTCTTTTCTAAATTTATAAATATAGTGCACATAAAAAAAACCATTCGGTAAAAAAAAAAAATTCAGTAAATATTTTACGTAATTATTTTGAAGTGCTTAATAGCGAATTTTTAAAATATCTTTAAGTTGGTAGAAATTATTTAATTCTATGGAAGTTTGCAATGATAGGATATTAGTGTATTTGAAATGAATAAATGGAATCATAGACTGTTATAAATGATGCATTTAATGATCAAATGGTTATTGACATGACTCAATATTTGTATCATTGCTGTCAATATGTTTTCCACTTTGCAAAACAAATTCTTTGTGAACTAGTAACATATGAAATGTGTACTTAAAATATTTATTAGTATTTTGTAACGGAGGAATTGTTCTCTTTATAAAGAAGAATTTCTTGCCTTTGGGTGTGTAACTTTTGATAGTGATATGAGTAGATTTTTAGCCTGAATGGAAAAACATCTAAATTAAAGGTTGAGCTTAGATTCTCATTTCAAAATGAGTGCTTCGTGTAAAATGAATTCAAGCATTTGCTTTGTGAACCAGACTTGTTTGCTAGTTTCAAGAGGTTTCATTTGAGAAAGCTGACCTGCACCTACACATGCATTTCCCTACTAAAAGGTGAATGTTGACAATGATCACCTTAAAAACTTGAGATGCTAATAATCACCAAATTCTAACACGGTCAAAACAATTCTCCTTATGTAACAAATGTCAGCCCCAAAATACTCAGACCCCAGTGTCACTCTCTACCCCTGGTTCACTAAGACCACCAAGTAACATGAGTAAATTTAGTTTCCAACAGTTTTAGATTTGAAGACTTCAGATCAGGTTTTGTGTCTTTTATGTATAGCTTGTTTCTCCCTTCACCATGGCCCACCTTTGGCTGCTCCCTCTTGAGATTTTGAGAATAAACCCATGACCTTACACATCCTCAGCATAAGCATGCCCCAGGAAAAGGGGGCATGGTAACTAGACTTTGGATGAAGGTGTCCAGTTGTCATAGTCATGGAAAAGTAAAGTGCTTATTTACTTTCTTCGGTATCTCTATGCTTTTTGCCATCTTCAGCAATCCTCCCTCATCCCCTAAGCAGTATCAGTGATTTCTGTAGGTAACCCGTCACCCCTTCAAAGAGCAGGAAGGAGACTTATTTTAGAATTCTTGCACAGCTGACTCTACCTTGATGACTGCTTAGTCACAAGGCCACAAAGTCATTGCCTTTGATGCCCGTGTGAAGGAAATCACTATAACCTGCAGTTTTGTTTTGTTTTTTTCTTTCTAGCACTTGCTACCTCTCTGAGGCAGAGTTTTATAAGGTGACTCAAGGACCTGCCAGCAGCTTAGTCTCTTGCTAACAAGGCTTCTCCCCAAAGGGACTATTCTGCACTTTTAAAGTATTTCCAGTTTTGTTTTGTTTTGTTTTGTTTTTTTCTTTTTGCAGGCCATCTGTTTTTTACTGAAGCCATTGAGAAATCAAGATGAATTTGTAAAGTCCTGGGTAAAAATTTGTAGCATAGTTTAGGATGCCAGATGTGCAGTCGACACTTAGGTCATAAATCAAGACAACATGCAGGGCTAACAAAGAGCATGGAATGAGCAGTATCACAGGAATTTGAGTAGCGAAGGTTGGTGGGGAATGAAGCAGCCAGTGGGCCTTGTAGGAGCTGTGCTAGCTGACAGATGTTAGGTTTCAGGCAGAAAAGACCGCATCCAAGCCTTGATCCGAGGTCGACACTGGTATGGGTGGGAAGCTGTTGGGGAATAGTAAGATACAAGGTGGAGTAGGGTCAGGTTATTAATGCATTTGAATGCAGCATCAGTTACATATTATCAAATTATCAAGTGTCCCTAGACTTGGTGGCCTAAGACAGCAATAGTTTATTATTTCTCAAGGTCCTGTAAAGGCAGTGCAGTTCTCTAGCCCCCAGGGGCTCAATCCTGCAGCTGCAGTCAGCGGAGGCGCTGGGCTCCTTCCCTCTCTCCTGGGGACATAGCAGGCTGTCACAAGAGTGCAAACCCCTGTGGGAGTTATGCTTGCTGGCATCCCATTAGCCAAGGCAAGTCAGATGACCAAGCCACCCATCCATGTATAGGCACCTACAAAAGTTGGCAATTCTGGGAGGTGTAGTTCATTGAAGGCCATTACTGTACAAATCTATCATGAACTCTGTGGCATATGAGCTTACACAATGGGCAGTGGAGGCCATTACAAGTTTTTGAGCAGAATTGTAACCTAATGAAATCATATCTTAAGGAAAAATTATCTGGTAGAAGTATATAGATTAGATGGGTGAACTAGTTGGTCAACCACTAAAATAGAACAAATATGCTTTGTTTCCTTGAAACAATAAGTGATAGGGGCACCTGGGTGGCTCACTCGTTAGGTGTTTGCCTTCCGCTTGGGTCATGGTCCCATGAGCCCCGCATCGGGTTCCCTGCTCGGCGGGGAGCCTGCTTCTCCCTCTCCTACTCCCCCGCTTGTGCTCCCTCTCTCGCTGTCTCTGTCAAATAAAAAAATAAAATCTTAAAAAAAAAAAATAAGTGATAGAAACTCTCTTAATGTATTCACAAAGTGGGGATGGCAAAATTATGAGAATATTGTTTGATTCTTTTAAGTTCTGGATAAATTATATAGTTAAAATTAACTCCACTTTATCATAAAAGCAAGGATATTTTGCCATTCTGAGGTTAGTTTTAAGCATAAGTCATCAGTTAATGAAAAATGTCAACGTAATGTGTGAATGCAAACCAAAAATTTTGTTTATATATTGTGTAAACCTTCATGCCATTCTCCCACCGATCTGCTTTTCAGCTTCATCAGTATCTTAAAATTTAAAATCTTCACATTAAAATATTGCATGTATTAACTTGACAGTTTATTGGCTACCAACCTTGTTTTTAGGTGGAGTCCTCTCATTTTCAGTTCTAGGTGAGACCAAAGAGTCAAAAAGCACTGTAACTTAGAACTGAGGAGGCGACCTTAGCTGGAGTTTTATGCACTGCCTCTGATTTGCCACTGACCTTGGGCATGTCCCAGCATATCTCCACTCCACTCTCCTTCATGAAACAGGGTGATAATACCACTGACCAACGTCTTCATATTCTTGGGTAGATGAACTTAAGTAATAGCATGGAAAGTCCACATAAATGCTACTTGTTATTGTTCTTTTTTACAATTATACTTTAAGGTTATTCTCAGACTTATGAAATAACTGTATAATAGAGCGTTATAGTTGTTAAACTTGTACACATATGGTAAAAGCCATAACTTTTGTAACTTTTTAACTCAACAAGAAGTGCTGACATGGATGAATTTGCCATGAAACTACTACTTTTTTGGCCAGTAATATCTTCAGCTGGATTGGTACATAATTTGTTCTGTGATCTCCCCCTTTTTTTATATTTGAAATGCCTTTTTAATTCACCATTTTAAAACAATACCCATTATAAAATTGGGGCAAAGCAGTTGGTATGGCCTCTGGTTTCTTCACAATAAAAGGAAAGGAATCTTAGAGATTCCTAAGGGCTCTTTTAGCTCCAAAATTCTGTATTCTTCAAAGTTAGTCTTTGAGTGAAGTAAAATAAATTTTCTTCAAAATCACCCTAAATAGGCTAGGTCTTATTGAAAAGCCTGGTTGTTGTAAAGTGAAAGAAGGAATCCGTATTAATAACTTTTCATTTGTTCAGTGCTCATGCTATTAAGACATTTTATAGATGACCGTCCTTTGTTTCAGAAAGGATAACTACCTTTAGAAGTAAAGGTAGAATTTGAATCCAGGTCTCTCTTGCCCCCCAATTCCCCTCCCCAAAGAAAAAGAAAGGAAAAGAAAAAAAACCAGATTTTTGTACCTTATAATTTAGCCATCAGAATCAATTTGAAAGGAGAGCTACTATTTTAAGATGATTAGAATCCAGTTTCTACAGCAATGAAAGTTTCCCTTGTCTCTGCCAAAAAGGTGGTGGGGGAAGGATAGAACCTTCAATTTTCAGGTCATTCTGTTGTGTTTTTAGAATGATAATGTATTTCAAATCTCATAGATTTTTTTCCCTGACAACAAATATATTATTGGTTGTGGCTCAGAATACCTTTTTCTTTCTTTCTTTTCTTTTCTTTCTTTTTTTTTTTTTTTTAAAGATTTTATTTATTTGACACAGAGAGCAAGCGAGAGAGAGAGAGAGAGAACAAGCACAAGCAGGAGGAATGGCAGGCAAGGGAGAAGCAGGCTCCCCATTGAGCAAGGAGCCTGACGTGGGGCTCAATATCAGGACCCTGGGATCATGACCTGAGCCAAAGGCAAAGACTTAACAACCAAGCCACCCAGACACCCCTCAGAATACCCTTTTCAGTAGAAAAAGTAAAAAAGCCATTGAAAGACCAGGTTCCTGGGGCACCCCATACAAGTTATTCTAACTCTAATAATGTTGCAGACCTGTAGAGCTGTAGAATAACCGGCTAAAGAAAGATTTCTTGCTAGAGTGGATGTGTTTGCAGCCCTAATTCGATGTTGAAAACACATCCACTCTGGAACTGGCATCATGACGGAGGCAGGGCCTTTTCAGGACTTCCAGAGCCTGCTGTTGAAGGTTCCCTGGGTCTGGTCTAAGGTGAGGATCCTATAGGGTTTTCCACTGAGTGGGGGCCTCTGGAAGTGCAGTGGAGGGACCTCTGCCCCTGGCACAGCTATTAAGCACCAGCCTTGCCTTCTGAGAGCCACCCTTGGCACAGCCCAAACCTTCCTGCAGCCAGAAGGGACTGAGAGGTATTTGGAAGCAAACCTCCATGGCACTTCCTCTTTTCTTTGTCTAAGTGATGATTTTTTGTGTCACCTTCCTTGTCTAGCTATGATCCTTGCGGGAAAAGCATACTACGATGGAGTGGCCAAGATTGGTGAGATTGCTACCGGGTCCCCTGTGTCGACAGAGCTGGGTGAGCTGACCATCCATTATATACAAACACAAGTCAAGCTGGTTCCAGGACCCTTCCTCCTGTGAGCCCTTGTAAGAACATATGGAGTGGCCCAAATCCAGAATAGTAAGAAGAGCTAGCCCAGTACTCCAGTGTGTTCACTTCTAGGATGATTGAGTTTGCTGTGATCTGTTGAAAGTGGAGGCTTAGTTAGAGGGCAGGCCAAGGCCAGAGGCTGGCCTCCCTGCTCTAGGAATTGGGCTTCTGCCTCTAAACTTGGGGCCCTAGCCCTTCCCCTTGGATCCCTGGAGCATGAAGCCCAGGGAGCTTTGACCTACATTCTTAAGGAGATGGGCACAGCGGGCCTCCTGACTCTGGCAGGAGTGTTTCCTGTGACTCATCTAGCAGAAAGTCAGACTCCTTTACGTCCTGCTCTTGGCTCTCGCTGCTTCCACAGTTGCTCTCAGTTGTGATTTTTCCGGTTTTGCTGGTATGAATTGATCTCCTGTGCACACGGGGAGGGCAGCCACACCCTCAGCACCGCCAGCTGCCGAGGGACTCTAGGTTTCTGTTTACAGAGTCCCTTCACTGCGCCCTCTCCTAAGGGTGGAAAAGTCGATGTTTTTCCTTTTCTAATCGCCCCACACATAACCATCATTTTTAAATCTTGAATAAAGAATGAATATGTTTTAAGTGAATATGTTTTATTTTACAAGGGGTAAGATTTCTGGCTTCAAAATGTCTGCCATAATTTGAAATGTTCAGAATAGCAGAAAAATATTGGTAAAGTGTGTGTATTTAAAGAAAAGTGTTTCTCCAATTAAAAAGCAGAAAGGGAAGCTGGGGGTGGGGGGGCTTGTAGGAAACATACATTCATACAGGATTCAAATAATTCACATCATTTCTATATAAAGTACGTTAAGGGTTTTCAGGATTTCTTGGAGAACTCTTACCTGACCCATAAAAGTGGAGGAACAAATTCAAGGTGTGATAACAGTGCTGGGGGTGGGGGCCGGGCTGCAGGATGTGAAGTGGAACTGGGCGCTAGAAACATTCTCTGACAACTTCGGTTCTTGAAGAGTTTGTAAAGAGTCTTGAAACCTAAGCCTTAAGTGATGTTGTGTGATGAATAGGTCCGTACTGCTCTATTTAATAGAATAGAATAGTTACATGCAGAAATTTTTCAAAGCCCTGACTTGTGTTCTGTTGGTGCCGTCACTTGTGCGTGTTCTGACAAGGTATGGACTCTAGAAACTCTGTCCTCAGCAGAGTCAGCTTAATAAAATACACATTGCTTTGTGTAGACAGAAGCAGATAGGAAAACTTACTGGGATGATGGAGATGATTAGAGGTTTCCAAAAATAGGATTAAATTAAAAAGAAACATCCTATTTGTGTCAGGCGCCACGGGAAAATGTATGACCCCTACATTAAACCATATGGTGCTCTGATTCACCATCATTCAATTTGCCTTTTTAATGTTTTATGGTTCTTGACACTATTTAAATAAGATTTCTTTTCCACGCCTTATTTTATTCAGCTGTGAATTCGTAATGTTGAATCAGCCATTTCCACAGCAACCGTGTTGTTGCAAACACAGGCTGAAAACTTCTTCAGTTTCAACAAGGAAACTATGTTGCAGTGGCGAAATTTCTTTCATGTAGATATGCCTTCTATTTGGAGGGAATGGAAATAACTTCTGTGTTTTATTTTTGTTTCAAGTTGTCTTTTTGCTTATAGTCACCATGTCATATAGTTAGTAATTTTCTGCTCATCTGCACCAATTTTACAATAAAGTGCTGCCTTAGCAAGCTTTGCTTTCGGAGGCCCAGTGTTTAACTTGTTTTCACGTGCCTGGTTTTTTATTTTGTTTAAAGTGTAGGCTAAAATACTACCCTATGTCTGTTTAAATTCCCTGGATGAAAGAGACCTAAGGTAGATTCTGTTTCTCTCATTTTTCAAGAAGGTTTTATTATCTAATTACTGACTTTTGGTGTTAGTATTCATAACTTTATTATGAAACATTATAAATCTCATCTGATAAAACTGAAGGGGCATTTCATATGTGAAGATCATGAATCAATTCAAAATTTTCATTCCTGAAGAATATTGTTTCTGAAAAACCTTTGTGTATGTCCCTCCACTCCATCCCCAACAAATCCTAGTTTTAAAATTTTTAGTTTAAAAATTTTGCTCAGGAAGGAAGTGAAAGGGATGCTGAAGAATTCTTATCCTTTCTAAAACTGAGATTATAAGAGTAGTTTTCATTTTAATATTGAATGCAAATATTTTTTAATGTTGCTGTAGGACAACCTTTCTGATTTTATATACTTTTTTACATCAAATTTCTGTTATGTTTATTCTGATACTTTTATACTTTGGGAAGTGGGTGAAGAAAATATCCTCTAGGTAGAATATTGACCTAATTCATAGGAATTTGCTGTGAGAATTCTACTTGGAAAACCTGGCCAAATGTATTATGAGTGTTAATTAGAGTGGCAGAACTGAGCATTTCAGTCTCTCTTCTTACTTTAGGGGGAAAAAAGGAGCTAAAAACTGGAGGAAAAAGGTGATTCACCTTTTGCTTATTTTATACTTGTCATTTGGATTGGCATCTATTAAGACAGAGCTGTAGCCATGCCATTTCTGATTCCTGGCTATGGGTGTTTCCATTTAGATATCCCTCTTAACACATCAGCTCACCAAATGCTATGTGAAAAATTTTAAGATGCTTTTGCCTAAAAGTAACAAATACCCAATTAATAGTGGCTTAGGCATAAAGGATGTTCATTAACCCACATAAGAAGGCCAGGAGTAGCAGATTCCTAGTTAGGTAATGATTACTAAGAGCTTAGGTTCCTTCTCTCTTCTTCTCATCTTCAAGCTCAACTCATGGTACCAAGATGGCTGCCATTACTAGTCTTAGGCGTCACATCCTCTCTCCTCTCATTGTATCCAAAAGCAGGAAGGGGAATTTCTTCTCAGTTGTGCCCTTTACAAAGGAGGAAACCTTTCCCTGGCACCCCCAGCACATATATCCTCTCATGTCTCATGACCCTGCAGCCAGAGAGCTTTCCCCAGCATTGTTAGCCAAGGAGTACATCTGAGGGGGAGAGGACATAGCTGTGAGGAGGACGGGTATCAAAGGTCTTGTTTCACCAATTTCCAGTGAAAGGAAAGGACTTACACAAATGTCCTTGCTTTAGCTGTGCCTCAGACTGCATAGTGCTTCTGGCATTCAGTGTCTCTTGAGTGGGATTATGTTTTTCTCCCACATGGAGTGTGGTTTCACTAGCATGTATATACTTCAGACATTACGATTGTTGCTTCTCCTGGACACTTGCTTTTTCTCCTGAAAACCATAGCCATCTCTTGCAGTCTGTTCCTATTTGGGAAGTGGGACTCCAAGCACAGAGGAAGAGTTAGGGATTTGGGGGTAGTTTCTGTTTTTCTGCCTTTTTGTTTTTCTTTTCAGCCTTTGGGTGACTTGTAATAATGAACTCTGAGGTGCATTTTCTCTGCCTCTGCTACTTTACTTTCTTTCCTCCTCTCTTCTCTCTGCCCATGTGTCTGTATGACCTCACAGCCTCATTTTTAAAAACCGGGGGACCAGAGGAAAAAAAGTCACCTGTAATTTTACCACTTTAACACAAGTTACTTGGTCACCACTATATTCTTTTCTGGTCTTTTCTTCTCTTGAGGATGCTCATACACTGCATGTCTCACAGCAAACGTCGGGTGCTGGCTCTGCCAGGCACAGGGCCCAGCACCTGATGGGTGTCATTTTATCTCCAACGCCCAAGGGCCCTGAGTTGGGTGTAGGCACTTTCACTATCTCTGACTTAATATGTGAGACCTGGAAGGGAAGGGTGTGCCTTAGATCACACGGTTGATAATAGGTGGTTCTACCTTAGAATCTGAGTTCCTCGTTTTTGCACTATACCATACTTCACTGAGGCAAAGGGAAAAAGAGCCAGCCAGCCAAGGAGGGGCCACTGAAGAGGAAGAAGATGGGAGCCCCATGATGGGGACCTCTTCAAGAGAGAGATGAGCAGGAAGCAGAGTGTCAGTGGCCAAAGACTGCAGAGAGGCTGGCAGCTGTGGTGATGAGAGCTCACTGGTCCCCTTGGAAAGGGTGGTGATTTCACTAGGGTGCTGACCATCAATGCCAGGTGTTATGTTACAGGGTGAGGAAGGATGGAAATTACAGAGCAGTTTACATATATATGTATATACGTGTACATATATATGTATGTATACATATACACACATAGATATGTATATAAACATATGTATTGTACATATATATGTAAAATGTGTGTTAGATAATATAGCATATATGGCTCTTACAGGTACTGCTTGACTTTTGCACTTGTACTGTTGTGCTTCATACAGAAACTCAAATCTCATTAAGTGCCTGCCTGCTGTGTGTCATGTACTTCATACATTGCCTCATCTCATCCTCGGGAGCCTCATGGATGAATTTTTCCTTTATGACTTGCAGGGTGGGCAATAACACAGTGTTTCCTTGATGTGGCTAATAGGCCCTAAGGGTAAACTTGGCAGTCACCTTCTTCCACCTAGTGAGCAACCACACTGGGTCCTGGGTCCCTGACTATGTGCTCTGCAGCCAAGCAAGACAGAACAAGAGTTAGAAGAGTTGGTGACCCTAGAGAGTATGGTAGGTGACATTGGTGTCAACGTGGGTCATAGAGCTTCCCCCCTCCCCAAATGAAGCACAGGAAAGGTCCTATGACCTAGGACAAGGAGGCCGGGCTAAATTTTATTTTCCCTTGAGACCCTGGCGAATAGCAGGCTGCCCAGCACCTAAGAGATGCTCAGTGTGCTGCTGTCAACTTGTGTGACTTTGGGCAACATTTCATGTCTGTGAGCCAGTTGGCATGCCTAAAGGGGATGATGGCAACACCTTCTGAACTGTTTGAGGATGAAATGAGATAATGTGCCTTGTGGACTCAAGTTTTGAACACCAGAAAGCTGACTCTCTGTTGCCACTTCTTATGCACAAATATTTGAGAACTCAAAAACAGCACAATTTTTTTCATTGACATTATTCTCTTCTGTAGAGTTAGAGTAGGTGATGTAAGTGTGTAAGCGCATAGATTTTCCTTGTTTATTCCTGATTATTGATGAACCAGTTTTTCAGTTCTCTCCATTTGTATCTTTGTTTTCAATTTCATGAATATGTACTCTTACCTTTCTTCTTTCTACTATCTTTGGGTTTACTGTTGGTATTTTTCTGAAATCTGAAATGATACATTAATTAATTTTACATACAGACCTCATTTTGTTTTTTATTTTTATTATTTTTTTCTTTTAAGATTTTATTTATTTGAGAGAGATCAGAGAGGGAGAGGGAGAAGTAGACTCGCCACTGTGTAGAAGCCCGATGCAGGACTCAATCACAGGACTCTAGGATCCTGACTTGAGCTCAAGGCAGACACTTAACTGACTGAGCCACCCAGGCACCCCGCAGACCTCCTTTTAGACCGCAGTGCAGGACCATAAAAATGACCATGCAAGTTAAAACCATTGAAAGACTTCTTAATAATCAATGGGCAAAATTAGGATTGTCCCATGACCTTTAAAAATGTTTGTCAAAGACACTAAAAATTCTTTTTCTCAGTTATAAGTGTATAGGGAAATGAAAAAAATAGTAAAATATAGTATTTATTTAGTACACAGTAATTTAAAGCATTAGAAACACTGGTAATTAAAGCATTTTTATTTGTAAAACACTTGAGTGGTTTCAACAACACTGTCTCCTCCTGGAACTCAAGATATGGAATAGGCCTCTTCTGTATGCTTTTGCAGATTGTCATGCTCTTCCCTAAACTTGCATCAGCTTCCAACATTTTATCTTCTCTGATTTCAGTGGGACGAGATATCCTCGAGAAGTCTTTTAATGTGAAGTTTCCTTTGATATCACTTTCTCTGAAACATCTTCATTCTTTTCCTCCCAACTACTGCGCTCATTGTGTTATTAAGTTTGGGCTTCACTCAGGTCTTGTGGCTACACATCCAGAGGCTTCCAAACGACCGCAGCGTCAGCACTCCCACACGCAGCTACTTCTTTAACTCCGTTTACTTTTTTTTTTTTTTAAGAGATTTTATTTATTTGTTAGAGAGCACAAGCAGGGGAACAGCAGGCAGAGGGAGAAGCAGGCTCCCCGCTGAGCTGGGGGCCCCATGCGGGACTCGATCCCAGAACCCTAGGATCATGACCTGAGCTGAAGGCGGAACCTTAACGGACTGAGCCACCAGGCGTCCCAACTCTGTTTACTCTTGTTATTACTGTCGTCGTTTCTTTGCTGCACTTTCTCTTTCAGTTACACATTTTTGTAACCTGTCACATGGGTTTATCTCTGGGAAACAAGGCAGCACAACCACTGCATTTTGCTGTCTCTGCGCCATATATTGTAGCATTAGAAACACTTCCTTTCTTTTTGTGAATGGATAATATTGTATAGGTATACAGTGTTTTATTTGTCCATTTATCGGTTGGTGGATACCTAAGTTGTTTCTGTCTTCTAACTGGTAGAAATAATGCTGCTGTGAACATTCGTGTACAAATTTGTTGTGTACATGTTTTTCTTAGGTGTACACTGAAGAGTGCAGTTCCTGGCTCAGAGTAACTCTAAATTTAACCTTTCAGGAGGTGCCAAGCTGTTTTTCAAAATGAATGCAGTGTTTTACATCCCCACAAGCATTGTGTGAGGGTTCAATTTCTCTACATCCTTGTTAACACTTACTGTCTTTTTGATCATACCCATCCTAGCGGGTATGAAGTAATATCTCATTTGGGTTTTGATTTACATTTCCCTAGTGACTCAGGATGATGAGCATCTTTTCACGTTCTTACTGGCCATTGTGTCTCTTCTTTGGTGAAATGTCTATTCAGATCCTTTGCCCGCCCCCCTTTTTTTTAAGATTTTATTTATCAGAGGGAGGGAGCACATGAGTACAAGCAGGGGGAGCAGCAGGCAGAGGGAGAAGCAGTCTCCCCGCCGAGCAAGGAGCCTGATGTGGGACTGATCCCAGGACCTCGGGATCATGACCTGAGCGGAAGGCAGATGCTTAACAGACTGAGCCACCCATGCGTCCCAAGAAATAATAGCAATTTTTAATTTTCTGTAAATCTGCCAGATATACATCCTTCCCCCCCAAAAATCCTACCCTGATCATTTTCTCTTAAAAATGAAAGGCTCTTTCTGTTCTCTTATTGTAGAGAATACTCAGAAAATGTGCCATTGCTTTTTTTCAACTGCAGTTGAAACTAAAATATTAAAGATTCAAGAGAAATATCACATTTTAGTTATTTTTATGTTAAATGCTCTAAATCACTTGAAGATTACAATAATAATTACCATATATTCTGAAGTCTCTTTCAGATTAATTTTGCTAAAGTATCACCTTTTATTAGTTGTACCTTAACTGCAGGGGTGAGCAAACCTCAGCCAGAGGCCAGCACCTGTTTGTAAATATAATTTTATTGGAAGCTGACCACACCCACTTTTTCACGTGTTGTCTGTGGGTGCTTTGAGGTTACTGTGACAGAGTTGAGTGGTTGCAGCAGAGAAGTTTGTCCCACAAGGCCCTACTGTTTACACCCTGGTCCTTTACAGGCCTTTCTCCAAATAAAAAGCAGTTCCTTACCACCTGCTAAGTGCTTAGGTTTAACATACATTAACAACCACAACATTATGTACACAAGAGCACAGCCACTTTGCCTTGTTGGGAGGAACTAACAAAGAGCCAGAAACCAGAGCTCTGTAGTCAGGATTGGTAGATAAAATATTTTAATCCACTATGTGTAATTGTTAAGTCATAAGTCATGTGAAGAATTTATTGTGAGGTGTGTGCTTGCAGTGCACACAGAAATCTATCTCATGTACACAGTTCACCTCAGGAACAGTACTCATTTGAGAGGAAACTGAAATGTGTATTAAAGTTCCAGTTTTGTCCCTCAATCAGACAATGTTTATTTTAAAAACTTAGAAAATATTGAAAAAAGTAGGGAAAATAAAAATGGTCAGAGGAAAATGTTTTGGCAAAATATTTAAAAGAAAGTTTGAAATTGTTTTTTCATTTTTAAAGCCTGGAAAAATAAAGCTCGTTCTCATTTATTTCTCAAGAAATAATGGGAGACTTTCTTTGGGGAGTTTACAGATTTGCTTTGAGGTTCTTACAGCTCAGCATTAAATAAATTTAGACTGTTATTTTGTTCCTATTTAGTTAGCTCTTACATTATTTTGAATCATTTATTAATTTGTTTGGCCCAGTTTCTTAAAATCTTCTGTTTTGTGTCCAACTTATCTCATCACTAAGAAACCTACAAAATCACAGGTTTTCTTTTATTATTGATAAAATGTTTATAGGTCATGCAATTTTTTTTTATTTTTATTTTTTTAGGTCATGCAACTTTAAGAAATACATTTGTTATAGCTTTACCGATATCAAAATCAGTCTTAGGTCTTAGAAATAAGAGCAGAAAAAAGTATCTGAAATACCTTTAATGAAATGTTATGAATTTACAACAATATTACAAGTATATTTCTAAGGTCTAGAGAAAGTAAAATAATTCACACCAGAATCGATGAGAGAGCTAAGTTGAGCCAAAGCAGTTTTTTGTTGTTTTTTTTTAATTTCTATTTTAGAGAGCAGGAGGAGAGGGAGAGGGACAGGGGAGGCAGATTCCCCGCTGAATGGGGGGCCGTATGCGGGCCTTGATCCCACAATCCTGAGATCATGACCCGAGCAGAAACCAAGAGTCAGAAGTTTAACCAACTGAGCCACCCAGGAGCCCCCAGAGCAGTTATTATTGACCAAAATCCCTCATCTTTTAGTTGGAGGTTAGGCTCACTTTAAAGAGACTAAAATCCTTCCCACAAAAATAGGGAACAATCAATAGGTAATTTATTTTATTTGCTTAACATAGGACCTGCTGTATGCCAGGTGCTGTTCTAAGCACCTTACAAATTACTGACTTCCATACTCATCATGATAGCCCTCTGCAGTGTGTACTATTATAATTATTTCCGTTTTACAGTTGAGGCCACTGGGGTTCAAAGAGAGTGAGTAACTTGCCAAGGTCACCCAGTTGGTTAATGGCTAGTTAACTGGATCCCAGGCAATCTGCCAGCTATGTGATTTAATTTTCTACATATAAAAAAGGTGTACTATTTCTGACTTGCTCTATTTTATGGCAGTCAAGATTATCCTATCCTGCTTGTTATAGTTTGGCAGATAAAAGGTTTTATTAAATAGTGAAGCATCATGTAGTCTGAAACCGATTCAACACGTAAAAGTCTGCATTTTGTGTTTTCATCAGATATTACCAAGATTTTCTGTTTTGTACTTCAGAGCATTTATAACATGACTATTATTTTTATTGTTAATTTCAGATTGGGATTTAGAAAAAGATTGTTCTAGAATTGTACATGTGACATTTGCTTTTGGAGTTTGCCAAATGACTTTTGTCATTTCAGTTTTCAAGGGGCAAATGCTCACTCAACACATCTTTCTCCCTTTGGGAGCAAGAAAGATCTTAGCTATAGTAATGATAGAGAAAGATAGGCTTATAGTTTATAAATAATTTATAAAATGTCTGTACACACCTATCATGTAAGTCCCCATATCATAGGAAATGATAGCTAGGCCTGAAGTTATGTGTCAGAAACAAACTAAGTTCTAATACACAAATAGAGGAGGGGAAGGGACTTTAGAGCATGCCAAGAAAAAGTGGCTCTGGTCAGATGCACAGGAAATAGCAAAAAGGGTGTGGCCCCTGTGACAGGTTGAGGAAGGAGGATAAGTAAATAAAAAGGAGAGGGATATGCCAGAGATGGGTGTAGTTAGAATCATGATGGGAGAGGCGCTTGGCTTGACCCTGCCAGATACACATGCCCAAGCAGACTGTGATGCCAGGGTGGAAAGTGACAGCCATGTTGTGGGGTTTTTGGTAGCTTCTTTGTTAGTACAAACGGGGTTCTGACAGTTTTTGATCTTTAGCCGCTTGGGAATAAATGTATTTCCTTAGGTACTCTTTCCTGTTCCAAGTGACTTAACAAAATTATTAAAAGTAAGGATGCCAACAAGCACATGCAAAGATCCTCAATATCATTAGCTATTAGGGAAATGCATATCATAACCACAATGACATACCACTTCATGCCCAACAGACTGGCTATAATTTAAAAGACAACAAGTGTTGACAAAAATTTAGAGAAATTGGAACCCTTCCTTATACACTGCTGGTGGGAATGTAAAATGCAGCACCTATGGTGGAAAAGAGCCTGCCAGTTCCTCAAAATGTTAACATCGAGTTACTATGTGAGCCAGCAATTCCATTCCTTAGATATCTAAAGAAAAATGAAACATGCCCACACAGAATCTTAGCAGCACTGTTTGCAATAGCCTAAAGGTGGAAACAACCCAAATGCCCAGAAGCTGATGAATGGATAAACTAAATGTAGTGTATCCTTATAATGGAATATTAGGTAGCCCTTGAAAAGAAGGAAGTACTGATAGCATGCTACTATATGGGTGAACCCCGAACACGTGCTAAGTGAAAAAGCCAGATAAGGCCACATATCACATGATTTCATTTATATGAAATTTCCTGAGTCCCCAAATCCATGAAGACAGCGGATTGGTGGTTGCTGTGGGCTGAGGGAGGGATGGATGAGGAATGACTGCTACTGGGTACAGCATCTCCTCTTCAAGGGGTGAAATGCTTTTGAACTGGATAGTGATAGCAGTTGTACAACATTGTGAATGTACTAAATGTTGCCACTGATAAATTTGTGTTATGTGTATTCTACCATACAGACCTACGAAAAACAAAAAAGACGGAGGCACCTGTGTGACTCAGTTGGTTGAACGTCCAACTCTTGATTTTGGCTCCAGTCATGATCTCAGGATCATGAGATCGAACCCCATACCAGGCTCCATGCTCGGCACAGAGTCTGCTTGAGATCTCCCTTTCCCCCTCTCCCCCTCCGCCCACTCAAGTGCTCACTCTCGCACACGCTCTGTCTCTCAAATAAATAAATGAAATCTTAAAAACAAAAAACAACCAAAAAAAAAAAAAAAACGCTTTTTCTCAGAAGTTGCCAGTATAGGGTATTCTAATTAATTCATACTATAAACAGTATAGTAGATTAATTCAAGAGGCCAGTTGCATATGCTTCCCAGTCCCCTTGAAAATGCAGGCAGCCCAACAGCAGTGTCGTGAACATCTAATTATGACCTATTCTCCTCAGCTTTTCAGCAGAAATAGGCAAACCTGAATTAGAACCCCAGTTGATCAGAAACTTTTTTTTTTAAAGATTTTATTTGACAGAGAGAGAGACAGCGAGAGAGGGAACACAAGCAGGGGGAGTGGGAGAGGGAGAAGCAGGCTTCCCGCCGAGCAGGGAGCCTGATGTGGGACTCGAACCCAGGACCCTGGGATCATGATCTGAGCCGAAGGCAGATGCTTAACCACTGAGCCACCCAGGTGCCCCCGGTCAGAAATTTTTGAGGCTGTCTGCTCTTTGCTGTACAGCACGTCTCGCATGTGCTAGCTCCTAACCTCACCATAACCTGGGGAGAGTTTTAGTTGGCCCAGACCCAGTATGACTAGCACAGTAAATGAATTTTGTTGGCAGTCACGGAAGTTCAGAATTCAAAAGTCTCATTTAATTCTCAAAACAGCCCTCTGAGGTGGGGATATTATTTCCTTTTTATGGACAAGAAAACAGAAGCTTAGCTTAAGTAACTTGTCAGACTTCACACAACTAGTTAGGGGTGAAGCTGGGGATCTGTTGATTCCATGGAGAGTGGAGGATTTCCCCAGACTGAGGGAGCAGAGGTGCAGCACAGCTTTTAAAACCCTGTACTTAAGTATGAATTTGTGATTTTGTAGTCCTTAAAGAGGACCCCATAGAAGTTGAGTCTATGTAAGGAACAAATTATGAAAGTAGTCTGAAAACACATGACAGAAGTATTTAGATGCCCTGTGCGTTGTTCCTTAAAGCCAGTGGAAAGAAGAAACCGGAAGCCAGAATTTGATTCCGTACAGAAAATGGCCCTGGGACATGTCCCTCTGTAAAACCGAAAAGGAGCTGTGACCATCATGCTTCCAACAGTGTCTCCAGAAGGATTCTGACGCTGGGAAAGTGTCCTGACCGCCATTCAGCAGTGTCTGCTGGAGGGGGAAGGCTGGTGAGGCAAGGAATGTGAGAAGTGGATATTCTCTAGGATGAGCTTAGAATGATTTGTTGATTGACTAAATGAGGGAATGAGATAGGGTTTTGGGCATCTTTCATTCTAATTCTATGAACCAGGTTTCTTTTGGCTCTCTTAAAAGTGTTGCTATCATTTACACCATTCATAAACTTGGTCCCACCTTCAAGGTATCTACAACATAGTAAGGGATATTATGAAAATATATATATACATACCTGTAATACAGGACTGAGTGATAGAGTGAAAGATACACAGGCTACAGGATTTCACGGGAAGAGGTGCTTACACCCGAGTTGGGGTGAAGAAGGTGGAGGGGAACCCGAGTGTCAAGGATGCTGTAACTTCCTGATGGTCAGCATTGGAGGTAGAAAGGGTGGTGGTCGATGGAGGGAACGGTTGGGGGGAGGTGGGCAGTGCATTTCAATTTGCCTCCTGGAATTTAGGACTAATGGAGAGGATCATGGGTATAATGGGGACAGATTAAAATTGAGGCCTTATTAGTTTGAGTGCTAGGCTATAGATTGTGTTGGTATGTCTCATTTCAAATTGAAATAAGAATTAGGATTATTAAGACTAAAAGATTTTGCGTTATTAAAAGCTGACTGATATTTTAGGAGCTTGAGTTCAAAGACAAAATTAAAAGGTGACTACAGAGCAAATTGAATGGCAAGCCCTTCACTACTAAGAAGGGACTCGTAAGAGTCCAGAATAAGTCTATTCCTGTGACTCTTGAATGCAGTGACGCTGACACCTGTGTCACTCAGGCATTTATAACTCAGCCATGCCCGATGGTCAGCTCCCATTTGTGTAACAGTGGAAATCTGTGACATTACTAAGGTCTCTCTTCTCTGCGTCTGTGCACAAGTGTATGATTAAGTATTTTAATCTGTCACTTTTTCTATTCAATCCTGCCTAACTTCCCATTTCATATTAATATTTTAAATAACTTATGGGTCCTCGAAGAAGTTTAGAACTGTACTTTCATTTTACAATGAGTATTAAAATATACTTTTAAAAAATTAATGCATTTACTGAAAAATGAACCTGATAAACACATTTTCTATCTTTATTATTTTCAAATGTCTGTTTTTACATAAGTAAATTTGTGACTATATAAACTATTTTATGCACCGCTTTTTTAAATTTAGCATTCTACTTCTATTTCTTTGAATTAACATGTAATCAGTTTACTTACTGTTTTTGATGGCTGCCTACATTTTACTACTTTATATTACCAAGATGGAGAGTCTCTGCGGGGACTCAGAGGGTGAGCATTGTGGTATTAGGATGAGCACGAGGTTTGTTTCTTCTTTGCTGTTGTGAAAAATTGTCCCTTAACTGGGAAGAAAAAAAAAAGTCATTCCATGGTATTCTGAAAAGCACATAAAACCAAATACTCAGTACCTAAGGGGTTATAGTAGTTTTTCTTCCCTCATTTAAATCACAATATAAATGAGCATCTACTATCTGGTAGGCGTTGTTGTAGACACTAGGGAGAATACATAGAAGTCCCTGCTGTCCGGGAACTTACGTTCTAGTGGGTGGCAAATGAACAGGTCTAATATGCCAGGTAGTAACAAGGTAAGGTGCTGAGTGATGGAGGAAAGGGGTGGGATGGGGCTGGTTTAGGGAGAGTGGTCAGGGACATGCAGTAGGGAGGGAGCTCCACAGTCAAATGTCTGGGGAGACCATTCCAGCAGAGTCCAGCAAGTGCAAAGTGCCTGAGGCCTTGTGAACTTGGGTCATGGTTTGGAAGCCGGTCTGGTTGAGATGCAGTTAAGGATAGAGTGGGAGGGGATGAGTCTGTAGATACAGTAGGTGCGAGGGCGGGGCCAGGTCAGGTAGGGCCTTGTGGGTCTTGGTAAGAACGTTGCCTTTTAATCCGACTTGGGGGTGGGGAGCCTCTGAATGTTTTGAACTCAAGTGTGACTTGGTCTAGCTTACATTTTAAAAGCTTCTTGCTGGCTTCTGTGCAAGAATAGAGTGCAGGAGGATGGAAACAGGGAGACCGGTTGGGAGGCTGTTATACCAGTACAGGTGAGAAAGAGTGGTGGCTTGGACTGGGATTGAAGGTGGAGACAGTGTGGTTTGCTGTGCACTAGATGTCAAGTGTGGAGAACGGGGTGTGGTGGTGTGGGGTCAGGGTTTGCTTTTAAATGGGTTTAGGACACCTATTAGACCAAGTGGAAATGTCGAGGCAGCTGCTGGAAATGTGAGTCCGGAGCTCATTGTGTGAATGTGTAGTTCTATATCCCTGTGAACAAGTCAGGCCCTGTTTCGCTTGCCCAACGACGTTGATATTTAACACTCCATGCCCTGCGGCTTCCCTCAGTTGGAAACAACAATTACTGAGGATCACAGCATGTCAGGTGCTTCCCTTCTGTCTTCTTGTTTGAGTCTCGCGAGGTCCTGTAAGGGGCTGTTTATATATATATGTCCATCTTACAGATGGTAATTGTAATGGATAATCATCTTTTTGTGCCTCCCAAACATTTTTTAGTTTGTTCCAAAGTTCGTGTGCATGGAGCAGGTAGCCATTGACCACCCTGTCTGACTGGGAGTTAGGTCCCGTGTCTGTGTTTGGACCTTGATAGGTTTTGGGGACGGGGCTCATTTTCATGGGGTGCCTTGGGGAGTCTGTGTCACCGCTTTGGTTTTACTTCCTGCATGACCTAAACACTCTGAGCTGAAATGGCTTCAAGCAACCAGGCCCCCCCTCACCCACTGATACTGCCCAGCCCCCCAGAGGTAGCCTGTTCCATTTTCAGGCAGCACTAGTAATTCACATACACTGGGCATCATTCCATCCTTGGGTACCCTGTAGAGAAAATGTAATTTCTCTTCTACATGGTTTCTCATTGCATATTTGAATGAGGATGCAGAGTAGTTAAGAGCACAGGCTTGGGATCAGACGTGAGTTCAAATTCCAGCTCTACCACCTTTTAGTTCTCATGTAAACTTGGGAAACTTAATGCCTCAGTTTCCTCCTCTGTACAGTGTGGGTAACAGCAGTACTCCCTTTTGGGGTGTGAGGACTAAATAAGGCCGTCTCTGTGAGGCAGTTAGCACAACACTTGGCACAAGGAAGGACTCTATCAATCCCTGTGAACTACTGCTCCCTCTGAGGATCTTACAGTCGTGTGCTGCTGTTTGTCCTCTTCCCCTCTAAGGTCGAAGGTGAGGGCAACATGTGAGCCGCAAAAGCACAGTTAGTCTCTTTTCTGTGTTTCAGTTGTGGAATAAGAGATATAATAAAATGATTAATCTACCTTAAATTCACATCATTATAAAACCACCCAACATCTACATAGGGTATGTGGTTTTATTTTTTTTAAGATTTTATTTATTTGACAGAGAGAGAGAGATCACAAGCAGAGATGCAGGCAGAGAGAGAGAGAGGGGAAGCAGGCTCCTTGCTGAGCAGAGAGCTCGATGCGGGGCTCGATCCCAGGACCCTGGGATCATGACCTGAGCCCAAGGCAGAGGCTTTAACCCACTGAGCCACCCAGGCGCCTCGGGTATGTGGTTTTAGATCAAAGGAATAAATGGCTTTTTATTCCATTTTTAAATTTATTCAATTAGAATTGGTTGCTTAAAACAAAACAACCAAAACCCTTAGTTCTCTTGAAAAGAATTCGTTACTTAATTTTTTTTTTTTTTTAAGTAGGCTCCATCGCAAGGCCTGAACTCACGATCATGAGATCAAGACCTGAGCCAAAATCAAGAGTTGGACATTTAACCAACTGAGCCACCCCGGCACCCCTTCACTTAAAAATTTTTTTTTAAGATTTTATTTGTCAGCACGCACAAGCAGGAAGAACGGCAGGCAGAGGGAGAAGCAGTCTCCCTGCTGAGCCAGGAGTCCGACGCTGGGCTTGATCCCAGCACCCTGGGACCATGATCTGAGCCGAAGGCAGACACTTAACCGACAGCCACCCAGGCTCCCTACTTAAAATTTTTAAGTTTTTACTTAAGGTTTTACTCAGTAATTCTGAACTGAAATAGTCTTAGTGCCTTCTTTACCTATGTTTTTCCTCTTTGTATTTTGGGGTCCTGTTTCAATTTTTTATTTTATTATTTATTTATTTATTTATTTATTTTAAAGATTTTATTTGACAGAGAGAAAGAGATCACAAGTAGGCAGAGAGGCAGCAAGAGGGGGAAGCAGGCTCCCTGCTGAGCAGAGAGCCCGATGTGGGGCTTGATCCCAGGACCCTGAGATCATGACCTGAGCCGAAGGCAGAGGCTTAACCCACTCGGCCACCCAGGCGCCCCAATTTTTTATTTTTTTTAATTTTACTTTTTTTGGGGGGGGCAGAGGGAGAGGGAAAGAGAATCTTAAGCAGGGATTCGATCTCAAAACCCTGAGATCATGACCTAAGCTGCAATCAAGTTGGACACTTCACATGTCCACCTGTTTCAGTATTTTTAAGAACTTAAAAAATTTTCAGGTGTAGCATTTTTTAGGCTTGCATGAAAATGTCTATAGTTAATTAGTGATCCTGTATGGAATAACTAGCTGTCAGCTTCATTCATTATTGATAGTACACCTGCTTTCATTTTTGTTAGTATCAAAATGGTTGTATTTTAGCCTTAATCTACTAATCGATGAAAAGGAAGATGAATAATTAATGTTAACTCACCTCAATATGATAGCTTATAGAAAACTTTTAATCTTCTGATGCTGTTTTTTTACATTCACCTGTAACGAAAGCAATTGCTTGTAATCTGTATATGGATGCAAAACTGATAAATTATTTCTTTGTGTTATATAATTGATAAGCTTGAACAAATTAATGTCAACCTTTTAGTAAAAAAAAGAGTGGTACATTAAAACCCACCTTGGGAAATATTTTGCCTTCATTGCAAATCCTGTGCTTTACCTTGATGTTGCTTGTGTACAGCAGGTAGGCTAAATTAGTTTAATTGCTAATCAAAAATTAAGTGGGTAATAAACATTTAATTTGCTTCCTGAATCAGTTTATCAATCTCAATGACAGAATTAGCACCTAAGCTCTGAATCTCCCCATACCTTTACATAATACTTGGTTATAATTTTCAGAGAGGACATCTATGCTAGGTCCTACCTTAGGTGTTGACAGACCAGATTGCTGATATTAAGCGTGCATTTGTTCTCTGACTCACTGAAAAGACTTGAGTTTAAAATATATAGAATGTTTTCTTTTTTAAATTTTTTTTTATTTTAAAGATTTTTGTTTATTTGAGAGGGACAAAGAGAGCACGAGATGGGGGAAGGGTACTGGGAGAGGGGGAAGCGGACTCCCCACTGAGCAGGGAGCCTGATGCAGGCTCAATCCCAGGACCCTGGGATCATGACCTGAGCTGAAGGCAGACGCTTAACTGACTGAGCCACCCGGGTGTCCCTCTAGAATGTTTTCTAATGATAATTCCATTGAGATTTTAAGTCCTTGTGCAAGGATAACAGTAATATTTTCTTTTTAAAGCATTTTTATATATAAATTAAGAATTCATATGTCATACAGGGTTTATTGGTTTCCATTTTTTCTTCCTTCAAACCTTATTATTAGTTATCCCCTTTCTTAAAAAAGGAAAAAAATTGTTTAGTGTGGCTATCTCTAGCTACCTTCATATTTCACTTTTCTTTTATTCCAAACTTCCAAAGTAAGTGGAAGTTAACTTCCTCCTTTTCTGCATTATCTTTCCTTTCTCACTTTTTACCAGAAATCAGGAAGCTGGAAGGAAGCTGACACTGAGTGTTTAGCCTGCATCTTGCTCTTGGCACTTTTCCCTTGTTAGGACACTTAATCCTCACACCCTGGTTGCCAGGTGTCCAGCACTGAACCCACATAGTCTGGTATTGTAGTTTCTTGTTTGGCAGAATGAAAATTTTATAAACAAAAATGTCCCTTGTTTTTTGGGGTTGTTTTGCAGGGGTGGGGGGGGTTCCTTAACAGGTTGTTTATGGCTCAGGATTCTCTGAGACCAAACCTCGGTGTTACTAAACCTTGGTGATAGAAAACAAAAGCTGCCAGGAATTTGCTCCTGGAGGCTCTAAGGATGGAAACTAGTCTGCATGGGTGCCTGCCCTGCCCGAGAGAGCTTGTTCTTCCAGGGCTTAGGGTCCTGGAGATGGATGCTGGGTGCTCACACTCCAGACACAGCTGGGGTCTCTACTGCCGCAAGAAGCCTCTCCATCTAAAACCAGTGGTTGAGTGGGGTTGGGGGGAAAGGAGGGGAAGGAGAGGGCAAGTCGGGGACCAGGCATAAAGGTTCAATAGAAATCATTCTTCCTGTAGGAATTTCTGTAACACCTCTGTGTACAGCAATAAACTCAAATACTACAGATAGCACCTCATGATGGGCCAAACGTGCCGGAGCTTTCTTTCCCTGCCCCCACTGTACTTCTTTATATTCTCTTTCACTGCAATTACCTTTCATACATTTGTTCAGTGTACTTATTTACTGATCAGACTTTTAAGGACTATTATGTGCCAGGCTGGCACTGGCATCACATAGGTGACTAGGATCAGAAGATGAAGTTCTTGTCCACGAGTAACTTCCAGAAATATTCAGATACTGCCTGTGTTTTCCTCCGAACAGGGTACTAGTTCCTAATTACTGCTAGTTCCAGGTGGCTGTTCTCTTGTTTTGTGTTATTTTGTTTTTGATACATTTCTTTTTTTAGAGCAGTTTTAGGTTTATATAGGTTTATAGAGCAGATCTTACCCGGACTTCCTACAGACTCCTCTCTCCCCAACTCAGTGATGAACCAGTATCAATACATTGTTATCAACTTAAGTCCGTAGAAGGTTTACTGTTTGTGTTAACATGAGTTTTGACAAATGTTTAATGACATATGTCTACCACTACAGTACCCACCCTTCACACACACCTTCTTTGGCAAGCACTGATCTTTTTATTGTCTGTGTAGTTCTGCCTTTTCCAGAATGTTATTTAGTTGGGATTTAATAGTACAAAGTCTTTTCAAACTGTCTTCTTTCACTAAGCAGTATGCATTTAAGCTTGCTCCATGTCTTTTTGTGGCTTAAATAGCTTGTTTCTTTTTTATCCCCGAATAATACCCAGTTGTACACGTGCACTACAGTTTATCCATTCATCTTGGTTGCTTCCAAGTTTTGGCACTGTGAAAAAGCTGCTATTAATATTTGTGTACTGGTTTTTCTGTGGACAAAAGATTTCAAGTCATTTGGGTAAATACCTAGAGGCACAATTACTGGATTGAATGGTAAGACTGTTGCATACCTTTGTAAGAAACTGCCACACTGTCTTGCAAAGTGGCTGTGCCATTTTGCATTCCTACCAATAATGAATGAGAGTTCCTGTTGCTCCACATTCTCAGCATTTGGTGTTGTCAGTTTTCTGGATTGTAGCCATTCTGACAGGTGTGTAGTGGTGTCTTATTTTAATTTGCAATTTCCTAATGGTATATGATGTGAAGCGTCTTTTCACATGCTTATTTACCATCTGTATATCTTTTTTGATAAGGTGTCTGTTTAGATCTTTGTTCATTTTTTAGTTGTTTGTTTTTTTTTTGTTTTAATGGTTCTTTATGTATATTTTGAATATAAATTCTTTATCAGATATGTGCGTTGTAGATGTTTCTACAGATGTAGATGTTTCTCCCAGTCTGGCTTGTCTTCTCATTATTATAAGAGTGTCCTTTACAGACCAGTTTTTAATTTTAGAGGGGGGGGGAGGAGGGACAGAGGAAGAGAGAATCTTAAGCAGGCTCCATGCCCAGCACAGAGTCCCACATGGGGCTCAGTCTCACAACCCTGAGATTATGACCTGAGCTGAAATCAAGAGTTAGATCCTTAACCAACTGAGCCACCCAGGCGCCCCGCAGACTGGTTTTTAATTTTAATGAAGCCCAACTTACTAATTTTTTTTTTTCATGTATCATGCTTTTGATGTTGTCTCTAAAAACTTACTGCTAAACCAAAGTCATATAGATTTTCTCTGATGTTCTTAGAGTTTTATAGTTTTTCATTTTGCATTTAAATCCATGATAGATTTTTTTTTTTAAAGATTCTATTTATTTATTTGACAGAGAGATCACAAGTAGGCAGAGAGGCACTCAGAGAGAGGGGGGGAAGCAGGCTCCCCGCTGAGCAGAGAGCCCAATGCAGGGCTCAATCCCAGGACCCTGAGATCATGACATGAGCCAAAGGCAGAGGCTTAACCCACTTAGCCACCCAGGCTCCCCAAATCTGTGATAGATTTTGAGTATAATTTTTGTGAAGGTATAAGGTCAGTGATAGGATCACATGATTTTTATTTTCTTCTTTAGCTTGTTGATGTGATGAATTGCCTTGATTGACTTTTGAGTGTCCAACCAGTCTTGCATACATAGAATATATTCCACTGGTCACGGTGTATAATTCTTTTCAAACATTATTGGAAATTGTTTGCTAATACCTTGTTGAGGATCTTTGCATCTCTCTCTATGAGAGATACTGGTTCATAGTTTTTCTTTCTTGCTGTATCTTTTTTTTAAAGATTTCATTTATTCATTTGAGGGAGAAGGAACATGAGCTGCGGGGCAGGGAGGGAGAGAAACAAGCAGACTCCCCACTGAGTGTGAAGCCCAGCGTGGGGCTCAATCCCAGGACCCTGAGATTGTGACTTGAACTGAAGTCAGATGCTTAACCAACTGAGCTACCCAGGCACCGCTTTCTTGCTGTATCCTTATCTGGTTTTGGTATGAGGTTAACGTTGGCCTCATAGAATATATTAGAAAGTGTTCCCTTTGCTTCTATTTCTTGGAACAGATTGTAGAGAACTGGTATCATTTCTCCAAATATTTAAATATTTGGTAGAATGCACCAGTGAAACCATCTGGGCTTGTTGCTTTCTGTGTTTGGATGATTGTTAATTGTTGATTTGACTCCTTTATTAGACATAGGCCTATTCAGATTATCTATTTCTTGTGTGAGTTTTGATAGATTGTGTCTTTCAAGGACTTAGTCTGTTTTATCTAAATTGTAAAATTTGTGGTATAGAGTTCTTTATATTCTTTTAATGTCCAGTAGGTCAGAAGTGATGGTCACTCTTTCATTTCTAATATTAGTACAGGTTTGGTTCTAGATATTGTGGGTTTGGTTCTAGACCACCACAATAAAGCCAGTCAAATAAATTGGTTGGTTTCCCAGTGCATATAAAAATTATGTTTATACTGTACTGTGGTCTGTTAAGTGTACAACAGCATAATATCTAAAAAAACAATACCTTAATTTAAAAGTATTGCTTAAAAAAATGCTAACCATCATGGGAACTTTCAGTGAGTTGTAATCTTTTTGCTGGGGGACGGTTTTGCCTCGATGTTGATGGCTGCGGAATGATCGGGGAGTGGCTACTGAAGGTTGGGGTGGCTGTGGCGAGTTCTTAAAATAAGGCAACAGTGAAGCCTGCCACGTCAATTAACGCTTTCACAAATGATTTCTCCGCGGCAGGTAGTGCTGTTTGATAGCATTGATAGTAGAACTGCTTTCAAAATTGAAGTCAATACTTCAATCCCTGCTGCTCCTTTGTCAACTTAGTTTATGTAATATTCTAAATCCTTTGTTGTCATTTCAACAGTCTTCACAGCATCTTCCCCAGGAGTAAATTCCATCTAAAGAAATCACTCTTTGCTCATTCACAAGAAGCAGATCCTCATCCGTTCAAATTTTATCACAAGATTGCAGCAATTCAGTCCCACCTTCACGTTCCACTCGTGATTCCACTTCTCTCACTGTCTCCACCACATCTTCAGTGACTTCTTCCACCGAAGTCTTAAACCCTCAAAGTCATTCATGAGGGTTGGAATCAACTTCTTCCAAGCTATTAATAATATTTTGATGTTTTCCCATGCATCACAAATGTTCTTAATGGTATCTAAGAGGGTGAATCCTTTCCAGAGGCTTTCAATTTACTTTGCCCAGATCCATTAAAGGAATCACTCTTTATGGCAGTGATGACCTTATGAAATATATTTCTTAAATGATAAGACTTGAAAGTTGAAATGACTGCTTGATCCATGGGCTACCAAATGGATGTTGGGCTAGCAGGCAGGAAAACAGCATTAATCTCATGGTACCTCTCAGAGTTCCTGGGAAACCAGATGCCTTGTCAAGGAACAGTAATATTTTGAAAGGAACCTTTTTCTCTGAGCAGTAGATCTCAACAGTAGGCTTAAAATATTCAGTAAACCATAGTGTAAATAGATGTGCTGTCATCCAGGCTTTGTTGTTGCATTTACAGAACACAAGCAGAATTGACTTAGCATAATTCTTAAGGTCCTTAGGATTTTGGGAATGGTAAATGAGCATAAACTTCAACATAGTTACCAGCTGCATTATCCCCTGACAAGAGAGTCAGCCTGTCCTTTGAAGCTTTGAAGCCAGGGATTGACATCTCCTCTTTAGCTATGAAGATGCTGAAAGTCCTAAATGGCATCTTTCTTCTAATATTAGGCTATTTCGTCTACACTGAAAATCTGTTGTTTAGCAAAGCCACCTTCATGAATGATCTGCCAGATCTTCTGGATAACTTGCTCAGCTTCTGTATCAGCACTTGTATTTCTACATCACTGTGTACTTTTATGTTACGGAAACAGCTTCTTTGCTTAAACTTCATGAGCAAGCCCATGCTAGCTTCAGACTTTTCTTCTGCAGCTTCCTCACCTCTCAGCCTTCATGGGCTTGGAGAGAGTTAGGGCTTTTCTCTGGATTGGGCTTTTGCTTAGGGGAATGTTGTGGCTAGTTTGATCTTCTATCCAGACCACTAAAACTGTCTTCATATCAGCAATCAGATTGTTCTGCTTTCTTATTTGTGTGTTCACTGGAGTGGTACTTTTAATTTTCTTCAAGAACCTTTCCTTTGCATTCACCACTTAGCTAACTGTTTTGGTGCAGGAGGGTCTCACTTTCAGCCTATCTTGGCTTTTGACATGCCTTCCTCACTAAACTTAATCACATCTGGTTTTGATTTAAAGTGGGAGATGTGTGGATCTTCTTTTCACTTGAACACTTTAAGGCCATTATAGGGTTATTAATTAGCCTAATTTCAATATTGTGTATCTCAGGGTATAGGGAAGCCTGAGGAGAGGAAGTAAAGCAGGGGAGCTGTTGGATCGTGGACTAGTGAGAGCACAACATTTATTAAGTTTGCATTCTTATATGGGTGAGGTTCATGGTGCCCCAGCACAATTATAATAGTAACATCAAACATCATTGGTCACAGATCACCACAACAAATATAATGAGAGTTTGAATAATTTTGAGAGTCACTAAAATGTGACAAAGTGAGCAATGTCAATGTCACAATTGACACAATGTCACAATTGAAAATGTCACAAAGTGAGCAGATGCTGTTGGAAAACGGCACCAATAGACTTACTTCACATGGGGTTGTCACAGACCTTCCAATTTATAAAAAATGCAATATCTGGAAAGTGTGATAAAGCAGAGCATAATAGGGCGCCTGGGTGGCTCAGTGGGTTTAAGCCTCTGCCTTCGGCTCAGGTCATGATCTCAGGGTCCTGGGATTGAGTCCCGCGTCAGGCTCTCTGCTCAGTGGGGAGCCTGCTTCCCGCCCCCCCCTTCTCTGCCTGCCTCTCTGCCTACTTGTGATCCCTCCCTCTCTCTCAAATGAATAAATAAAATCTTAAAAAAAAAAAAAAAAAAGCAGAGCATAATAAAACAAGTTATTCCTATGATTTGTGTCTTCTCTCTTTTTCTCTAGGGTAGCCCAGCTGGAGGTTTACCAGGAGTATTTTAAAGAGCTAGCTTTTTATTTCATTGACTTTCCTTTATTGTATTCCTGTTTTCATTTGTTTATGCTCTAATTTTTATTAGTTCTTTTCTTCTGCTTGCTTTAGTTTAAATTGTTCTCTCTCTGTTTCCAAATTGAGAGCTCAGATTATTGACTTTACATCTTTCTTTTCTAATATACACATTGAATGCCCTAAATTTCCCTCTAAGTACTGCTTTTGCTGCATTGCACAAATTTTGGTGTGTTGTATTTTCATTCAAATATTTTTACATTTCTCTTGATTTCCTCTTTGACCCATGTGTTATTTAGAAGTATGTTGTTTCATCTCCAAATATATTGGGATTTTTTCCAGCTAGCTTCCTATTACTGATTTTCGGTTTAGTCTGATTTTTAATCCCATTGTGGTCTGGGGAGGCGTTCTTTGTGTGATTTCCATTCTTTTAAATTTGTTGAGGTATGTTTTATGACCCAGAATGTGGTATGTTCTAGCGAATGCTTTGTGCGAGCTTAAAGAGAATGCGTGTGTAATGAGCACTGGGTGTGATACACAACTAATGAATCGTTGAACACTACATCAAAAACTAAGGATGTACTATATGTTGGCTAATTGAACATTAAAAAAAAATGTGCATTCTGCTGTTACGTGAAGTATTCTGTCGGTTAGAACCAGTTGATTGATGGTGCTGTTCAGTTCCGTTATCCTGCTGCTATTCTGCTGGCTGGGTCTGTCAGGTACGGAGAGAGAGTCCTGAAGTCTCCAGCCAGTCTAGGGGGCTCATCTGCTTCCTCAGGCATTTCAGCTCTCTCTCAGGGGCGCATGCACATGAAGTATTGCTATGGCTTCTGGGAGAATTGATTCCTTTATCCCAGTGTTACACCCCTCTTTATCCTGGATAACTTTTTGTCTTGAAGTCTGCTCTTAATGAAATTACTATAGCTATTTTAGCTTTCTTTTGGGGTTAGTGTTAGCTTGGCATATCTTCTCCATCCCTTTACTGTTAATATTATATGTGTCTTTATATTTTAAAAGTGGCTTTTTTGTAAACAGAATATACTTGGGTCTTGTTGTCTCCTTTGCCGGTCTTTTAATTGGTACATTTAAACCATTTATATTTAAAATGATTAGTGACAGGGGCACCTGGGTGGCTCAGTGGGTTAAAGCCTCTGCCTTCGGCTCAGGTCATGATCTCAGGGTCCTGGGATCTAGCTCCGCATCGGGCTCTCTGCTCAGCAGGGAGCCTGCTTCCCCCTCTCTCTCTGCCTGCCTCTGCCTACTTGTGATCTCTCTCTCTGTCAAATAAATAAATAAAAATCTTTAAAAAATAAAATGATTAGTGACATGATGGGATTAATATCACCCTACTTGTAATTGGTTTGTATTCTTTGCACTTGTTCATTTTCTTTTTAAAAAATCTTCCCCATATTCTGCTCTTTCTGGTTTTAATTGAGCATTTTATGTTCCATTATCTTTCCTCTCTTAGCATATTGATTATACTTTAAAAAAAAAAACATTTTTCTAGTGGTTGCCCTCAGGTTTGGTAGTATATATTTACAACCAGTCTAGGTCCACTTTCAGATTCCACCATACACTTCACGGGGGGGGGGGGGGGGGGCCCAGGTTCCTTGTGGCAGAGCATTACCATTCCTCCCTCCTTGTCCTCTGTAGCACTGTTGTCACTCATTGGACTTAATCCACAAGCTGGAACCACTCCATACGTTGTTGCTATTATTACTTTGAATAAAGAGTTATCTATTATATTAATTAAGAATAAGAAATACAAGGTTTGATTACCTTCATTTATTCCTTCTGTAATGCTCTTCATTTCTGTCAACCTGAAAAGTAAAATAGCCAGCTAGTGGACCAGCAAAATTAGTTTGAGAATTGCAATTTGGGGTGTGCAAACTATGAGAAACCATAGGCAAGTGCAGAAAACAAAGGACAGGAGCTTGCTTTTATAGAGGAAAGGAGGAAGTTAGGGGCTGTTTGGAATGAAAGCCCATTGGAGGAGGGAGAGAGTTCAGGGTTGTGGGGACTTCTCATGGCTGAGCTGTTGCTGGGCAGAAGGACATCTTTCCTCCTCCTGGGGTAGTAAGCTGCTTCCTGTTGGGAAATGCAAACATACTGCCTTTTTCTTGCTGAGGTCTGTAGCTGGTACAAGTGCTGGTGCACACGAACTCCCCCTTCAGGGCTTTCTGACTCCCTTTGAAATGAGGATTCTTTTGTTCATTTTCATTTCTTTATGTAGATCCAAGTTTCTGGCCTATATGATTTTCTCTGGAAGAACCTCAAACTTCGGTTTTCCTCTGATGTCCTTGTCTTTTTATTCCCTCTACCCCCTCTTGTCTTTAGGTTTCCTTCAAATTAAGTCAGAAGTAAACCCTGTTGATGGGTGATATAAATAGTAATTGAGGAGGGGGATGATTCTATAATTTTAGATTTAAATCTCCATTTTTTGTTCTGTGGGGTGTTCTTGGTTTTTAGTGGGTCAACAGTACCTAGGATATGACCTTCAGAAGAGTTTCTTAGCCTTTGTGTCCCCCCCGGCCCCCCCTTACTTGAGACATGAAGGCTAGAGGGCTGGATTTAGCTAATTGTCCTTCTTCAGGTCAGATAAGGCTTTAGTAAAACAGTTTCTCTTGAGGGCTAGCCTTCCTTGTACGGGACAAAACAAGAACAAAGCAACAGCTGGGAGTATTTCAGAATGGTTATTTTCCCCCTTCCCTGCCAGAAGCCCCAGGGGGATTTTCTCCAGTCTTCATAGTAAGAACTTGGTGAGGGCTTCTAGCGGTAATAGTCATGAAAGTGTGAGATTCCCCTGTAAGACTGAGCACCCTGGAGTTTTTAACTCAAGCTGCTCCAGGATGAGCCTCCAGCAACCATCAGTTACAGTTGAAAAGTTTCTAGCAGTACTGGGCCCCAGTGTTGGTTTCTGCTGCCAGTAGACTATGATTCTCCATATTGCCGGTCTCTGGTTTTCAGGGTAGATCTTTACCTGTGAACATAATTCTCTAATGAATCTAAGAAGCACTGTTGTTTTTCAATTTGTTTAGCTTGTTTCTTGATGTGAGTAAGAGAGTGATGATTTCAAGCTTTTTACACGTTGGAGCAGAAACCAGAAGTACCCTCAGCAGTTCATTTCTAACCAACAGTGGTTGGTCAGATGTGTCTGTTCTCTAATGGGTCATTCCTGATACAGTGTAACTATAGATTGTCAGTACTTAACACTGAGGTGCCAAGTATTTTCTTTAATAAAGGGAAAGGCTATGAGGTGGAGGAAAGTAGAGTATACTGTGTGTGTTCTTTTTTGATAATAGGAGATGGACAGTTTCTCCTTTGGGGACCCTAGGAATGGGGGAAGAAACTTAAGAGGAGCACTGAGCTGAGTTTAGGAGAGGTAGGTGTCCATTTGTCTTTTTTTGTAAGTTTTAATTTGAGTTAATTTAAGTTTAAGATGTTTAATTCTGAAACATTTTAAACATATTAAAGATGTGAAAGAATACATAGATGTGTATATATGTAAGGAACAAAAAATGTTAAAACAAATGTGGTAACTAGTTCTAAGTTGACGCCTTGTATGTGGACTTTTTTTCCAGAAAACAAGTACTCACCCAAAAAGAAAGCCATATGGGTCTGTTGTTGGTTATCATGCGTTATTGAACTGATTTGCTACTCATGTCTGGATGCACACACCTTATCAGTCAGTATTTCTCTTCAGAGCACAGGAAAGCACTATATTCACCAACCCTGTGAAGTAGGTACTTATTTATCACCATGCAGCTGAGAATACCAATGCTCCATGAGGTAACCTGGAGAGAGGAGGTGAAGGAACTTAACCAGGGGCTTGTCTGGCACCATTGCATCTTCCTGCAGATGCTCTGACCTTTGCCCAATCTTTGTGCCCCTTAAGTTCTCTCTGGGTGATTACAGTCCAGAGCACCTCACTTTCTGAAAACACTTCCAGTCTTTTTGCTTTCATAGCACCCAGTTCTTTTCCAGCCTCCTTGACCAGCCTTTCATCTTCACGAGTTGTTCTTTCTAAACATCTTGTGTTCTGTCGCTGAGATCAGCAGTAGCTCCTGGCCTTTTACTACAAAAGAACAATGTCCTTTGGGCAACCTATTCTAGGCCGATATATAAAAGTTCATTTGTTCTGTGTCTAAAGGGACTCCACTCCTCTCCAAGAGGGAAAAAATGTTTAGATTTGTAGCTACAACTTCTGTTGGGCTCAGAGAACACAACATACTTCTTCATCAACCAGCACGGGATTGACTACCAAAGGAAGATGAAATCATTTTCTTCTTCAAAAATAAATAAATAAATTTAATATTGGCTGAAGAATTGCTAGGAAATAAACCTGTATCAGAAACCCTAAAAGGGGATGAATGGTCAGGAACACAAGATCTTACTTCTGAAATGCCAGGTCTTTGTGATTAGATTCAGGTGGTACATTCTCTGCTAGAATGCTGTCTAAGTCATTTTGTGTCCTGTGAGTATTAAATCTGGGCATAAAGTGTTCATCTGCCTCTCATTTGTGACACTAATTTTGATTTCCCAGTGAAGGGTTTGTCTGATTTCTCCACTATAAAGTTAATATTTTTTTTCTACTGCTGCTACTAATAAGCTATCGAGGGGGGGGGGGGCACTTTCAGACTATGCAAATATCTTATTCCTCATCAACATTTGTTCATTAGATTTAGCATCTATTGATGAATTTTGCCCGGGCCAGTGTTTACTTGTTGCTGAGTGATGATTTTCTAACTCTAACACTCCCTCTGTGTTTACCAGTCGGCACTTGGCATTTTACTTTTAGCAGGAACCCTGCTTTCTTGCCTCTTTATTGTCGTGGAACCCTGCTTTCTTGCCTCTTTATTGTCGTGGACCCATGGATTCCAAGATTTTTTTCAATGATTTATAACTTACTGCTGTCTTTAATTACTTTGGTGCTCAAACTGTCCTGTGTTTGGCTAGTAGGAGCTCTTCAGGCTGACTCTCGTCCATTCATTCACTCATTCATTCATTCATTCATTTATTTTTGTGTGCTTCCTTACTTTCTTGCATAATGGTATGTTCCAGGCTCACTTTGTCTCTTCTCAGTTGTGGAATCAACAGCCATTTTTTTCTGAGGAGTGATACTTCCTTTTATAGTGGGGAATGATATTGGAAGGTAAAATTTGAATATTAGTTGTGCTCATTGCTATTGGGGTATCATCTTGGTCCTTTCAGCAGAGTTAGGAAATATATACATATATATAGTGTATACTGTAAACATACACAAAAACAGACCTGTGTGTGTGTGTGTGTGTGTGTGTGTGTGTGTATACACACGCGAATATATATGCATATATACACTTGGACATATAAAAATAAGCATATGCACTTACGTATTTTGGAAATGTGTGTGAACATTGGCTCCCAATAACCTTAACACATTTATATATTTTCTCAATCCAGGACACATCTAAAATAGTTCTGGAATTATTTAAAATTTTTATCAATTTAATATAACACTATATTAATTATACTTGAATTCAAAAAATAAAAAGAAAGTCTTGGGTGCCTGGGTGGCTCAGTGGGTTAAGCATCTGCCTTCGGCTCAGGTCATGATCCCAGGGTCCTGGGATGGAGTCCCACATTGGGCTCCCTGCTCAGTGGGGAGCCTGCTTCTCCCTGTCCCTCTGCCCCAACCCCCTGCTTGTGCTCTCTCTCTCTCTCTCTCCCTGTGTCAAACAAGTAAATAAAATCTTTAACCAAAAAAAATTATTTAAAAAATAAAAAAGTCCTGAAGAGATATTTGCACACTCCTGTTTTTATAGCAGCATTACTCACAATAGCCAAGAGGTGGAAAGAACTCAGGTGTCCATCAACATTTTTTTCCAAGTGATGAATGGATAAATAAAATGTGGAATATCCATACAAGGGGATATTATTCAGTCTTGAAAGGAAATTCTGACACATCCTGTAAGATGGATGAACCTTGAGGACATGGTACTAAGTAAACCAGTTACAAAAGGAAAAAATTGTATCAATTTATATTATATTACAAATTATTTAAATTAGATAAACTTAAGTATTATTAGAATTATAAAAAAAATATATTTTGGAATACCCCCCCAGAAAAAACCCACTAAAAGGAGTTCAGAATTTGTAGGTTTGCCATTCACCCTGTCTATTGATTTTTTTTTCCTGTGCTGAATATTGTGATAAAATGTTGTAGAGACTCAATTGTTATCTTCCTCTTAAGATTGTGAAGTTTTATTCTAGTAGGCATACTAGTGGATAACCCTGATTTGTAGAGGCTTAATTGTAGATTTTTTCTGGTGGTTCTATTTTGGTATTGCCCTTAGTCCTATCTTTTAGTCTTATTCCTAAGGTATTTCCCTACTGGATGTCAATGGGAAGCCTATGGTATTTACCAAGCCTTTCTCACTTGATGGGACTTGAATTCCCAACTCTGTATCCCCAATACCGTGTGTCTACTGAGAATCTCTGCTAAACTCCACATCCTTCTAGCTGCTGATTTTCTTGGAGTCTCACCCTATGCGTGTGCAATTTATGTGTTAGCCAAAGATTTGAGAGGAATTGATATACGGATTTTGGGTCTTCTTGCTCCGTTGTGTAATTTTATTCTACAATTTATCCATTCTAGTGTTGGTAGATGTTTGAGTTGTTTCTGGCTTGAAGATACGAATAAAGCTGCTATGAACATTCTTGTGCTTGTCTATTGATAAACAAATGTGCTCATTTCTCTTGGGAATATATCTAGGAGTAAAATTACTAGGTCACAGAGTAGGCAGATTTGTTTATCAGATACTGTCAGTTTTGCCTTTTATGGAATGTTTTATAAATGAAATCATACAATATGTAGCTTTTTAAGTCTGGCTTCTTTCTTTTACTATATTTCTGATATTTATCCATGTTGTTATGTCTGTCGGTAGTTACTTTCTTTTTATTATTGGATAGTATTCCATTAAATTCTTGAAATGAGTGTTTAGAGCATTGATTTTTTTTTTTCACTCATTCTTTTCTGATATGCATTTGAAGGCTATAAATCTTCTCGAACCACTGCTTTAGTTGCATCTTACGTGGTCTTATATACGATATTTATTATTTCATTTCAAAATAATTTTAACTTCTATTGTGATTTCTCTTTTGCCCTGTGGGTTATTTAAAAGTCTGTTTCTTCATTCCCAGTATATGGACATTTTCTGGTTACCTTTCTGTTAATGATTTCTAGTTTAATTTTGCTATGGTTAAAGAGCATGCTCAGTATGATTTCAGTCCTTTGAAATACAGTGAGCCTTTCTTTTGATCCCTTTTTAACATACTGTTTGCTTTAAAAATGAAGTTAGCAGATACTGTATTCTATATATGTTCACTAGATCAAGTGTATTTATCATTCAGGTCATCTATATCTGTAGTGATATTTTTGTCTTTCTGGTCTAATCATTTACTAAGAGAAGTTTATTGAAGTCTCCTATAATTATTACTGACTTACCTATTTCTTTATAATTCAGTTTTAGTTTAAATATGTCAAGACCATGTAAATGATGCATACAAATAAAATTTTCTATCTTCCAGATGAATTGAACTTTTTCCCATTATGAAATGATCATTTTTATATCTAATAATGTTTCTCACCCTCTTTGACTACTTTGCCTTGTTTGGTTTAAATAAACCTACATCAGCTTTCTTTTGGTTAGTATTTGCTATGTATCTTACTCCGTCCTTTTACTCTTTATCCCTGTATTTAAGGTATATCTCTTATAAGCAAAATATAATTGAGTGTTTTTTTTAATCCTAACAATCTTTGTCTTTTAATTGGATTATATAGTCCATTTACATTCAGTGTAATTACTTTTTGCTCTGTGTTCACTTCTTCAGTTAACCTCTTTTTAACTGGTTGTTTTTTCCTCTCTATTCACTTGATAGTTAGATGCTTTATTCTTTATTCTTTTCAAGACAACCCTAGTGGCATTTTTTATCAAAGTCAGATGTTACTTGGCACTTTCATCTCAGACTATGAAAGAACTTTGAAACACTATATAATTCTAATGTATAATTTCTGTTTGTCCCACTTGTTTTCATAGGATGGTATAAATCACAATCAGTGGTAGAATAATTACAGTCTCCATGCAAGACATTAATCAGAACTGTGGTACTATCATTGGCTAAGTCAGAAGCTAGGCATCTGGAGGAATATTGGATGAAATACTTACCCTATCACTTTTTTTTTTTTTTTTTTTTGCGTTATCCCTTCATGCATGTTGTTTACTGATATAGTACTGACGCTGACCAGAGGAGAGCACCTCTGACTGCATCTAGGGACTGTGGGTAGGCAGCTACTGAGGGCTATTCTTAGAGGCGGGCAAAGCCTTTCAAGTTTAGTCACATGTTCATGGTTACTAATCTGCCTCTGTACTAATTCAGTGCTGGTGACTCTAATCTGTAGGATACATACTTGTGTATTTAACATATCCCATTTGCGTGTAGTTTGTTTTTGCTTCCATTATTATTTTCTCCTCATCACATTTGATATTTTGAGAAACATCAGAAAAAAATATATCCTTTTTCTAACTACATTTTTGGTCAGGTTTACTTTAATTCATAGAGTATAACTTTAGGTCCACAGTAGGTTGGCTTCCACCCTGTCATTTTTTTGTCTGATTCCACTCAAAGTTACACGGAGGAAGTAGTGTGTGACTCAGTCAATGCTCTGTGCTTTCTGGAAATACAGTATTCTGATTATCCATGATCTAATATAAATGAAAATATGTATGCCTACATACTTAGCACCTGTTCTGTGCTATTCATGTCCATTAATAATCTCCATTTGGTTTCTCTAAATTTATACCATGAATCGATGAAGAATTATCTAGTAGAAAATATATTAATAGTCCGATGACTATACTTCAAATGAAAAGTTTCTATGTGTTCTTACCAGTAATACTCTCTAATTTTATTTAGCTTTTTAAACATCCATTCTGCTTATTGACTAAATGCATCTCTTTATATAGTATTGTCCAAATTTTTGGACATATTTGTTCATAGCTCCTAAAATTGGAGTGATATCACTATCAGCTATTTGTATGAATTTTAGGGAAAAACTGATGGTAGACATTGACTTTTAGCAATGTCAAGTTCATGAGTTTGAAATATGTATATATTTAAATTTATTTAATATAGCCATTTAAGAATGTAATTTACTCAGACTGAGTCATATTACTGTACTTACTACGTGTTTCTTCCCAGAATGTTTACTCAGAACCTAAAAGGGAAAAAGGAAATGGTTGATCCAGTACATACAGTGCTATGATTTCTGAGACCAGCACGTTGGTTCCTGTTTGGGTGTGTATCTAGTTCTGCTCCATTAGAATCTGGGCTGTGCTCCACCCTCTCCTTGAAAAAATTTTTTTCTTCTCAAATGTAATTTATGAAAAATTCGGTTACAGGACTAGAAGTAAATAAACGTGTGTGATGCCACATTTTAGACATAAAGTCACACTTGCTATATTTAAGAATAAACTTCTGTAGATTGAACATAAAGGCTGTTTTCATTTTCTGTTTCAAGATATACTTTGGCCATAATCACAGTAAAGATGTTTTCTAACCCTTCTTTTGACCGAGGACTGCTGCTGCTGCTATAAAGTCAGCATTTAAATTCCACGAACTGTGAGGGACAGGAATAACAAGGATAAGGTCAGGTGTTCCGTTCCTGCCCGCAGAGTGAATGGGCTGTTTCAGTGAGCCTTTCCACCCAGCTGCCTGAAAGGAGAAAACCACCGGGCGGGAGGGGCCTCAGGGCCTGACCACCAGGTTCAGCCGTGCTGGCTTTCACCAGAGAGCCGCACTATCTATCCCGTGCTTTTGTTTTGGCAACATGCTTCCCAGAGATCCACATTATACAAGGTTGTAGTGATAAAGTTCATGACGGTTTGGGGCGGGGCGGGGGGGGGGGGGGGGGAAGGAAGGAATGCCTTGAATGTAGCCTGAATTACTCTGATTTAAGCACAATTATTTTTAGACTTTTTAAAAAAAGTAGATCTGACTTGCCAAGAATGGAGTGCATTATTTTCAAGTAATTGAAGTGGGGGTTTTTGTTGCTGTTGTTTTTCATCTCCAGCCAGGAGTTATTTATGAGTTTAAAATGGATGTGAAAGTAACTCAGACTATTTCAGTATCTGAAATCACTAAATGAGAAAATGACATATTAATATAATTATATTCTTGGTCATGTGAAGGCTTCCTTTGTGAAGAACTCTGATTGGTTTCATGTTGAGCTTTAGGAGAACTTAATTATGGGAGAAATGAAGTCAGTGTCATTAAGGATGGAGAGTGGGTATCTTGATAACTTGGTGTGGCGGGAGTGAGTGCTGGGGATGTGTCTGCCCTCACTCTCAGGTTTATCCAGCAGGCTATTCTGTTAGAGGTTCCTAGAATCACAGGCTGCTTAGGGACTTATAAGTTATGTACCTATAACCTTATGAGAGTTTCTGTCCCCACCATGCCGTGGTTATTTTAAGCAGCATTGTTCACAGTGGGCTTCTTGCTGAGGAGTTGGTTTATCTGGGACACCATGGGAGCTGGGGGAATGACCTGGAACAGTTGATTTTGAGGATCCATGGCACCCCTGAGGAAGAGGGTCTGGAAGAGAACAAACTGGGAATCAAGAGAAATGATAAGAGCTTGAGGGGCAAGACCTAAGAGATCCAAGTGGTGGGTTTGAATGTATTGGTGGGGGACAGACTAGGGAGACTCTCCCCCACCCCTCATGGGACAGATGATTGGGCTCACAGAGACTTCACAAGTCATTCCCACATACGTTCTCTCCCCGGCAGGGAAGGGCTGGCACATCTGTTCCCCAAGGAAGCAGGATGAGTAAGGAGCTTGATTTCACCCTAGACGCTGGCCCAAGTGATGACACACATCCACAAGGGAATGAGTCTTCGTTGTTGAGTGTGACATATGGGTGAAGTGTCAACCCCATGTGACTGGCTGTGAGCTGGCAGCCAAGAGCTGGGATTGGAGAATATGGGGTGAATTCACTTTTAGACATGTTGAATGTGAGGTACCTAATGAGATATCCACGTGGACATGTTCAGGAAGGGGCTGAATTTCTTAGTCTGAAGATGGGGTAGGGGGACTAGACTGGCCGTTTGAGAGTCACATGTCTTTTTTTGTTTTTTTGTTTTTATTTATTTATAAGACAGAGAGAGCGAGAGGAGGAACTCAAGCAGGGGAAGTGGAAGAGAGAGAAGCAGGCTTCCCGACGAGCAGGGAGCCCGATATGGGGCTCGATCCCAGGACCCTGGGATCATGGCCTGAGCTGAAGGAAGAAACTTAACAACTGAGCCACCCAGGCTCCCCAAGAATCATGTGTCTTAACTCTTTCTAAAATAGGGCACTATAGTATCATTTGTGTAAAGGTGATAGCTGAAGTCACAGTCTAGTTGGTATTCTTTCTCTTTCCCCCGTATCTACCACGGTCTTAATTTTAATTCTCCTTCATCTGTAGCCTTTCAGTTTACTCAAGGAATTCCTACCAAACTGGGAGGATCTACCCAACACATTTTGTTACACGTATGGTCTGGTGGTGGTTCCAAATGATGGTGTTTGAACACATATGGTCTGGTGGTTGTTCCAAATGATGCTGTCTTTTCCAGTTCTTAGGTATCAGACCCATTTGGTTCCTGTAGATAAGTGAACAGGGAGAGGCTCTTGTTCACCTTTATCACAGTTTAGTAGCAGAGATGCATCACACTGCCTCAAACTGCAAGAGATGTACTTTGCAAATCAAGTGGTTGTCTTCCTGCTTTTGGAGTAAAGCTCAATTCTGGAACATTCTCCATGTGACTGTACTTGTTTCAAAGAATTGACGTAGTCCCTGGAGATACGAGGCAAGCACTGTCCTTGCTGCATTTTCTCATGGTATTAATATTTTCCAAAATGATACAAGAACTAATATGAGAAAAAATAACCTTTATCTTTTATGCCTGACAGATAATCAGATTACTCTGGGGATTAGATAAAAATAAGTCATTTGTTCCTATAGTTAGTTACTATAATGACCATGATAATCTTGCATAAGAGAATTTAAAAATTAAATCAGATAAATAAGATTCAGCTTAGAGAATGAGAAAATATAGAAAGCATGATGTGAATTTGAACACAAAGTTGGCATTCTTTGGATGAACAGTGTTGTAGAGTAAGTTTGCTAGGGCCTCTGTCCCTCTGGCACCAACCCTGCCATGGTCACGCAGTCGGTGTTTCCGACATGCCAGGGGCCTGATGCTTCCAGGCACCAGAGACCTGTATTTAATAAATACAGTGACTTTTCCCCTTAACATCTGGTTTTGTTCACAGGCCATGTTCTCATAGAGATTTCAAGTGCCCACAAGAAACTCAATGAGAGTCTTGATGAAAATGTATGTAAACTATTTTTATACTTATAAAATAAATTTTATTTCTAAACTTTATGTAGCTTAATGTCTCAAATCTGGTGTGACTTTTTAATTCCTTTTGTTAACAGTTCAGAAAATTCCACAAAGAAATTATACATGAGCTGGAGAAGAAGACGGAACTTGATGTAAAATACATGAATGTGAGTACATGGTTTTCTCCACCTCCATGGTTGGAGGTGGGTATGGAGCATGGGGGCCTGGCATTCTGGGAGGTTGTACTCGCCCAATCCCTGAGCTGGAGGAGAACTTTCTCTCACTGTTTATCCAGCAGCAGAAAACATGGACAGAGCTTAGTGTTGAGTACAGATAGCATGAAACTGACAAGGTCCCTTGGAGCTGGGTGCCCTGTTTGCTTTAACACCTGGGATCTTTATTAAAAAGCAGAGAGGAAAATACTGCAAGGAATCCTCCTGCTTCTAGAAAGCATTGTTTTCAAAGAACACGTGTATGGGGACAACATCTGCATCTGTATTAGTGCAGCTGCAGCTGTTGTTTTCACAAATCAGCACTTCAGGATGTGAGATACGGGTGGCAGAACACCATCTAGGTCTCCCTGGGATTCTCAGGTCCATGCATCAGAGACTGCTTCTGTGTGGTGTCCCTTGCCTGTCACTGGGTATTGATGACTCCAGCAGTTTTCTCCTTCTGCCTGACCCTCCAGTCCTGCTACATGGCTCATTCCATCTCCCTTATCTGCTATGGAATAGCTGCTTTCTTTGCCATTCAAAGTCCCCTTCTCACCAAGACCCCCACGCGGTGGTAAGTGGTGTAGTTACCCTGAAATCACCCACCGCCCCTGTGTTCGTGTGCTCTGTGTACTCTGGAGGAAGGCGGCAGGACCATCAACAATGGCTGAGGGGGATTTAACGGCAAGCATTTTCCATACATTATCAGATTTTTATCCCTACGGAAGCTCCATAATGTAGCTACTCTTATCCTCACTGTACGGATTAAAGGGAAAACATGAATTTTAGAGAAATTAAGTAGTTGCTGAGATCACACAGGAAGTGAAGGATTTCACCAGAATTCTAACCCAGGTCTGTGAAGCTCCAAAAACACTTTGCTACGCAGCACCCAAAATAATCTGAAAGTCTTGCTCTTGTTCATTCTGTTTTTTAAAATTATAAGTCATGAAACAGGAGCATGTGACTTAATATTGTTTTTTTATTCACTAAAGCACTTAACACTCAGTGTCCTAAAAAATTTGAGAAAACAAGGAATAAAAGAAAAGACATTCTTGTCTTCTAAGAGCTGCCCTTGGGGTCAGTAGCCCCTTGTATGAACAGGGGACTTTAGGTCCGACAAAGCTACATGTTGAAGGGAGGGAGCAGTAGGAGGTGAGGGTGTACAGTGGAAATGTTAGCCAAAGTAACTGCCCAACAGTTGAGATGGCGCTGCAGTCAAATATGCACAATGTTGAACTTACAGGCAACTCTCAAAAGATACCAAACGGAACACAGGAGTAAATTAGATTCTCTGGAGAAATCTCAAGCTGAGCTGAAGAAGATCAGAAGGAAAAGTCAAGGAGGACGAAATGCACTCAAATACGAACACAAAGAAATTGAGGTGAACTTTTCAGCACTATTTTATTTTGTTCTTGACAATTTGTACAATTTACAGGGATGCTTACTTAGCTCAGTCAGCCTATACTTCATCCACTCACAGCTGTGCTGCTATTGAAGTTAAAAATGAGCATTTTTGATTTGGTTTGAGCTGAAGGCTACAGAGTTTTCCAGAGTTAATAATTAGTAGCCTCCTAAAAACATTGGCATTTTCTCCTGATTTGGGGGTGGGAGAGTGTTGATAAGAGATGTTCCATGATTAGCATTACTCTCCCCATGTTACAGATGAAGAAAATGGGGCTTAGGCCAAGTCACGTGGTTGTTACTTAGAACTAGGGTTTAAATTTGAACTTTCTGGTTTCAAAACCCTTGATTTTCCAATAGAACACAATCTTATCCCTGAAATATGAAGTAATATTTTGTGCACATTGCCCAGCGCAGAATGTAAGGCCTTTGGCAACGTCCTTCCACACATGAGTCAGGGATCTTAATGAGAATGATGATACCTGCTCAGGTCAGGTTACAACTTTGTTATTTTATCTCATGTTTATCTGCATTTAGTGTTTACTCCATTTCAAAATAAACCAAGTGTAAAGATGGCACAAGGTAAATGTCTGGCTGTTTAGCTATTTGATTCCTCATGACATACTTGTATAATTATTATTTATTTTCCTAGTATGTAGAAACCGTTACGTCTCGCCAGAGCGAAATCCAGAAATTTATTGCAGATGGTTGCAAAGAGGCTCTACTTGAAGAGAAAAGGCGCTTCTGCTTTCTGGTCGACAAACACTGTAGCTTTGCAAATCATTTACATTATTATCATTTACAGGTGGGTTTGTGATAGCAAATTTTGTTGGATTATTAAGAATTTAACTTCATATTCAAACGCCCTTGGAATGCTTCACTTTCTATATGTGTCTCAATGTAAAGCAGTGGGCCTAGTTTGCCGACGAGAAGAGATGCCAAAAAAATACCTCTTGGCCCACTTGGATATGTAAACTTTCAGAAATGTGGATGAAATGGTTAAATATTGCTTATAAGATTAACTTAGTAGTATATATTTAGAATCTTTCATAAAATAATGCTTAATAATCGAGCATTAGTACTTTTTTTCTTTTCTCACCTATGAGTCAGCTTTTCTCAGACTCTCTTTGATGCATCCTCAGCATCAGTGTCTTAACCAGATCCATGCGATGAGTCCTAGGGGGCCCCAGGCCCACCCCACCTGGGTAGTTTGAGTGTTTGCCTTGGGAGTCCATGCACAGAGGTGTCCCTGGAAGTTCTGTCCCAGCCGCAGACCCATTCACAGCATCAGGACAGTTGTGGTTCCTTTTTCATTACTCTTCAAGGTGTTTCCTCGTGATCTCATCACCTGTGGAACTGGCTTTACTGCCCTCCTTCCAGCACACATAGTTGTGAGGTTTTACCCCCAGGAATCATTACAAAATATATGTTACTTTCCTTTCCTTTTTTTTTTATTATAAATTTTATGGGGCCTGTATAAGCATCTAAAACTAGCATTGAGCGAAGTCAGATATTCATTGTTATTTATAATAATTTAGGGAGTGCTCCATGGCAGAAGCTTCCTAAGAGCTTGAAAATAAGGCAACTTCCTCTTTCTCAGGGGAAAAAAACTTGGCCTTGTATGTACGCATCGGTCATATGTTACACAGTCCGTAAAGTTTTTGCAACTTTAAGGACCATTCATCTACCAAATCTAAAGCCCTAAGATCTAACATTGTTACAGGAAAAGAAAGAATTGCAGTATTGAGCACTTTGTACTCAGTTCAGCAGTGCCTGTTTCCATGGTGAGGGTGTCCTGCTGGGGCAGGGTCATAAGTCAAGTGACCCCGAAGCTCTTCCTGTGGCCCTAGCCCTGCCAGTGATGGGGTACTCACTCTGTCACAAGGCAACCTGGCCTGTTTGCAGAGAGCTCTAGTTGGTGGCAGACTCTTATGGTTAACTTTGTTACGCTTTTAGCATGAACGAAGTTACACTTTTTAGCATGAACGAAGTCCTCTTCTTTTCTCCATTGGAAGTCTCTTCCCCTCTCTGAAAACCGCTTCTGTGCCTTCCCTTTTTCTGGCTCCAGCATCCCAGTCCTTTCAGTGGCTCCTTGGACAACGCAGGCCCAAGCAATCAGCGTGTCAGGGCTACAGTCCGAGGCCATAGGTGGTTTGGGGTGAGGGTTTTGCCCTCTCTTAGGAGTGGGAAGAAGAAAGCACTGATCGGCATTTCTGGGGCCACTCAGGAAACAGTGGGGCTTTAATAAGCTTGCTCAACCCTTCCCTTTTCGTGTTTGAGCTCGTTCTGCGTCACTCTTCAACTCTGCCTTCACACCAAGGGAGAGGGCAAGCTCGTGTAGGACGGGGCCCACAGCTCTCGCAGCAAATAACACAGGGCTGAAGCCCATAGATGGTTAAATGCTCACTGAATTTGACACAGAGCTCTCACACTTCTGGTGGTAAGCCAGTAAAACATTATCACTAATATTTGACTTGACTTTTCTCAGCTCTTTGAACAGTACACGTTTGTGTTTTGTTGTATTTCTCTCTGATTCACAGTCTGCAGAATTACTCAATTCCAAGCTGCCCCGGTGGCAGGAAACCTGTGGTGACGCTACCAAAGTGCCCGAGAAGATCATGAATATGATCGAGGAAATAAGGACCCCAAGCTCTACCCCCGTGTCCGGGACGCCCCAGCCCTCACCGATGATTGAGAGAAGCAGCATGGTAGGGATGGGTTCTCTCCGAGATTTCAGTTGTGTATTTACTGATAGGACTTGGGCCAAATTTGCATGAAGGATGAAGGCCTTCAGTGGTGGCAGTCACAGGTCCTTCCCTCTTCTAGGGCCTCCTTTGTCTCACTCTGATCCCCTTACCTTCAGATTTGACATTAGCTGTGCAGTGCTCAGCTGTGTAGTGCTGTGTTCAACTGTGTAGTGCTGTGTTCAACTCTATTATCCTTGTTTTGGAAATGTTATTTTACTGTTTTTAATTGTAATGATTCTAACTTTGTAAGTTTATCCCCAGTGAAGGAAGCGTAGGGGTCTTAGACAATAATTAGCAAAACTCTGGTGCCATTCATCACAACATAAGGCACTTCAGAAAAAAATAGCCACCAAAGTATTCAAGGTAATGAAATCAAGCATTGTAGTTTGCCGCTCCTTGAACCTCGGCTTTATTACTTTTTGCAAACATGGAAATTTGGATCCTGTAGATAGTTTATACACATGGGTCCACCCTAACCTCTGAAATGAAAGCAAAGATGCTAAAGGCTGCTCGACAACCTACAGAATAGATCCATAACTGCATGGGGAATAAGAGAAGGTGCTGTCAGTGGGCCAGAAACACTGAAGGAGTATCAAAGAGAGAAAGGCAGGATCAGTGTGTGGAGAATCAAGAGAGAAGAAAATCTCAGCCCCGAGCACTTGCAGGGCAAGACTGCAAAGAGGGCAGAGCAGTGAGCTCAGAGCCAGCGGGTATAAGAGGGGGTGGAGAATGGCACATCGCGTTCCTGTATGTGGTCGGTTCTAGACGATTCGCATCCTCTAAGCTGGTCGGTTTCTTCCTCCTGTCCCACTTGTGCTAACCAGTAGGCAGCAGGGGCTTTTGTCCGCTGGCCGAAACTGTGTTTCTACAGAAGAGGCCAGGCACCCTCCTGGCTGTGTCTTCCCTGTCCCCACCCACCTCACTGCGGGTAGTCTGCAATAACGAGAATAGGCAAAATACAGACTGATAAATAGGCAAAAGAATAGGAAATGCTGTACAATACAGAGATGAACAGATAACCAGGAATCCCTGAACAAGGGAGGAAAACCAGTATCCTGAAAAGACACACTGAAAGAAGAAAATGGGAATAACCAATACTGGAGGCAACAGAGGCAGTAGGGCAGAGGAGAAATCTTTAGAAAGAAATGAAAAGATACTACGTCCCCAGGGGAAAATCAACTAAAGATTTTGGAAATTAAAAATGGATTATTATTCACAATTGAAATGCCTGGGATTTGCTTCAGCATATTCCAGGCACAGGGGAAGATGGGTGTAGCATATAAGAAACAATATTGGCCATGAATTCTTAATTGTTGAAGCTGGGTGTTGGGTACAGGGAGATTTATTATGCTGTTCTTTCTCCTTTATACATACTTGAAATTTTTCTAAAATAGCTTTTTAGAATTTTCCTTCCCCTTCCCTCCTTCCACAAAGAACATAAACAAGAAAACCCCCATATTAATGGACAGGCTCATTAACAGAATGGAACTGCTTAGAAAATTAATTCAAAGAGCTCTCCCAAAACACAGAACGAAAACGGAGAGGATGTAAACATAATGTTAGACAGGTTGGAGATACACAAGCCTTCTCCAAATCATCACCAGATGTCTAATGGGGATCTCAAATTCAACTTGTCTCAAACCAGATGACTGATTTTCTCACTCTAAACGGGCTCCTCCAGTCTTCCCCATCCAGAAGATGGCAGCTCCATCCTTCCAGTAGCTCCGGCACAAATGTGGACTTCTCTCCCTCTCTCTCTCCTCCCTCCCTCCTCCCCCCACCTCACAGCCAACCCCTGGGCATGCCCTGTCGTTTCCACCTTCACAGCATATCCAAGTCCAGGCACTTCTCACCCTCCACTGCCCTGACTATGGTCCCTGCAGAGATGACTGTAGTTGACTCTGCCTAGTCTTTAACACAGCAGCCACGGTGAGCCTGGACAAATGGAAAGAAACAAAACCTCCATATATTGTGGTCAAGTTGCAGAAGGGGATAGAGAGAAAATTCTAAAAACTTCTAGAGAGGGGGGAAAAATAGATAACTTACAAAGAAAAGAGAACTCCACTGGTACCAGATTTCTTGTTATCAAATAAGATGTTAGAAATCAGTGGGGCAAAGCACTCAAAATTCCTTGGGAAAGTTATTTTAAATGTAGAATCCTAGGGCACCTGGGTGGCTCAGTTGGTTAAGTATTGGCCATTGGCTCAGGTCATGACCCCAGGGTCCAGGATCCTGCTTCAAAGGGAGTCTGCTTCTCCCTCTGCCCCTCCTCCCACTCATTCTCTCAATCTCTCAAATAAAATCATCTCTAAAAAATAAAGAAATGTAGAATCCTAGCTAAGTAGCACCTAGGAGGGAGCCTAAAATCCATAGAGACAGAAAGTAAATTAGTGGTTGCCAGGAGGTGGCAGGAAATAGGGAGTAACTGCCTTTAAAAAAAAAAAATAAGACAAAAACGAGAAAAAGAGTGTGATATTCTTGAAATAATAATTCAGAATGGGGCATTACCATCCAACCAAGAGAACTTTGGGAAGAAAGTGGAATTTAAAGCATGTTAAAATAGCCCTGGGAATCTCTAATTCCATCGCTCTGTTACACTAATATTAAACTAATGAGGAATTTTTCACAGGTTGGGAAAGATTATGACACTCTTTCTAAATATTCGCCAAAGGTGCCCCCAGCTCCTTCAGCCAGAGCTTATACTAGTCCTTTGATCGATATGTTTAATAATCCAGCAACAGTTGGACAGAATTCAGAAAGGATAAAGAATTCAACAGGTGAGATATTTATTTTGATTTCTTTTAAAATACCTTTTTAGGGGTGCCTGGGTGCGGCAGGCAGTTGGGCATCCGACTCTTGGTTTTGGGTTGTGATCTTTGGCTTGGGTCGTGATCTCAGGGTCGTGGGATCGAGCCCCCAGTCATTCTCTGGGCTCAGTAGGAAGTTGGTTTGAGATTCTCTTTCCCTCTGCCCATCCCCCTGCTTGCACCCCCCCCCCCAAATAAATAAAGTCCTTAAAATTATCTTGGTTAAAAAATAAATAAAGCACCTTTTTAAATTTTTTTAATATTTTGGATAAATGTTACCCCGGGGTAGAGGTAAATAAACATATGTGGTAGCACACATTTAACATTGCTTTGTTGAAAAAAAATTTTTTTTTAAAGATTTTATTTATTTATTTGAGAGAGCATGAACAGGGATGAGGGGCAGAGGCAGAGGGAGCCTGATGCGGGGCTCAATCCCAGGACCCCAGGATCATGACCAGAGCTAAAAGCAGAAGCTTAACCGACTGAGCCACTCAGGCACCCCTGCCTTATTGAAACTTAGACTTCAAAGTCAATAAAGGTCTAGGTTTATTAGAAAACCATAAGACATTTTATAAGTGACACATTTCTTTGACAAATTCTAATTCCATGTACTGACTGAAGGTTATAGGAAGGAAACTTAAAATGGAAAGGTGTTACATTTTTAAAATGGGATATAATGTACAAAGAGTCTCATATTGTTTGCCATATTTGGTGGCAATTGTAGTGAAATTTCTTTTTCAATAAAACAAACTATAAAAGTTCACATGACAAAATTATGGTTATCGATCTTACCAGTAGGCTTAGTGTTTTTTATCATCTCTAACAGAGAACTTCATGCTTTCTGGACACTTAAGTTCTAACTGCTTAAATTTCTTAACTCTGTTGATGCTTTTTCAATAAACAGGATAAGTTACTGTTTGCAGAGATTTCAGGCGGCTTTGCTTAGGCTCCGCTCTGTGTAGACGGTCTTGGGCACCCAGAGACCCCTCTCTGTGTGGGGTATCTCACAGTCCCCTAGGGTATGAAAGTCCTGGCGATCCAGCCATGTGCTAGAGAGAGCCCACAGACTACAAGCATTTGCAGCTGCTGAGTGAGATCCAGAGATGAGAGTTTCAGAAGGGCAATTTTGTTTCTTTGGAGTGGTAAATATTAGCTGGTGCCAGAACTGAGACAGAAATGTATAGCAAGGCACGCTTCGCTTGGTGCAGTGACTGGAGTCAGGCCACCCACACTCCATGCTGGCCTGCTAGCTGAGATCCCGGTGAGTCACTGCGGACCGTAACCGATAACCATGCCTTTCCTCAGAAGCTGTGAAGCATTGAGAGTGTGGACTGGCACTTAGGGAGGGTTCAGTAAACATGCTGGTCCTCACCGCATCCCTGCTGCATTCCCAGGTGAGATGTTGAGCAGTTGCACAGCGAGAACATATGCATTTCCAGTCTCCTCTTGTTCTTAATGGGATTTGCGTTGATGCCCTACACTGCCTTGGGGTTCGTGTTGGGAGAGTAGGGCAAGGAAAGCATCAGACCCTCTAGTGATGCATCATTTTGCCTCTGATTAAATCAGAGTGCGGGTGAAGCTTGGCACGCACCATGTTCTCTCCGCCTGGAAAAGAGCATTTAGCCCCAAGGGTCCTCCTTGGTGGGAGACCCCAGGCTGTGGTTCTGCCTCTGCTCCTTGCATTCCCTGCCCATCCAGGCAAAGTCGAAGGTGCGGAAATACAGCGCACTCGGAGCAGCAGGAGGAGGAGTGCTGGCAGGCGAGAGTGGGTGGCTTTCCTGGAGTTTGCTTGTTTGAACCTGTTGTCAGTCCTTGAAAAGCGATCACTGCTGTGCTCATTTTCACCAGATTCTTCAGATGATCCCAGTTTACAGCGATCAGTTTCTGTTGCAACTGGACTAAACATGATGAAGAAGCAGAAAGTAAAAACCATTTTTCCACACACTGCTGGCGCCAACCAGACCTTGCTCAGCTTCGCCCAGGGAGACATCCTCACACTGCTCGTCCCTGAGGAGAAGGACGGCTGGCTTTATGGAGAGCATGACACCACCAAAGTGTAAGTTTCTGGGCAGGTGCTGTCCACACAGCGGTCAGGGCCGCCCAGTACTTCAGAGAGCTGTCCTGTCTCCTGTTAGTGTCAACTTGTCTTTGTGGTCACAGCATTTTTACCAAAGTTAGTTTAGTTATGCCTCTAGTTTACTTAATTGGAGTTACTCTGTCCCAGGCTATTTTTTCTGTATGTGTTTGTATGTCTGTGCATATATAGATGAATTTGATACTCGAACAGGTCATATGAAGTCACCTCTGAAAGTGGTTTAAATAATTCTTGTTTAAAAAAAAAAAAAACTTTGGATTTCTCAAGGATAATCTGCACATCAGGTGGATTTTGTTAAGACTGAGATCATAAATAGTTTAAATGCCAGCACCGTCATTTCAGCCATGAGTATGTGCACAGGCCTTACTGTAAGCTGGTTAAATTGGTTTTCTGGGTAGATTATTCAGCTATTAAATAAATGTGGAAAAAAGCCAAAAAGGTAATCCAAATAAAACTAATGCTGTATATAAAATACACATTGTGTGATGTGGTGAAAATGGACCAGTCTGCCCCTGAGCTGTCCCCGAGCCATTCCGTACCGTGCTTATCATTCACTTGTCAGCTGCCGACCCCACAACCAGGCCTTTTTTTTTCTCCTTCCTCACCTGTAGGAGGGGCTGGTTCCCAGCATCCTACACAAAGTTGCTGGAAGACGATGCAAAGGAGGCCATGAGCGTGCCCACACCAAGGTAGGACCTGACTGCGGCTCCCATTTCCCAGTGACAGAAAACTCACCTTTGATCTCATGTTTCTGGGCATATCAGAATTCTATCTAGATGTGTAGCAACCCCACAGGGAAACCTCCAGTTGTGTAGGAGAGTACAGAAGGAGGACCGTTACCCCACAGCTCTTCCCTTTGTGGTTTCTGCTGTGGGGACATGCCCCTAGACTCTGCTCCTCTCCCTCCTGTCAGCCCTCTGGAACCACTCACTGCCTCCCTCACCCCCGACCCCCACCCCCCACCAGGTCACTAAATCTAAGATGACCGTCATCGCCATTACTGCTTAGGAAGTGCCAAAGTGCCTTACACTGACTAGCTCGTTTAATTCTCATAACAACCTTATGAGGTAGGTCCCCACTTTAAAATTGAGGACACTGAGGCACAGAAAGGTGGAGCCAAGGCTGGAACCCAGGAAGGTCTTTTCCACGCCTAGCTATGAATATTTACATGTGTGTCAGCAGCTGTAGTTGGTTACCCCATGGGTCCTCAGAAGTGACACATCCAGGGGCTCCTGGGTGGCTCAGTTGGTTAAGCATCTGATTCTTGATTTCAGCTCAGGTCACGATCTCTCAGGGTCATGAGATTGAGCCCCGAGTCGGGCTCCCTGCAGGGCATGGAGTCTGCTTAGGATTCTCATTCTCTCTCTCTCTCCCCCTCTCCACCCCCACACCTCCCTCCTCTGCCCTTCCCCCCCAAGAAGGAAAGAAAGAAAGAAATGACACAGCCAAACTGCACTTCTCATCTTTACCCTAAATTGCCTCGTCCTCAGTGTTTCCCACCTCAGAGAAGCCCTCTAACCCATCCAGCTGTCCCTGCAGACCTTTGGGCACCACACTTGATGCCCCCTCCAAGTCCTGCTACGCGTCATCTGTGTGTCCTCATCCCTGGCAGAACAGCTCAACTGCCACCAGGCCAAGACGTAAAAACTACATATTGTATTATGATGTTAAAATGCTGAGGGTTTTCTGGTTTTTTTTCTTGGTTTGGTTTTGTTTTTCAAATCTGAAGTGCTCAACACTTTGCTAAGGCTTTTGCTGTAGTCTTCATTTTCTTATTGATCTTAAACTAATCAAGAGCTAGTTCTTTTTTTTTTTTTTAAAGATTTTATTTATTTGACAGAGAGAGAGAGATCACAAGCAGGCAGAGAGACAGGCAGAGAGAGAGGGGGAAGCAGGCTCCCTGCTAAGCAGAGAGCCCGATGCAGGACTCGATCCCAGGACCCTGAGATCATGACCCCAGCCGAAGGCAGAGGCTTTAACTCACTGAGCCACCCAGGTGCCCCAAGAGCTAGTTCTTAATTCAGTTTTTTGAGTGTACCTTTATAAACCAGTAAAAATGTCACAGTATTTTTTATACAGATGTATATTATGTGCACGCACGTCTTGTCACCTCCTCTCTCACACCCTATTTGATTGTTCATCTATTGTACTTCTGGCCCTAGGATATTTAGGATGTTTGAGATTCAGATGGCAAGATCTTATGTAACTTGTATTCTCCGCTTGTTGCTTGGTAGCCCGGCCCCAGTGAGAAGCATCAGCACGGTGAACTTATCTGAGAAAAGCAATGTCGTCATCCCCCCACCCGATTACTTGGAATGTTTGTCCCCGGGAGCGGCTGCAGATAAAAGAGCAGATGTTTCCAAAAGTACTTCTACCTTCAAAGCACCGGTGTCCAAGCCAGAAGCCACATCTCCTGTAAGGGTAACGTGCTGTGTACCCCGGCCCTGAATGGTGGTGATGTCCCCAGGGCCGGGCGGGGACTGGTGCACTCTCCTGTCTCTTCTTCATTCTCACCCTCTCACACAGCCGTTCAGCTCCCTTAACTTCAGTCCTTCTGTTTGTATTTTATCTGTAAATGTAGTTTGTCAGATGGTATCAGGTGTTCTCTCCTCACCTTTGGTCCTGGCAGCAGTCTGTCAGTCTCCTCGTCATTTTTTCTCCATTTTCTTCAATTTTTGTACCATTTCCTAAAGGAAGGCTTTAGGTTAAAAGTGGTAAATTTATCTTTGTGTTGTCAGAAAGTGCTTACTTTGCACCAGGTGCTGGGTAAACACCGTGCCATGTACGCTCTCTGTAATTTGAAACAACCCCGTAAAAAAGACCGTAGGGGCCACGGGCTCCCAGAGTCCCGTCATTCCTGTGGCACCTGTGTCTGCTGAGCGCTGGTCCCTGGTGTTTCTTTCAAGGTGTAGATAAACAGGACCAGTTTGTGGCTCTGTTGGAACTTACATTCTAGTGGTGGGAAGCAGACGATGAGAAATGAACAGTTAACACAGTGATGGAAGCTGTGCAGAGAATTAAAACAAGGTGAGATGACAGAGGGGGTGACAGCTCACATGGATGTCACCGGTGTGTGCGCAGGTGCTTATGAGGGTGCGCCCTGGCGTCCCCACCTGTGAAAGTGAGAGAAGGGGAGCAGCATTTGGTGGGGGAGGCACAGAGCCGGACAGTGAGGGGAGCGAGGCCTTGATCACTGGCATCCAGGGCAAGAGAGCTTTAGCCAGGGCGATTTCCCAAAGGGCCTGCACAGCCCAGGGCAGCACTCCCTGCGTTTTCTTGTTGATTTGGGCAGCGCATGACTGTGTCTGCACCCCTGAGGAGGGGACATTGAAACTGAGACCTGAATGGCAAGGAGCCCATCATGTAGGGGTCAAAGGGAGGAGATTCCAAGACACAAGGAGCAGGAAGGCGAGAAGAGCAGGCATGCTGTGTGGGGCCGGGAGCAGGGAAGGTAGTGAGCAAGAAGCCGTGGGCACAGGCAGAGGTGCGTACAGAGTGGCCAGTTCCTGCTTGAGGATAGTGACTCTCGGTGGGGAAGCGAGGGCATCAGCGGAGGGGGTGGGCAGAGAGCGCAAGTGTAAAGAAAGCGAATCTGTGAAACGGGTGTTCTGAAGAGTGAGAAGGCTTGTGTGCTATAGAATATGGGGGTAATGCTGATGCCCATTTACAGTTTGGGGTCATGATTTAAAACGAAGCCAGGCAGTGTGGTTGTTTCTCCAGCAACATGCAGCTGCTCCGGCTCAGACAAGAAGTACTGAACCAGGCGGGGGTTACCAGGTAGTGGTGCTGGGGGAGGAGCAGGGAGTTCCTGGTGTTTGCAAGGGTAGGATTGTGGTGTCCCAGACCCTGGCGTTCAGGCTGGACCGTGAACGGATCTGGAGGGTGGGAAAGGAGGCGCGGCGGGGAACCGAACCTCTGCAAGGCTGCACAGTTGCTCGAGTGCAGTGGGAAGGAGCCTAGGAGCTGAGGGTCAGAGTGGGCCGGGCTTCCCAGGGGCTGTGCTGCTGAGCTTCATGCCCAGGGGTGCATGATGGCCAGGCGGCCCCAGAGCGTGCCTCGCGTGTGCTTTTGCCAGCTTCCTCCCAGAAATACCCTGGGTACTGTTGGTGGTCCACGGGCAGTTGGTGCATTGATACTGGCTACTTTGGTTTTTATTTTATGGCTATTGTATGGTCCTTCCTGTAGTGCACAGAGAGGCATCTCCCTGCTTCTCATGGGATATGTGGGTCCACAGCTCTGCCCCCATCGTCAGTACTACTGGTGGCCTTTGTTCAGCTGGGAATGGTGCATGGGTGCAATCTCTGGATTATGTGGAATGGGAACTCCTAAAACGTGCCTTGCGTTTCGTTGTGAGCCTTCAGGTGTTTTGGAATATGCCTACCTCATCATAAACTGCAGCGGTGTGTTCTTATCAGGGAAATGCAAGGTTTTTCAGTCTCACTCAAAAATGTCTTTGGCTCGGGGCGCCTGAGTGGCTCAATAAGTTAAGTGTCTGCCTTTGGCTCAGGTCATGATCCTGGGGTCCTGGGATCGAGCCCCATGTCAGGCTCTGCACTCAGCAGGGAATCTGCTTCTCCCTCTTCCTCTCTCTCTGTGATCCATCAACGTCTTTGGCTTCTCAGATAAGCACACTATATGATACATTATTTGTACCTTTATCGTTCCAAGTTATTCCAGATACGTAACAATTATTTTCGAAAGAAAGACCCACAGCTGTTGAAAATGGAGCATTTCCATTCTGTCATCATGGAAGAAAAATTGCTTGGACGGACAAAGGTATCAAATGCTGTCTTATTAAATACCCTGGGACATTTTAAAACAATATTCAGACTCTTTGGAACTGATCTTAAGACATTTGAAAAGCATAAAAATTCCTTCGCTGGGGCAGGAAAAAAAAAAAAACCTTACAACTGCATGTCTCACAGTTTAGGATCCAGGGACCTGTCTTTAGTGCCTTCTCCTGTTTTTGTTTGATTTCCAGCTTTTTTTTTAGGGAAAAATTCATAATTTAAACATAATAAAAGTGGAAAGAATAATGTCTCTCAACCCCACCTTTCACAATTGTCAATTCATTTACTAACCTTTTTTATTAAAGATTTGTTTGAGAGAGCACACACATGTGTGCATACGATCAGGGGAGGGGCAGAGGGAGAGGGAGAAAGAATCCCAAGCAGACTCCAAGTTGAGCATGGAGCCTGAGGTGGGGCTCGATCCCACAACCCATGAGATCATGATCTGAACTGAAACCAAGAGTTGGATGTCTAACTGACTGTGCCGCCCAGGCGCCCCCAAGTCTCTTTTCGTCTTGCCCCTGGCCGCACCCACATCAATTGGATGCTAATTCCAGACTTTGTTATCTCATGTATAAATACCTTAAATATAATAATACCTTTTATTTTTACACGACCAAAATACCAATTATTATATCTTTAAAAATTGACAGTAATTGCTTGGTGTCATCAATCAATCACTTCAAATTTCTGATTGTCTTATTAAAAATTGAACAATATAGTTTGAATCTGGATCCAGGTCAGCTCCATACATTGTAATTGGTCACTGAGTCTCATGACGAGTGTTTTTTATCTAAGGTCCCCCCTGCTCTTTTTCCTTGTAACTTATCTGGAAGAACCAGGTTATTGGCCCTGGAGGGTGGCCCCAGGCTGGATTTCGCTGAATGCATCCACATGGTGTCCTTCACCGCATTCCCCTTTCTCCTATATTCTCTACCTGGATCAGAGTCAGTACTACTGTTTTGCTTCTTTGCCTATTTTGTTAGAGCATTTCATCGGTGATGGTTGCAAGTCCATCCAGAGGGACACATCTGTCTGGTTATCTCTTCTTTTGTGATATTAGCAGCTTCGATAATAACCACCTCATTCCATTACTTTAATGTTGTCTAATGTCTTTTAGGATAAAAGAATCTCGCCCCAAATCATCATTAACACTGAAATTGTAAGTGAAAACCCTGACATTTTAGGGCACCTGGGTGACTCAGTCATTTAGAGATCTGCGTTTAGCTCAGGTCATGATCCTAGGGTCCTGGGATTGAGCCCCACATCAGGCTCCCTGCTCAGCAGAGAGCCTGCTTCTCCCTCTCCCTCTGCCTTCCAATCCCCCTGCTTCTGTGCTCGCTCGCTCTCTCTGTGTCAAATAAATAAAATCTCTAAAAACACACACATACATTTTAGCCAACACAGTCTCATTTTAGAGAACATTTTAATTTTCAGTATTTTTACCATGTCAGTAAAGCTTTATGACGAAAGCATTGATACAGTTCTTATTATACTGAATTGTGTACGTTGAAAAATCCTATTTACCAGTATATTCAAAAATTATATTATTTAGCATTTGGCAGTTTAAATGAGATCTAAGTTTATTTTTAAACCACTTTGGCTGGATCATAATAGACTGGCAGTGTCAGGAGGCTGCCCTGAAAAGTGTTGAGACTATCGAGTAAACTAAGGATTGGGGCAGAGTAGCAGCTTTAGGCATATAACTTTCTCCTGAGGGCTGGGATGGGGCTGTTGCAGGAGGTGGTCCTGTGTCTGTGGCCACCTCGTGGAAGCCGCTCGACCGTGGGTGCAGGAGTCCTTGGCTCACATCTTGCGTGCGCCCGGTCCTTGGTGTCCCAGGGCTGCCTCCAGGCAGAGCTCCACACCCTAAGTCCCCTCTTCCCCCCCCCCCACAGACCATCTTCACTGATCAGTAATCTATGGTCTCCTGACAAAGCCTCAGACCTGATGGCTTCACTGGTGAATTCTGCTATACATGCAAAGAATAGCTAATACCAGCCTTATCAAAGTTTTGCCCAAAAATTGAAGAGGAGGGAACACTTCCTAACTCATTCTGAGGCCAGTATCACCCTGATACTCTCTGGTCAGGTCCCCTATTTCTGTCTTTAGGCCAGAAGACTTTAGTCTTTCATTTTAGCAACCTTTAATGTCTGGTTTCATATAACATTTAAAAGCCCCAGATATCTAATGAAAATGCCCTTGTTATGTGGATTCCAGTGTGCTTTTAGTTGTCATTTATTTTGTGTCAGAACAATGAATGTTGATGAACTCTTTTGTTACTAATTGAGACCTTCCATTAAAAAGACGTGTTTAGCACTTCAAAGAGGTATAGAGTCAGTACCTAACCTGGGTAACTAATGTTTCTGTGGCATCAGACTGACTGCTGTAACCAGCCATACTTTTTTCTTAAACACAACCAAATGGCCTGCAAAGGTGTACCGCCTAGAAGGGATCTGTGGATCACAGTGAGACCTTCCCACTGGAATTCATCCGTTGAGTGTTGACTGACAAGCTACCGTGGTCCAGGGAAACCGAGAGGAATAAGGCCAGCCTAGAAGTTGAGTCCAGTGAGTGGTGCGTTTATTGGAGCTGTGTAAAAGAGGTGACAGAGGATGAAGGGAGGGCTCAGGCTCCCGGCAAACACCAGAGGAGGCGTCTTGGAGGCCGGTATTTGAGCCAAGTTCTAAAGGAAGAGCTCTGACAAAACACAGAACCTTCCAGATGTGCGTTCTGAGAACCGAGGTGGCTGGGTGTGGTCCAGGGCCACAGCCAGGTAAGTGGTGGGATGGATAGGCCAGGAGAGAAGCACACCAAGCCAGGAAGTGTGGGCTGCATGTTGTCCTTCCTCTGTCTTCCTGGGTGGTATCAGCAGGTGGTCCTCGGGGTGCTGGAGCCTCACGAGGGGGCAGGAGGCTGTGCGGTCGTCCAGGGAGAGAGGGCGGCGGGAGACGTCGTGATCAGTGGAGATGGGAAGGGGTGACAAGTTATTCAAGAGGTAAGGACTGACAGAGCCAGTGACCAACTGGGGTAGCCTACTTGGGAGAAACCATTGTTCTGTCTTAAATCTGGAAGCAGTTCTGGTCTGCTCATGTTCGTGTATTTTAGAGTTTTTTTTTTTTTTTTTTTTGATAATTTAATCTTGAGCTCCATATTTTTGACATGTGAACATTAAAAAAGGAAAACCTTTTTGGGCAACCCTCTCAGGTCCCCTCCCTCCTTGGGAGCTTTGTACTGTCACTCAATAAACTTTGCTTAAAAAAAAAAAGGGAAGGAGGGAGGGCAGAAGAGAGGAAGAGAGGAAGGGAAGAAGGAAATTCTTATCTGCACTTAAGTTACACATATAACTACTAGAAAAACATTTGTTTGGGAGGTTCTAAATAATGCAAAATAATCAGGGTCCTATAAGTATGATCGTGAAGTTACTTTATGGTTTTTTTAAAGTACCTACAATTTGAAAGACCCCTCTTCTCCCTTTTGGAAAAAAAAAAAAATACAAGCTTTCTTCCATGGGTATATTTATATATTTCATTATTTGTCTACTGTATTAAACATAGAAGGAAGTGGCATTATGGTGAAAATTTTGTCTAAATTCTAATACGGGGCGCCTGGGTGGCTCAGCTGATTTAAGCATCTGCCTTCAGTTCAGGTCATGATCTCAGGTTCCTGGGGTCAAGCCCTGTGTCAGGGTCCTTGCTCAGCAGGGGGCAGGGAGGGTCTGCTTCTCCCTCTCCCTCTGTGCTCTCTCAAATAAATAAAATCCAAATAAATAAAATTTAAGAATCCAAAAATAAAAAACTCTAATACAAGTAAATTGATAAATTATCCCACTCTTGAGACAGAAATAAGGATGCTCTCCAATTAACATTTATCCCATGCACTTAAGTAAACAGATAAATTTTTTTTTTTTTACCTCGAATGTTGCCATTTGCTGGATAAACAGATGCTGAAATGGGGTTTCCTTTAAATCCACCTGGCAGTCACAGCTGCAGGTTTAAGTTAAAGAGCAAAGTCCAAGTTTGTAAAAATTAAAATATCTAATCATGACACCTTATTTAATATAGCTTATTTAAAAGTAACGCTCTTCCTGCTTATAAAAATAACCCAGGGAATTTTCGTTTTGCTCGAAAGTATCTGTAATTTCACTCCCAGGATGACCACAGTTAGCACTTCATTATATCTCCTTTGAGAAAACTATAGGTAAATTCATTTTAAATATTTTACCCTCCCTTCCCAGCACCCGCACACGGGAGGATCAGAGCATTTGTTGCTGAAAGCATTTGTGAGTGCTGGACGAGCCCCAGCACTGCCCAGGCTGGTGTGCGATGCGAACGGGGCCGATCCAGCTTTCTAACCTCCCAGGCTGGGAGGCCATGGGAGAGGGGAAAGCACAGACGGAGAGCAGCAGGACCCAGAGGTCCTTCCCCTGGCTGGTCCTTCAGTTCTGAAACCTCAACTGTCTGCTTCTCAGTGCCCCACCCCCATCTGAACACTTGATAAGACAAATACCACTGTCCTCTTGTGCTGTTCCTGAGGAATCGAGAGGTTGCTTTTTTTGTCTTTGTGATCTGGAGGATAATGGAAAACAGTTAATGAAGGTCACAAGAAACTATTTAATGGCTTTTAAAAATCAGCAAAGGCCACAAGGTTTGAGGGCCTCCCTGAGCAAGGCACCCCCAGCCATGGCTTCAGCGGGTCCCTCCCCCATCACCCCCTTCAGGACAGTCACTGTTCCTTATCTGTAAGACCATAAAGAGCTCTTCTCTTGGAATGAAGAGGGTAATAACCCAAAAATAAGTACACAGTGCTTCACAGATGCACAGTGAGATTAAAAGAATGATTTATATTCCATTTCTATCACGAACATGTTTTGAAGTCAATTTCAAGATCCTGTGCAAACCGCAGAAAACCCCCACAACTCCCATCATCGGAGGACATCCTTGTGTGCCTCCACTGCTGACACCATTCCGTCAGAGGAGCTACTACATTTCCTCACTATCAAGTCAGATCAGGAGCTCCAAGAACAAAACTGAAACACGCAGGCCCGCCCCAGGGAAAGACAGAAGAACTGGTTTTGCTCCAAAGAAATGACCTCAGAGGCAGGGGAAGCTCCTGTTGTTAGAACAGGCCACCTAGTCTTGGTTAGCCTCTCACAAGAGCAGCAGGAGGCGCGGGATCTAATCCTCTGGTATCAGGGCCTGGGCAAAGGCGATAAGTGGAGAATTTATGGCCAGATAGAAATGTCCCAGAACCGGGCTGCCCAGGACAGTAGCCGTTGGGCAGTGGAAGAAGCAGATATGCAAGTAAGGAATTTGTATTTGTATTTAATTTTAACGCGAATAGTCATATGGGTAGTGGCAACCGTATTGGACAGTCAGGTATAGAGCATGCAGAACAGAACAGTGTTCCATTTAAAAGGCAGATCTGGAAATGTGATGGTTTAGAAGTATGGAGCATGACTGAGGCCTGCCTGGTAGTCCCCGAGGCCTGGGGACACAGTCCTAGAATTTCGTATCTCAAAAGTTCTTTTGCCAACCAGCTGATAATTTTTCCTAAACTAAAATGTTTAAACCAGCTGATGATGGTAGGGAAAGGTATGTTCTATCTCAGCCAAATGTTGGGATCCACGGCACCTGGCAAAGCATCTTAATGCTTTTATACATATTTTTTTATGTACAGCCATTCATTAATTCCAGTTACATGTAGAGTTTTGTTTAAACACCAGGATTCTTAGACTTAAGTACACCAAACACCCGGGCCTGGGAGCCGCCTACTGTAGAGTAGAATGTTCCTGAACCCACCAACCTATAGTTCTGTGGCTGCCCTGTGATGTTCTCAGATACCGATTTCTCCCTGAGGGGCTGCAGGGGGGTGGGGGGTCACCAGGACTGCAGCTGGAGGGCCTGCCAGATGGTCACGCTATTCTCTACTGTCGCTGCAGCAGAGTAGTTACATACGGAGAACCGGGCTCTAAAACACTACTGAAAAACTCAGCCCAGCTCCACACACGCTTGCTTCTCAGAGCGCTCACTGCCTTGTGAGGGCCGGAAGTGCTGCCTGAGCGAGGGGCCTGGGGCGCGGCTTTGCACCTACTCTCCAGGGCGGGCACCTTGGTTTCAAAAGAGCCCTTGCCCCGGGGCAGCTGGCTCTTCCCTGTCTGGCCTTCAGTGCCCCCATTTGAGGAATAAGGGGTTGAACTAGTTCAGAGGTTATGATTCGGGAGATCCGCTCAGCCCACAGCCGAGGCTAGCATCAGCTGTGAGTTATCAGGGCTGCTGGAGTTGCGGGTTAAGAGCTGAGCTCCAGCAGCTTCAGACAGGAAGGGTAGGGTCTGTTTCACGGAAGCGGCAGCCCAGGGAGGGTCGCCACGAAGGCCGCCCCAGGGCCTTCTCATCACTCGCCCTGGCTCCCGGTATGTGGGCTCCCCACCGAGCGTTCTCCCTGGGCCACAGAGGTCCCTGTCTCACCTAAGTGTTTATCTGTGGCCAGAAAACGGGGCTATACTGGGTGGTCTCAGCTGACCTGACCACCCATAAGCTGGGACCAAGGAGTCCCCTTGAAGGCACATGGGCACGTGGTAGACACCCGAGCAGAAATCTGGATCATGGGAGAGGGAGGGGGAACAGACAGCATGTGCCCACTCCAGGTGCACTCGGGTTGTAGGTTTTCTGGGGCAAAGAAGAGATGTGCCCCCATTCTGCTTTTTCCTACTCAGCCATAATCAGCTGGTTGTAGGCTGTTGCTGACCAGGCCTAAGGCCTTCACTGCCCTGTCTCGTGGGTGACCTGGTCCATGCTCATGACGACATGCCTAGCCCGTGTTGATGCCTGGTTTTGTCACTCGATAACCTCCTGTCTTGTTGAGTCGCTCCGGGCCAGCACCGTGCTGGTTGCCAGGAGGGGACACCCAGCTGTGCCACGAGCTGCGGGTTCTGGGCTTTGTGTGAGCTGCATGGTGTGGACTCCCAGCAGGGGCCGCAGGGGGTGCGAGGAGTTTTTCTACCGGTTGCCTGTGGGACCTTGGGGAGCTCAGCTCCGCGGGCACGCGCTCGCACATGCTGTGTGCCCTGAGCTGCGTGTGTAGAGAAGGTGGCTCCCGGCCTGCAGAGGCCCGTCAGCCTGTGCGGAGAGGCCGAGGGCCAACAGGAGCCCTGTTGAGACGGGTCTGGTCCAGGGACTCAGGACAGAGGAAAAGACGGGGTTGGGGAGTGCAGAGGCCAGGGACCCCAAGGGAGGCAGCAGAGGGACAGGCTTGGTTGGAACGTTTGGAGGCAGCCGGCAGGACAGACGGGCCCGTGGCATCAACCAGCACGAGGGATGGGGATGTGCGGTCAGGTTTGAGGTGAGAAGATCCTGAAAATGCTTCTGAGCGCGTGTGAAATGTGCTCCCTGATGGAATGAGGGCAGTGCCACATGTGGCCTGGAGGTGCGCTTCACTGACAGAAAAGGGAACGGGAGGAGGGGCAGGTGTGGGGACAGCTGTCAGTTGTGACCACAGCAGTGGGCTCAGTGGAGGTGGGTTAAGGGAGAAACCTTTCTGAAATCTTTTTTTTTAAGTGAACATTGAAGAATACCACATATGGAAAATGTATGACTTTTCACAAAGCAACAGCATATAACCAGCACCAGATCAAGAACGAGAATGTTATCTGCCCCCCTCCCCCCCCCACCGTCCCCTCTCCCAGTCCAGGCTGGCCCATCTGGTGTGGTCCTCACACGAACCGAACGTGTAGTGTGCCCTCGCGGCGCTCTGCTGTGTGTTCACTGGATGGAAGGTGGTCGTCCCTTCTGGTGACAGACATTTAGGCTGTTCTCACGGGACTGCTTTGAGTGTCCTGGTCGGAGGGGGGATGGAGCTCAGGGCCCGTGCGCATGCGTGCTGCTGGGACCAGCGGTGGGGGAGGTTCGCTAGGGTGCGGGGTTCACGCCGGGACCCAGGTTCGCCCCAGCACTAAATGGCTTCAGGCTGTCCTGAGTTACTCTTGCCGTTCTCCCTCACGTTGTTGCTACTTCTTGCCACTTGATTTTCAGAGGACTGTGACACCTCTCTGCCACCGTGTTTGTTTCTCTCAAATGTGTGGGCCAAGTACTCGGACAGCAGAGCTCACGAAAGTGTAGCCAACGTCTTGTACAGTTGAGTTGGGTCAGTCGGGGCTCAGGAGGCCCTCCTGGGGAAAAGCCCCCAGGTCTTCCCCTGGCGGGCTGTATGTCTGGTTTCCAGTTCAGGGTGCACAGAGCTTTCCTCGGACTTGTGGGTGCACCTGGCAGGGAGACAGTGGCGCCCCCAAGGAAAGGCAGCAAGAAGGTGGTTTCCAGGGAGAGTGTCAGGGAGCAGGAGGGCCAAGCACACGCCCCCCAGAGGCCACACCTGGGGAGTCTGGCTGAGCAGGAAGTGTGCTTTCCAGGCTGGGAGGACGGGGAGGCCTCTTCCCAGTGGGGTCTAGGGCCTCCCCCGCAGGGGGCCTTCTGCCCGGGGCTGTACACCGCTGCGGGCCGTCTCTGCACATGTGGCGCTGCAGGGCAGGCATCCTGGTGCTTTTTAAATAAATTCTAAATTAGCCTGTAACCATCCCAGAGTATGAGCGCCTCCCCACTAATGACTTACTCTGACACCTGCCGGGGAAGCGCAGCATGCCCGGGAGGAAGAAACCACTTTGCAGCCATTTAAAGCCCTATTCGGATGTGCTGAGCAGGGCAGCTGCTTTGTGCATCAGTGATGAGACGTAGACACTGCATCAGGATGCCTCCTAATGCTGCGGCTCCCCGTCGGGATGACCCTGCTGGCCCCAGGGCTCAGAGTCACGCTCTGAGGTCCTCAGAGGCACAGAGACAGCAGGCGCAGGCCTGAAGTGGCCCAGGTGCCCGCAGCCCCTCTTCTCCTTGGAGAGTGTATGTCCAGCACCCAGGAGGAGCATCCAGAAAGAGCGCTGACCTGGGCCTCCAAGTATGGCCTTCGACCCCCAGGCTGGCATCAGGAAGTGAGAGGACCTCTCAGGTCGGTGGCCCTGAGACCACAGGAATCCTGGGAGCTTTCAGGCCTGTCGGGTCTGGCCCGGCGACCTATGGCCCGGACGGTGTTACACTGCCCTCTCCTGGGCGCCGTCTGGAGAATTAGCCCCACAAGCGCGGGCCAGTGATTTCTTGGAACAGCCAGAGCAGACTTAAAGCAAACGTTTAAAGCCTTCGAGCTTACAGAATAAAGGACAGAAGGTGCATACACCCCGGTGGTCCCTGGCCACACTGGGACACCCCACGTCCCGGGCTCTGGCGGTTCCTGAAGGCAAAAACAGTGTTGCCATGGTTCCATCTCCTCCTCGCCTTCTGGAACTTCCTACCAGATCTCTGGCTACCTGTTGGCATCAGTCTGTGGGCACCAAAACCCAACAAGGTCTTATTTTTACTGTCTTTTTATGGCATCATTCAGGATTAGGCTCCAAAAACCCAACTGCAGTCACTACAGTCGTGCAGAGGGCCATCGGTGAAGAGCAGCACGTCCTGGCCTCAAAGTCTGAGCTGTTCCAGCACTTGTGAGGGTCCCTCCTGGTCTTAGGTTTTCTGCTCTTGCCCTTATTCTTTAAAGTGACTTCAGACACAGATGGTCTCAAATGGACAGAGACTGGGGGGTGCTTTTTAAAACCAGTATTAGCCAGCCATGTAGAGTCCCTTATGCTTTAGTTGGCTTTACCTTCAGGTCTTACTAAAAATGTCCCAATTTCATGAGCCTTCCATAAATGTCATCTTTATCTTCACAGAACGATGCAAATGGGACAGCAAAGCCTCCTTTCCTCAGGTACGCTGAACTTTGTCCATGGGGACCTTTATCGGGGCGCAGCCCAGGAGGCCCAACCCTGAGAGGCCTCGGGCCTATGGGGTCTGAGGAAGATGCGGCCAGCTTTTGCTCATCAGTCTGGGGAGGAGGGCCTGGAGGCTCTGCCAGCCTCTGCCCAGGTCCCGAAGGGGGACGGTCGGGGGGAAGCCTGGTCACAGGTACGTTGAGCAGCTTAATCCAGACCCTGTCCTTGGTCGCTCTCCCATCACAGCGTCTGCAGCTCTGGAGAGTCGAACGGGTGGGTGGCACAGAGAGAAACGTTCATGTTCAGAAAATGTCTGGAATTTTATATAGAACCCATAGAATTTCAGAGTGAGAACAGTAGTTCAAGCTCTTTTAAAATCAAATTTGCATCTCGTAGTATTTCTGCAGCCGTGTTTTTCCTCCCCTTGCAGCGGAGAAAACCCCTTTGCTACTGTGAAACTCCGACCGACAGTCACAAACGATCGCTCAGCGCCCATCATCCGATGAAGAGCGGGCTCGGGACCTCCAGTTCCTCCAATGTTAAGTTCTCACTTGCAAAATGATACGTTGTTGGATGTGCGCTGTAACTGTTGTAAAGCTTCGCCAAAGGGTGCCTGATTTTAACTGTATTCTACTTGAGCAAATCAATGCATTCTCTCAATTTAACATAGTTGGGTTGATACATTTCTGTCTTTAAGAAGATAAGTAATAGTTTAGTGATCAACTCAATCATTTAAAATATCTATTCTGTTCCTCAGAAGACAGTAAATTTGGTTCCAATCCTTACTGTATCATTTTTTAAATATTCTGATTATTTTTTTTAATAGCCAGAGTTAAGGGATAGTCTGTGCTTTCATGACTGGCTTTCTGCACCTGAATGCAAAGGAGACCACAGTTTTATTTCATAAAGCATGTGCTCTTACCTAGCATTATGACGTTTATCTAAAGGAAATGATGTGTAAATTTGCATCTTAGCATGCAAATCATAATTGTAAGCAACATAAATTATGAGACTATTATATAAAAATTTTTTAACTTAAAAATTTTAAATTGTTTAGTCAAATGTAGAGCTACCTAAGATGGAGGAGTCCCCAAGTGGCCCTCGATTTAGACATAGCTGTAGAGCGTACAGACGTCTTGCCTGCTCCTGTCACAGCCATGATGTTTGGTACTCCCGTAATTCCAGAGCTACCGTGCTTGGTAGTTCAGAGTTACGAACTGGATTGACAGCGAGCACACACCAGGCCCTGCTGCGCTTGGGCCCGGCTCAGAGCGTCACACGGGCGGGTGAGGGCCCCAGGGAGCCTCACAGGGTGTTCTCGCTGCGCTAGCTGACCGAAGCTGCCCCCGTCGCTAGTGTACCCCGAGACGTCCTGTCCTGGGGTCCGAGTTTCTCCATTTCTGAATCAGGTACTGACCCCCGGCCCTCCAAAGAGCACGTACGAAGTCAGGAGCCTGAGTGTGGTTGGCTGGGATGGGCAGGTCTGCGTTTCATCCGAGACCTGCCATCACACCCTCAGAACCGGGAAGTCTGAGCCAGTGGCCGACTTTACCTCTGGCTGCCAGGGATTGGGCCGTTTTGGAGGCGTGCAGAATCATGACGCACACCCAGCCCGTTCACCGTGTGGGGGCAAAGAGGGCCTCATTTAGCACAGCAACTTGGGTCTCGCCATAAATACCAATATTTTTCTGTAAGCTTCAAAGTGGTCAAATGCAGGTAAACTAGTAGAAGCGCGTGACACTTCACATTCTTGGTCCTGTCCTGCCAGCGAACCTGGCCACCCCACCAAGGGCTGAGTCAGACCTACGTGAAGGCTCTTCCAGGGCCAAGTTCTGCTGGCAAATAGCACACCTGTCCTGAGAAGAGGCTCCTGCCAGTCCAGTAAAGACAGGAGAGAACATCTCGTTCAGCAGTCCCCGGCTTCTCTCCCCATCTGAGTAAGAGGAGGGTTCATGGAAACGCAGTATTTTCTCTGGTGGGGGGTGAGGCCGCCCTGACCTCCAGGGCTCTGCTCTTCGGGATCCTCGGGCTGCGTTACGGAGAATCTCAGGGGCGCTCTGCAGGCTCCTTGGCTCACCCACCCGGGTCTCGGCCCTCACAGAATGGACCGCGGGGGGGACACTCACCTGCCTCACTGAGGACGGGAGGAGGAGGGCTTCGTGGGTCCTGGGCACAGAGGTGCGTGTTCTGTAAATGTCAAGGTATTATGTTTTGTTATATTAATAAAAATTTGGAAAGCACACTCGAGCTGTGGCTGTCTCCAGAGCACTAGATCAAGATCTGCCAGGAGTTGGACGATGTTGGAGCCAGGCGACAGGTATGTTATTCTAGTCTGTCTGATTACAGAAAATTTCAAACATGTACACGAGTTAGTTTATACAAGTAACAGTGTCTGCACACTGAAAAAGCAGAACCAGGTAAACAATGGTATGAATTTCATTTATTTAAAACAGTATTTCTCACCTTCCTCAAATTGAAGACTGCAAAAAATAAAAGCAGTGCTTGAGCTGTCATTCACCCCGGAGCAGTGCTGTGTCCCCACGCTGTGACCCCTGCGCCCACAAAACCGCAGCTCACGCCGTCTATCCCACCTCGCTTTACAAAACAGTCCTGAAAGCTTAATCAAATAAAGCTACTGTACACAACATTTACATTAGAAAAAGACAGCTGGACGTAGGAAAGCCAGGTGTGGTGTTCCCTTTAAGTGAAGTTTGCTCCACAGTTAGGGCATCTTCGCTTCCTCAAGGCGAAACAGCAGATGAACCCAAACGGGAACAAGATGATGGCCAGGAAGATGCCCAGGAAGGTGAAGGAGTCCTCCAGAACCCCGACTCTGCGGAGAGGGCAGAGGGGGACTTGTGTTAGGGCCCTGGGCAGAGCCGCACCTGGGGAGGCCCTTCTGTCCTCAGCCCCCCAGCCCCGCACAAGAGGGGACAGAGACTGTGAGCACACGGGGCCCCTGGTGCCTCAGTGACCGTGTCCCCAGAAGCAGTCTCTGCCCCTCCAGCAACAAACCCACCCGCCTGCCCTGCGTCCCGGTTACGCAGAAGGCCAGCTATTGCTGCCCACGCTCCTCCAAAATGTGAAGGGGAGGGGGAGGTTACCGGAAGGAATCCTCACTTGTAAGGACAAGAACATTCACTTGCCATGTTACCTACCGTGTTTTCTCCTCTGTTACAAAAGGAGAACAAGAAGCAAATGCTAGTTTCTGTAAAAATTCTTGTAGCTCTGAAAACTAGACCAAGAAAACCGAATCATTTTAGGGTATTTTTTTCCCCACTGTTGAAAAGTTTCATTCTTTCATCCCCTAGAGGGAAATTCCAAAAACTGATACTAGAATTCTGTTTTGGGGGTGCCTGGGTGGCTCAGTTGGTTAAGCAGCTGCCTTCGGCTCAGGTCCTGATCCCGGGGTCCTGGGATCGAGTCCCACATCGGGCTCCTTGCTCGGCAGGGAGCCTGCTTCTCCCTCTGCCTCTGCCTGCCTCTCTGCCTGCTTGTGCTCTCTCGCTCTCACAAATAAATAAATAAAATCTTTAAAAAAAAAAAATTCTGTTTTGGGGGAAGGTTACCATAGATTTTAGTGAAAGATGATTAAAATCAGCCATATTCACAAGGTCTCTAAGATCACCCCTTATCTTGAGAAATTTAATCTCCATTTCTTCTTCACAAAGTCAAATTTACCTTCAATGTGCACAATACACATGCCCTGGGAGCTGTCATCCCAACCATGTGCCAGGAGTGTCAGTTCAGTGACCTGAAGTCACCACTCACATTCCAGGGTCATTTTCAGACACCCCAAAGGTAGGAAGCAGGAGCCGTGCCCTCAGCTCTGCCACTGCTTCTTAGGCTACTTCTGGAAAGTTCTGGACACAGAGCTGAAATTAACACAATAACCACAATAGCCAGCTCAGCCCTAATGACCAATGCTTCACATTCCGGAGAGCCAGGGAAAGTCAGCGGAAACAAGTTCCTCCCGAGGCAGCCAGGGGCCCGTCCAGCCTCACCCACCACGCTGTGCGCAGCGGGCCTTTGTGAACAAGGCGCTTCACCAGCACAAATACACCAAATCACCCAGCGCTGAGTACTGAGAAGGAAGAAAGGAGGGACTTCAGGGAGGGGCTCCCGGGGTGACAAGAGGCGGGCCGGCAAGCAGACAGACTTGAACCCCACCCCCACCCCCCAGTGCCCTCCCAGAGCCTGCCTGCCTTCACGGGGTGGAAGCCGCTTCCTCCTCGACCCACACCTCAGCTCCTTTGTCGTCAAATGCTGCTGAGGATCTCCCGTGCCCACAATGCTCTGGAAGCATCTGCTTCTCCTTTAGCCACCTCGTGTGCAGAGGAGGAAGGTTCGGCTTAATAGAAGGTCAAGTGTCAAGGTGAAGCAGCCAACAGAAGATTTCCTCCACTCAAAATGCCAAACCTGCCACTGCCCCTTCGGAGCGCAGTTCCTGCCCACAGCAGGGGCAGCCCCGCTGGGCCAGGGCTCCAGCCCGCACCCCCAGCCCTGCCGAGCAGGCGCCAGGCTGAGAGTCGTGAGAAATTATAAACCAGACGATGAGGAAGCCTGGTTTGCAGCTGCTTAAAGCAAAAGTCAAACTCGGTGCCCACTTCCCTTCCTACCCACTCAGGAGAGAGTTGCCTGAAATGTCTGCAATGGACAGGACCCTCTAAGCGCCGCTGCCCAAGGGGCTCGTCCTAAAATACCAGTTCTCCTGAGAAGCTCTGCAGAAAAGGAGTTTTTTTTAGTTAATTTGAGGAAACTCTTCCCCCCGTCCTGGGGTCAGTGCAGGAGTCTGAGAAATCCCGCAGTAAAGACCCCTGTTGAACTGTTTCAGCCGGCGCTTCCCAGACTGACCTGTGTGCGGACCAGTCAGGGGACACAGGCAAGGCCGGACCTGAGGGAGAGCTAATCAACAGGCCTGAATTTCCGTCAGCAGAGTTACCTTTTTAAGATTTTATTTATTTATTTGACAGAGAGAGAGAGATCACACGTAGGCAGAGAGGCAGGCAGAGAGAGAGGGGGAAGCAGGCTCCCCGCTGAGCAGAGAGCCGGATGCGGGGCTCGATCCCAGGACCCCGAGATCATGACCTGAGCTGAAGGCAGAGGCTTAACCCACTGAGCCACCCAGGCGCCCCAGAGTTACCTTTTTTTGTCTAGACTGCTACGAAAGTCTTGTAACAGGAGTCACTCCTCTTTCTAAGGACTGCCAAGGTCATCGGGTCCCCACACTGTTCCTCAGCCCTCCCGTGGCTGCCCCTGCCCCTGGGAGCCAGACACGGCTGTGCAGAGCCCACCTCATACCTGCCGCACCTGAAAAAGCACCAGGGGCCATGCTGCCCGAGTCAGGGGTGAGGCTTCAGGGAGGCCCCGGGCCACACACCGGGACAGGCGCGCACCTGCTCTGTCCACCGTCCTCGCCAACAGCTGCAACCGCGGAAGCTCATCAAGCTACCTTCCGAGCAGCTGGAGGTGGCCAGGCGGCCTGGGACCCCTTGGAGCTTTGGTACCACCCAGGTACCCCTGTCCTCCCTCCTGGCGTCTGCCAAAGTGCCACCCACAGCTGAAATCCCAGGAATCACGCCAGTTCACACGGTCAGTTAGAACGGCCAAGGAAAAAGCAGAGGGCAGAAATGAACCAGGCCTCATAGCTGGGTCACAAGCACCAGCTGAGAACCTTCCGGAAAGTCTGCCCTCTGAAGGAGTGCGGAGGGTGCCTTGCCCAGTGTCCCCTCCAGGGGTGAGTGAGGCCCAAGGCCAGGGACTACCTGGCTGAGCACCGACCCAGGCTGGACACTCCACGTCCGCCCACTTACGGACCAAAGCTGTTAGCAGCACAACCTAGAACCCAGTGCGTCTGCTCAAAGGCCCCAGACGTCCGGGAGGAGGCCAGATCCAAGGCGTGTCCTGCTGTCCCCCAGGCCTCCGCGCGCGGTGCCGCCTGGCACACCTCCCGACACGAAGGCCTGGCGGAGGGCAGGCGGCTGTCGTGGGCAGCTTGGCCCACCTGCCTCTCCCCGGGTTCTCCACAGCCGACAATGGAGGAAACGCGGGGGTGGGGGGGCGCGTGCACCCCCAGGCCCTCCCTGCCCAAGCACTAAGCTTCCCAGCAGCAGAGCAGTGGGTGACCTGGGCCAACCAGGCCCCTGCGCTTCCCAGACCCGAGAACACAGGCCCCTCCCTGTTACCTACTCCGGCCGGAGCGCGGCTGGCAGCCTGGGCCGCCCGCTCCTCGGTCCTCCCCGAGGAGCACTGTCAGAGGCACACACGGGGCGCCTCTCCCCGGCCCACCTGCCCGGGCCAGAGCCCTAGCTCACCCCAGCCGCCTTCACCCCACTCCAAAGATGGCCTGGCCACAGGACTCCGGGAAGAGCAAGGGCCTTTCCCTTCAAGGACGAGGGACTGTCCCCGCCAGGAAGTCCACAACCAAACCACCTTCCACGGGGCAACGACTCGAACCCAACACGCTTTGAAGCGTGAGGCACAGGGCCAGCCAGCGGGAGCCTCCAAGCATGGGGTCAGCCACATGTGCTACCACACGATAAAAAGCTCTGAAAGAACTTTACTGTAGTTTGTAGCAAACTCGTCTGGCAGCCACCTGTGACCTGCACTAACTCGTGGCCATCTACGATCGTAATTCATCCTCGTCACACGAATATTCACGTCTTGCTGCAAAAATAATGTTCTCGCCGTAGGTACTGTCCCAACCCTCAAAAACGACGTTGGCATAATTTACAGTTTTTAAAGATCCAGAATCTTCTGAATTGAGAAACACAATCCGATCGCTGGGCCACTTTTGATGGAGCAAGACTCCAGGCCGCAGAGCAAACCTGTCCCCAATGCCCGTCCCCGTGAGGCACGACAGGAGGGAGGGGACGCCCCGGGACAACCCTGACCCAGGCTGCCTCCCGCGAACGGGGGCACACACTCTTCCTCTCCAACCACCCCCCCTCCTGCCCCAAAAGGCCCCGATCCGTTCAGAATGAGCTTCAACTCTCAACTGGCTCAGAAGCCAAACCGAGTGAGCGAGCTGCCCCCGCAGAGGCTGGAAGCCTGCCCCACTCTTGAGCAACAGGCTTGGGGGCGGGGGGAGGTCAGGGAGGGATGCGGAAGCTGGAGAAACTGGGAACTGACAAATTCTGAAAACGCTTCTGTGACTCCTGACTGACCCTACGGAGAAAGCAGCCACTTGCCGTCTGACCAGAGCGGGCCTCGGCCAGGCTCTCAGGGAGCAGACGACGGCACTCCCGCCTCCCGAGGGACAGCAGACTGGCCAGAAGAGGCCCAAGGGGAGTGAGTGCTGAGCTGCCACGGGCACCGGCCACCCGCCAACAGCAGCCCCCCGCACGTCCCGAGGCCCCTCCCCCCCGACTCCTCGAGGCAACCCCGCCCCGGAGCCCCCAGGCACCCGGGGCCACAAGCTCCAGCAGCCCTGGCTCGTCCTGGCGGCTCAGGCGGCGCAGGATCCAGCCCCAGAAGCAATCCCAGACCGGCCCTCCCTGGAAGCCCAGGTCTCCTCAGGGAGGAGGGAGCAGAGGACCTCCTCCCAGTGGCCTTCAGCCTGGGGCTGACGCTCGGGGACGAGATGCCCAAAGCACACAGCCAACCCGCTCAGACCTCACCCTGCTTGGGAGGCGCCTCTGTCCGGCCCTCTGCTGTCCCAGAGCCTCCACGACACACGGGCCTCCCGGGGCAGAAGCGCACAGGGCAGGGGCCCGGGGGAGGGCTGCCTGCAGGAGGTGCTGCCGAGCGCCCCGGCCTGGACCCGGACCCACAGAGGCCCCCGCACTCCCTGGGGTGCTCCCGCAAGCGGCGCACCCTGCCCAGCGCAGCCCAGGGCACGAGCTCCAGGTCCTCTGAGTGCTGCCCCGTCAGGCAGGGCAGAACCCGCAAGACCGAGGACGGGGGCGGGGCCCATCCTAGCGGCCTGTTTTCCGGCCAGCCCAGGCCCAGCCCACTCCTCAGGGCAAGGCCAAGGCCGGAACTGGATGCCCGAGGAGCTGGGGCCCCGACCATAGGAAAGGGCCCCCCTGCCCCCTGCCTGCAGCCCACTACCCAGATGCCCTCAGCTCTGCCACAGACACCTGCCTCTCAGGACCCCTCCACACACCCCACCTTGTCCCATGTCCTGGGTCACACCCTCAGCCTGCTTCTGCCCCCCAAGTCTCGTCCAGGGTCGCCAGCCCCCTCCCCGCTAAACACCCCGTGCCACAGGGACCAGACTGCTCGGGTTTCTGGGCAAGCACCCGACCCTGACAGCTGTTCCTTGGGTCTCTCTTGGCCTCCAAGGCCCCATTCGTTTCTGGATCTCCTTGGACTCCTCCGGTTATCCCCCAGCACTAAATGCCCAGTGACGCCGGCCAGCTCTGCGCCTGCTGCTTGACGCACGCTCTGGCCTTTGACCCATGCTGTGCCGACAGCCTTCCCGACAAGCCGCCCCGCCACAGCCCAGGGTGAACCCAGTCAGGCCTGGGCTCCCAGACTCCGGGGGCTGCCGCCTCCCCTCATCCTGCCTCGAGGGACGGCCCACACCCCCAGGGGGGGACCAGCTTCAGAGAGGCCGGGGTCCGGCCAAAGCCCTGGCTGGGCAAGACGGCGCGGAGTCCAGACAGACGGGGTGAAATGAGGCGCACGCGCATCTGCTGGGCTCCAAAGCAAAGCTTTCCCGTAGCCCACTAGAAAGGGAAGGTGGGGTCGGGCTGCTTAAGATGATGGCCAAGGGACAAGTGACACAGGCCTCTTACGCCAAGCCTCACTCAGAAGGAATCACAGACTTGTGACTCGGGCAGATCCCTGCCAAGCTACCACGGAGAGAAGGGGACGCAGCCTGGCGGGCTGGATGGAAAGGGAGACAGTGTGGTCACATGACAAGTGGCCTGTCTCCCAAGTCCAGATGCCAGACAGTGGCCTCGTTGGACTGTGCCCCAGGGGCCACCTCTCCACTCTCCCCCTAGGGGAGCCGCCCCAGGGCCACGTACCCGCTCCCCAAACCACAGGTGAGCTTCCTTGGGAAGTGCCCGGCCTCTGCCTCCTTCGCACCCCACACCCCACCGCTGCAAAGGCAGAGAAAGGCCTCCCGGGGCCGAGGGGCTGCCCGCTCTCCAGCAGCGGAGGGCATGGCGGGGCAGTGGGCGGGGACACTCACACCCGAAGCACCCAAGTGCTGGGGGGCCCCTTACTGCCGCCATCCATCCTTCTCAATCCGCAGACAAGAGGGATGACGGGGGCAGGCCAAGGGAATCAGAGCCTTTGGTCCCAACTCAGTCCCCAAACTTGCTCTCAGAGCGCCCCCTCCTCCCCGCTATCACCCAAAGGCAGGGAGGATGGTGATCCCGACGTGAGAAAGCCCGACCTCGCTGCGGGCGCCCCACACCTCAGCCTTCAGGAAGCTGAACTTGATCCAGATTCTGCAGGACTGGGGCTCTGGGACCCCAGGCTCTGGGGCACAGGCCTCCGACTCCAGGGAAAGGGAAGTAGCCGGGAAAGTGCTGCCACCCGGCACAGCTTCGGGGGCCTTGCCGCTAGTCTCTCGGCACAGGCGCCTGGGCCAGGAAGGGCTTCACAGAGTACCCCAAGACGCTCCCACTTCCCAGGCAGGAAAACATAGCCGAGATCCGAATGCAGCGCCTGCAGCAGGCTGGGCACTGGCTGGGACACGACACTCAGCCATAGCGTGGAGACCCTGAAATCCCAGCCAGACTGCTCTGCCCCAGACACCTTCCTGAGCCTCCTCCTAAACTTGGGAGATCACTCCAAAATTCTCCCGCCCAAAAATAGGCCCTTGGAATCCTCCAGCTGGCCGGAGTGGAGACAGAAGGGCTGTGCACACAGCCAGGGCTCTGAGCACCCAGTTCCAGCCTCAAAGCCAAAAACAGCGGGTTTCCCATCACCCACCTCTGCACACAACCCCCCGAGAGTCCCAGTGGCTCTCAACACAGGCGATCAGGCCCCGACCCCGGCCCAGCCCAGCAGCATTCGGCGAGGTCCCAGGCCACATCCCTTCTTCCCACCCTTGTGCCTTCAAACCCCAACTGCTGTGATGCCCCCAGGTGCCCGTGGAGAGAATGGTGTCCAGGAGGATGCAAGTCATTTGTCTTTCCCCCAACCCCCTTCACGTTCCCCCAAAGGCCGTATCAAGAGACACACCTGTCCTGAGTTTACAGATGAGGTCCCTGGCCCACAGGCCCCCTCTACTAGGCACACAGTTGGCTCTGGAGTTCAGCCTCCTACCCCCCATTTCTGTGAGGCCCTCCCCCTCCCGCAGAGTGACCCCTGTGACTCTGAAATCTTCAACTTCCCCGTGACTCGCTCTGGCCCTTCCAGATACACCTTTGACGTTAAATCTAAACGTAAACCAGCATTTCTCAATTTCATCTCAGAGACTTCAACTTCCTTCTGCCAGACAAGCTGAAGACCTCCACTCTTGCATCAGGCAGGCAAGGACCAAGTCTTAGCTGAATCTGAACCCTCATGACCCGCACAGAACAAGCATGTAGCTACCTGCAGCTCAGATGCTATAAGGACAGTTGTGAGACCCTGGAGGCTTTGGTTTGAGAATACGAAAAATAGCTCCTCCCCCACACGAAGAACCATGGTGTTTCCATCCTCCTCCAGCTAACGCCCCGCGTGGGTGCTACTCTCCCAGCCTCCGGGACCTCCGGATCCTCGGACACACTGGCCCTCTGAGTCACGGCTCTCCTGCCAGGGCGCTTCCAGCTGCCCTTCCCAGGAAAAGGAAACCTCCCACCACCTTCAAGAATCAACTGCAGGTCCCAGAACCGGGGACACCAGGTGTTAACATTTCTGCATCCCACTCATTTGGGACTCAGAGACCCCAAAACCAGTCAACTCTGCAGGAAAGGGAACCCCTCCCTGATGACCCATGAAACAATGTTGACACCTAAGGACAAATGAACCCACTCTCTCCCACACCGCAGGTCAGCAGCTTGTCCCAAGACTGACCCACCTCCCGGCGGGTCTGCCTTCCTGAGGCTCTGGGGGCCGGCCCCTGGCCTGTAACATACCTGCAGACTGGGCAGCCTCCAACGACAACGATGGAATTGGCAGGGTACCTGGTGACATTTCGACTGTGGATGTTGTAGACCCTGGGGTGGTGGGTGGGTATCCCTGTGGGCAGGAACGCACATCAGAAGGGGAGCGGGAGGAAAACTGGGAAGTCTGAGGGCTACTTCTGCTGCCGTCCTCCCGCCCCGTACCCAAACTTATCCTTTCCAAAATCCAAACAAGGGCCCGCCTTCACTAAGTGCCCGCTATGGGCTTTACTAGGTGCTAATTAGCAGACAGCACCTGGTTAACGAAGTTAATGGGCAACAGGGCCGCGGCGCTTCGCGGGAAGGGCGGGCCCAGGGCTCGCGACCCCCCAGGCTGGCTGAGGACCCGACAGCGGGCTCCCGGTGCGGGAGACTCACCCGCCCCCCGTCCCCACGAGCTCGGCGTTCCCGGCCCCGGGGCGGCCCCTCGGCAGCGCCCGCGTGGGGGCCCCCCCGAGCACAATCGGGCCGCACCCCCCGCCGCAGCGGCGTCCGGAGAAAAGTTGCTTTCGGGGTTAAAGGTCGCCACGGGACCGGGCCCAAAGTTTGCTCCCGGGGCCGTGGGCCCGGCGCCCAGCCCCGACCCCGGCCCGACCCCGGCCCGCACCCCAGGCCGCCGGGCGCACCTGTGACGAGGTAGGGGTAAGGCGGCGGCGGAGGCGCGGCGGGGATGGCGCCGTAGCCGTGCGGGCTGCACGCGAAGTCGCCCTGGCCGGCCTCCAGGTTGTAGGCGGGCGGCCGCTCCTGCAGCAGGGGCTTGTGGTCCATGGCGGGCGGCGCCCACCGCGCCCGGCCCGGCTCCCGCCCGGACTCTCGCAAGGACTCCCGCTCCCGCGCCGGCTCAGACTCGCGCGGACGCCGGGCCCCAGCGGCAGGACCCGCTCCTCCCGGGCGGCGGCGGCGGCTGCGGCAGCGGCGGCGGGGCTGGGCCCCTCTCGGAGGCGGGCGCCGCGGGCTTCCCCTCCGCGCCTCCCCCCCCGCCAGTCACAAGACCCGGGTCACGTGGCGCGGCTCCCGACGGGGGTGCGGCGCGGGGCGGGGCGGGCGTCTTAAAGGGGCCGCGCCCGCCCCTGGCCACCCTGTCGGCCACTTGTCGGCTTTGACCCCGCGCTCTTCCCCGCCCCACCTCCACGGCCCCGAGACCGCCGCCCGCGAGGAGCCTCCGCCGCACAAACACGATTGCGAGGAGATGCCGCACTGGGGTCGCGACCTTTATGGCCCGCGGACTCCGCCCCTTCCAGCGCCTGGGCCCGCTCCACCCATCTCCGAGCGGAGACCCCCTCGGCCAGCTGGACATCCGATCGCCCAAGCCCACTCACCACAGGGAAGGATAGGGGCCCGGGGCGGCCAGGAGAAGAGTCCAGAAGGAGCGAGTCCCCCGGCTGTCTCCTGGGTGTCACCGCTCCGGGGCAAAGGGGCCGGAGGCTCCGCGTTCCGAGCGACCCGGGATCCCAATCAGGGCGGCGGCCCGGGTCAGTGGAAGCGCAGACTCCTGCAGAAAAAAGCAGGACGTGCTTTTTCTCAGCCTTGCCCGATCACGCTCAGCTGATGTTCATTCCCTCGGTTTTCTTCTTGATAAATTAGGTAATTTCTACGAGTTGTAGCCGCTGATTACAAATAATTCCCCGCTTGGGGACAAAACTGCTAAATCAAACTTCTAAATATTAAACTTCTAAATATTGAGCACCGTCCCACCGTCGTTCGCGGTTTTGCTAATCGTCACAAAAACCCGGGAGGTACTTTATTAGCCCTAGTTTGCAGCCGAGGGACCGAGGCTCAGACAAGGGGAGTGGCCTAAACTTGACGCAAAGACCAACCACCAGGTCGGGTTCCCTCACTGAAGCAGTCTCATGGCCGCTTGCTAATGTGTAATTGGTTTGTAATAACACTTGGAAAAGAAGGATCTGCAAGATTAAAGCCCCTTACATTTGTAGCTCCTCTAGGTCTTTCCAGGGCCTCCTGTAGCCTTTGGTGTTTCCCAGCTCCTTTCGTGTGACCTGCAGAGTGATCCAACATGAGGACAAAGGACAGCTCAGACCCCACCTCATTTTTAACTTTTCCTCAGAGACCATCTTATCCCTGGGTCACAAAGTTTAGCTCCTCAAAGCCCATATCCCATATCATCGTCATCTCGGCATCCTGGGGGGGAGAAATGAGGGGCGGGCCTGACTAGCATTAGGGGAGAGCTAGGTCAAGAATGGAGACTGGACAGAGACTGGCCAAAGACTTTGTGGCCAGCAGGGGTCCCGGCCTGGGAGAGAGATGGCCCCACAGTGTGAGAGCCCCACCAAGGAAGAACAGGGGTGCATCCCCAACCTCACCAACCAGCGAGAAGTGGGCTTGGGTCAGGCCTGCTGACACCTGGGCAGCCGTGGACACCTGTATGGGCCCCTATCTTTCCCCACCTTGCAACCGTTCATGAGGTAGCTCAGTGAGGTCCTTTCCTTCTGGACTAAAGTTGGCTGGCTGATGTCTTTCAATTTCTTGATTAATTTTCCCTTCATCATATGCCTTTGTTTACTAACTCAAACTCCACAAAATCCTTGGCCTCTGGCTCCCTTCTCCTTCAATAATTGGTTTCCCCCCATGACCCCGCACTCCAGCAGTGTCCCCTACCTTGGAAATCCATAATCATGAATGAGAGGGTATGAGCTTGGGATTTCCCAACATCACTTTGGTGGACATTGCTCACAGACACAAAACAGGTCCTGCCCCTTCATTCAGGAGCAAGCTGAGTGTAACGTGTTATCCTGGGTTCTGCCTTGAAAGGCCTAGGGGGTGGGGTGGGGACAAAAATGACAGGCCGGGGACACACAAAAGAAGCCTTCTGGTAGGGAGTCAGACAGGAAGCTCACAATAGCAGTGCAGCGAGGCTTGTGCAGTGAGAGGGTTAGAAGTGCCCATGAACCCTGGGTACCCTAAGAGAACCAGGGCAGAAGTCCCATTTAGAAAACTAGTGGTGAGGGGCGCCCGGGTGGCTCAGTGTGTTAAGCCTCTGCCTTTGGCTGAGGTCATGATCTCAGGGTCCTGGGATCGAGCCCCGCATCGGGCTCTCTGTTCAGCAGGGAGCCTGCTTCCCCCTCTCCCTCTGCCTCCCTCTGCCTACTTGTGATCTCTTTCTCTCTGTCAAATAAATAAATAAAATCTTAAAAAAAAAAAAAATACCAGTGGTGACTTGGCCCGAGGGACCAGGGGACCAGCATTCCAGGCAGCATGAACTCCCATCCCAAAGAGCAGCCCGCTGTCTGCCAAGGCTGAGTCACTTGGTGTGATCCGAACCCTGAAAGGGTCTCCAGCAAGCAAGCGTGGGGCTGGCCAGAGGAGGTGGGGCCCAGATGTTGGAGGTGGGCTAGCATCCCGTAAGAGCTTATAGCAGAACCGCCAGAGTTTAAACAGAGGAAGAGCAGCATCAGATTTGCACATTAGAAAAAAATGGCTTTGGCAGCAGTGTAGAGGGTAGTTCAGAGGCAGGGAATCAGGAAGGGAGGGACAGCTGGAGATGGAAAGGAAAGGGGTAAGAGAAGTCAAGAGGCCACTGAGACTCAGTCACGTCCTGAACGGATGTGGAATACTCATGATGCTCAGGTTTCTGCCTCAGGTGACAGTGTTGCCAGAACATGGACGTGAACCAGGAGAAGCTGTCTGGAGGGGACACGTGGGGAGGCCAGGCTCAGACAGGCTGACTCTGTGCATGCATATCCCGAAGAAACACCTAACCAAAGGAAGGCTGTGCAGAAAGACAACCTATGAAGCATTAGCCTTATGATAAAGATCAGAGACCCTCTGAGCAGCTCACAGCCGATCACCCACTCAGCAAGTATTTACGGAGCACATACTCTGCCCAGGATGCAACAAAACTGGCAACATCCTGCCTCATGGAGCTACACTCTAGTGAAGTGGAGGCAGTCATAGAACATGGGGAGTGCTACACGGGGGAAATGAGCAGGGTCAAGGGCATGGGGGTGAGGTGGCCAAGGCGGTACAGTGGTGTGTGATCTTGCATCGGTGTTTGGAGTGGGCGCATCGAGAAGGTGAGCAGAGCCTGGAGGGAGGTCAGCGTTAGCCGTGAGACCAGAAGGACCAGCTTCTGTGTTCCGAGGGGAAGGAAGGTAACAGCATTTGTATAACCTGATGGGAACAATCTGCACAGGAAGAGGGAGGATGTGGGAGAAAGAGGGGAGAAGGGGCCGTGCTGGGACCCCAGGGTCACCCACAGAAACGGGAGAAGGTGCAGCCCGTGGGTGCCCGTGCAGCTGGACCGCGGCGGGGCAGGGGGTTCGGTCTTCTGACTGCTTCCGTCTCCCGTGCGACACAGGAAGCAAGGCCAGCAGTGAGACCGAGGATAGGGGAGGGGTGCTGGGGTTCCAGGAAAGAAGAGGAAGCAGGGAAGTCACCGAGGGGAATGGGCACTTGGCCAGGCTAGAGAGTCAGGATCTGACCACACGGCAGAGTAAGAGCTGACCGAGGTCAGTGAGGCTACTTCAGAGCAGGACCAGGAATAATCTCACCTATGTTACAAAAAAGAGACAAAGCAGACCAAGACTTAATACCCAGCCACACTGCAGTTTCAACCCTTCCCAGGAGCGCAGTTTTAAACCAGTCAATCTGGAACCTCCTGGCCAGCATAGCGAGGCGATCCACCTGACAGAACTCTTCTATCCCCCTAAGAGGAGCCGACCTGCTCTCTCCTCGCCCTGTCCCCTTCTGCCTACAAAAGTCTCCCATTTTGTGCAGCTCCCCGGAGCTCCTTTCTATCTGCAGGATGGGATGCTGCCCCCTTCACAAGTCACTGACTAAAGTCAATCTGATCTTTAAATTTACTCAGTCGAGGTTGTAAACACCTCAGTTCATCCTCGGGGCCATCCCATGAAGTAGAGTTGACTGCCCCCAACTGCTGGACTCAGAGAGGTCCTGTAACTTTTCTAAGGTCTCTCAGCCAGGAAAGGTGGGTCTTCAGATCCCACATCGGCACCCCTGCCACTAGCAATCCTTATACACTGCTTCCACACGAAGTGCACAAAAAAAGCCAGCCACTGCTGATTTTTAACAGAAATACACTCCGATTGAAGAAGACTTGGAACATATCTTCCTCTGTGCACATTTTTCAGATAGCTGAAATTCTGCACTTTCATATAATGCGTACATTGAAATTTTTTTTTTTTTTTAGTATTGCCACGTCCATAAAAGTGAGTAAATACAATTTTAACTGCTATGTGTACGGGTCTTGGGAGCACTCTGCAGGGGGCCTGGTCAGGCAGTGCACGTGCTGGCCCCTGTCTGGGAGGTGCCACTGTCCTCCAGACCTAGTCACCAAGGACTCTCCTCAGATGTAGCCAGAGGAAACCAACACAAGGATCATGCCCTTTTTTGCAGAATGCTGATTACCCATCACATGAGTGTCTTGCACATTCAGGAAACTAGCATCTCACATGGTTGGGATTGTGGTAAAAAAAAAAAAAAAAAAAAAAGAGAGAGAGAAAGAAAGAAAAAGTAGCAGCAGCAGCAGCAATTTCAAAATCCAAGGCTGTAACCAATTACAAGCGCCTGGCTCAGAGAAGGCACTCACCAAATATTTGCTAAATGTTTATCTTAGATAAACACTAAGTTTTAAGTTTTATGGGAAGCCTTACGATTCTACTAGGCAAATATTTCTTTCTTCCTTTCTTTCTTTTTAAGATTTTATTTATTTGACAGAGATCACAAGCAGGCAGAGAGGCAGGCAGAGAGAGAGGGGGGAAGCAGGCTCCCTGCTGAGCAGAGAGCCCGATGCAGGGCTCGATCCCATGACCCCAAGATCATGACCTGAGTCGAAGGCAGAGGCTTTAACCCACTGAGCCACCCAGGCGCCCCTAGGCAAATATTTCTAGATATTTCATAAATTAAGCGCATACATTTCTATGCAACACAGGTGACAATTTCAAGCTGGGTCACATGGTAAATCTTATCACGAATAATATATAGTACTATATTTAAATCCATACGACACCCTTCATTCTCTAAGAGGTGGTTCTCCCTCCGTAGGTCTACCTGGCAGAACATACTCATACAATGAAACACAGAAATCTGTAAGTCAACATTTTCCAGCAATTCTCACAAGAACAAAGAGCAAATTTTGGATCGCAAGTTTCTCGCTAAAGAAGTTTCCAGGTAGCCGTACTCAAAACCCCTGAAAAGCAGCTCTGTATTAATGGATGTAACCGATGTATCTGGACTAATAGGCAAAAACAGGGAAGTCAAACACATCTGTGGCAACCACATGCAAAATTAATCTAGCGCCTTCTATCTTTGCCATATGCAGAGTTAACAGAACAGGGTGCTTTTCCAAGACTTCTTGACTGGGGGCAAGTGGGAGTCCAAAAAAACTGCGCCAAATGTGGATGTTGAGGGCGGCACACAGAGGAAGTGGGCTGAGGTTGGAACAACAGCTGGTTGCCCTCCAGATTTCTACAGAGAACAGCTCTCATCTGAGCTGATCACTTAACCTTTGTAAGCCAGGCTTTCTTAATACTAAGACTTCAAGCATCCTCTCCAAACTCTTAACAATGTCTCCTCTGTGGTGGCATTTCTACCTTCTCACCTTCCACAATGACAGTATCACCATTTCTGAACGGAACTCACCGGGAGAAACCCAACCTTTGTCACACTGTTGTGTGTTGGGTGTTATGTGGGGATTCAGATCAGGGCCAGGATAGTCAGATTTTATTACCCCCAATTTACATATAAGGAAAGCACCTATCTCTCCACTAAATGAGGCCCATTGTGGGTTGGGATAGTGTCTTCTCCGTTTCCCCAGTTCCTGGGATAGTAGGTGCTCAAGAACCTCGGACCAAACCTATATCCTCCCGCCTCCAGAATTGAACTCTGGCCCATAGACAATGACGTGCATCCCCCTTCAGGCTAGAAATAGCTCTGGATCATTCCAGAAAGCCATTCCTGGTTTTAAAAAGCCAAGAGTGCCCCAAGTGTAGGGAAGATGGCCATGAAGATGACTGATGCCCTTTGGGACCCCACGCAGTGGTTTTTGTGATTACTGAGTATCATTCAGGGGGAAAAAACATACCTCCAAAACTTTTCTACCCTCTTCCAGAGGTCAGTGGAAGTTACTCAGATTTGCAGAAGGTATTTCCCTTTGAAATCTGTCACCATTGTTTGACAGTAAAGAGAAAGCAAGCTGAGCTTGTTACCATTTACCAGAGCACTGAATTCAGTGACAACTGGGCCTCTCCCTTGGTTGGGGGAAAGCAAATGACCATTCCCAAGCTGAGATGAGAGGTCACCTGCTTGGGGCTGTGAAGGACCTCTGCGAGCTGCCCCAACTGGTGATTGTTACAGCCCCTTGCAGGGCCTCCAAGGGTTTTGACCTTCCTTCTCTCAGCCTTTATTCTGCTGGGCCAGTGACACCCAGAACTTGGTTCTTCTGCAAGTCGCAGAGTGAAACAGAAGAGGCTGAGGCTTTGCCGTGGTTTCGCAGTTTCATGAAGGAGCTCTGTGAAACCAGCTGGCTTGGAGGGCTGAGCGGGCTGAGGTCCCCTAGAAGAGAGGCCACCTCTGCTGCAAGGCTCCTCACCATCCTCAGCCCCTCTCCCCTGGCCAGCCCACCCCGCCCTGTCCAGTGGCCCCTACCTGCCGCTTGCACCGTTGTCATGGCTAGCTTCAGGGGGCTGTCCCTGGGCGCAGGGAGGGAGCCTGAGGACGGGGCTGGGAACAGCCCCCTTATGCTCCAGCAGAAGACAGGCAGTGGGTGACATGAAGGAGTGATGGAAGAAAAGGCCCCGGGGGAGGAGCCATTGCGGGGCAGGGAGGCCCAGGAGGAACCAGGCAGGGGACAGAATACAGCCTCACAATCCTTCCCTGTTCCAAGATTCTCAGGTTCCGAGCATGGAGTCCCACCACTAAGAAGAGGCTGGAGGTACCACCCACGGGACTCTGCCTCTGGCAGTTATGCCTGTTTAAGATCATTGCCAAGGGCACCCGTGATCAAATCCATGACTTAGGAGAGGTAGGAACTGTAGGGCTAGCCAAGTAAGGACAAAATGTGACTGGCACCAAAGACAAAGGCCCAGTTTCCGGTTTTGTCCTGTGTCCCTGGAAAACGTCAGTAGGGACAGGTGCAGCAGGGGATTGTAGCCTGAGCCATGAGGCAAGAACGGCCCCCTGAATTCCAGGAACCAAGCATCCCTCAAAACCATCATTCATTCATTTCTGTGGGTCGTTTCCCTGACCTTCCTTAGTCGGGTTCCTTCTGGGGTTCCAATGTAGACCTAAGAAAAAGGGAAACTACTCTACACCTCTGCCAGGAGAAAAGGGGTATCCAGCTGTGCGTAAAGCTGGTGTCAGGATCCAGAAAAGCAAGGGCTGCTGGGACAGGCCCTGCAGGGCCCACTCTGTCCACCGTGGGTCCTGTGTTCACTGTCACCAGCACTTCGGCCTGACTACCGCGGGCCACAGGTCGGAATGCTGGGAAATGTGGACTGGCTCCTCACTGCACACCGCACACCACGCTGCCTGAGGAATCCGTTTTCAACCCTGAGCTCTTATCTGAAGCTCGCATCATTACAGTGAACAAAACCAGATAGCGGAGAATCATCTGTGGTCGGTGGTGCTATCCATAATGCGACCCTTAGTCCTCTTTAGTTTCCGAGAAGCCCCCCGCAGTGAAAACACATCCTCCATCCATATGCCTACACATTGGAACCAAGACCTATACGATCTGTCCTTTTTAAGAAACCCCTCAAACAGCCTTACTGAGATGTAATTGTGAGGTCTTTCTTTTAGAGGTGACACAAACTTCTTGCCCATCTCGTGGCTACTGGTCCTGGCCTTTGTCACCTCCAGGCCTCCCGAGGGGGTCCCAGCCTCTTGTCCCTCTGGGCACCCCTCCCACCAAGCCTGGGAAGAATCACCCTTCAGAGCCACTGCACTCGGCCACGCCAAACCGTGCTTAAACCCAGCAATGGTTCCCCAGTGTCTGCAGCACAAAACCCCAGCGCTACGGGGTATGGTCCGAGAGCTATGGCGCCGTGAACAGCACGCCCTACATGGCTTAGTCCTTCCTTCCTCCTTGGGTTTCCCACATCACTCACTTGGCACGTTTTCCTGGGACCTGAGTTGATTGGTCCTGCTGCCCAGGCAGAGAGTCAGCGAGGTGGGGCGGGCTCCCTGCAGTTTTCTGATTAAGCACACGTGCTCCAGGAGATCAAGCCGTCCAGATTCCAGAACTCCATTTCCTTGACCTACTGACTTTGGAGCCCACCTAGGGCTGTTTCCTCACCTGTCAAATGGGGTAAGAACTGTAGCAACCTCATCAGATTTTGTGAGAGGTGAATGTGGGGGGGGGGGGCACTGAGTGTCAGGCAGTGGTGCGTGGTCTCCATCTCCGGGTGCTGCCCAGAACCTTGTACAGCAATCTGCACATCAAACGCTGACATCAGGTAAAGAAGGACAGTCCCTCTGCCCCCACACATATCACAGTAAACGGTTTGGAGCAGATCCCTTCATCCTTTCCCAGGAGTTCCATGCATATGTGATTTCCTACGGTTGACTTCCCCCCCTTGTGGACACTATGTTTTGTTGTACAATTTGCTTTTCCTTGTCACTTGAAGATCTTTGCACCTCCATGGTGATGCCCAGGCCCTCTGTCCTCTTACGACAACAGAAGAGATGTCCCTGTTTGTTGTAGGCCGGGCCCCACACTGAGATTCCGGAACCCAGATTTTTCCTGAGTTGACTAGGTTCCTAACTGTCCTGGAGCATCAGGCACGAAGAGGACACCCACACTCCCTGTACTTTTTTTATGTTCAGTGTAAGCTCTTATGAACCAAATTTTACAAATCTTTCTTTTTACACCTAAAACCCAACTAAAGTAATTCTCTTCAACAATGTAACCTGTAGTTATAAATATGGCATGGTTAATTATTGCAAACACCACAGACAGCACAGAAGGCATGCATTAAATCCCATGCTAAATATCAACATCATCTTCATAATTTCCTTTACTTTTACAAACCTATCGTTCTAGGATTATAGCTATATTTATTTTGTATTTTTCCAGGGTTAAAGGCCCCAAACAAAAAGAATACCATCTCTAAGCAGCTGAATTAACGCATTTTTGGTTACAGATGGATTCTTGGTGACGGCTGGATCTAGACCATTAGACTAAAGTTGCTTTTTAGAAATGTCATTTCCTGCATTGGTCAGATCTGGAAAACCCACACCCTTCACACAGGTTTTAGTTCTTTGCAACCTATGTCTCTCCTAAAATTTTGTTGTTGTTGTTGTTTTAAGATTTTATTTTTAAGTAATCTCTATACCCAATGTGGGGCTCAAACTTACAACCCTGAGATCAAGAGTCACATGCTCGGGGCGCCTGGGTGGCAGAGTTGGTTAAGCATCTGACTCTTGATTTCAGCTCAGGTTATGATCTCAAGGTTACGGGATTGAGCCCCGCGTTGGGCTCTGAGCTCAGTGGGGAGTCTGCTTGGGATTTTCTCCCACTCCCTCTGCCGCTCTTGACCTACCTCCCTACCCCCATTACCCACCAAGTTGCCTCCTACCCCGCACACACATGCACTTTCTCTCTAAAAGAATCGCATGCTCTACCAACTGAGCCAGCCAGGCACCCCTAAAACGATGCATTTTTAAAGTCTTGCTGGGTGGCATTCCAAAACCCATCTCTGGGTTTTTATGATTGATTAACCTAGTCTTGTCATTACAAAATAGTGACTTCATCTGTCAGTATTATTAAGCATTTATGTTTGCCTTATTAGCATTGTTTTGTGGTTTTTTTTGTTTTGTTTTTTGTTTGTTTTTTAAGATTTTATTTATTTGAGAGAGTGAGCGAGAGCAAGAGAGCACAAGCAAGGGGAGGGGCAGAGGGAGAGGGAGAAGCAGGCTCCCCACTGAGCGGGGAGCCCAACAGGGGGCTCAGTCCTGGGATCATGACCTGAGCCGAAGGTAGACACTTAACTGGCTGAGCCACTCAGGCGCCCTGCCTCATTAGCATTGTAAAAAAATTAGCAAGGCCTCTAGAAATTTCATCACCCAGAAATGAAGGACTGAATCTTCATGGTGCGGTCTTCTCTTGACACTTGGGTGACTGATGTTATTACCTACCTAGGAACACGCTGTGAAGCCTGCTCATTACCTGGCTTTTGTGTGTGAGCACTGGGGCAGGCACCTGCCCGTTCTCATGAATAATCACCAGCACTGACCGTTCCTGCTTTTTCTGGGGCCACTGGCTTTGTTGCTTGGTCCCTTGCATTTAGTTGTTTCTACTTACACTGACAAAAACAAGTACAAAGCATTGCTTTATCATTGGGGGAAATCAACATACACACACACACAGACACGTAAGTGTGTATACGTGTGTTAGAAATCTCTTACTGTATTCATTTTCTAAGCTACACAACAAAGTACCACATATTTAGCAACTTAAAAACAATGCACTTTTCTCATCTCACAGTGTCTGGTGGTCAGGAGTCTGGGCACAGCCTCGCTAGGTCTTCTGCTCAGGGTCTCACAAGCCCGCAACCAACGTGTCGTCAGGCTGCGTCCCCACCTGGAAGTGTGAGTGGGGAAGAATTCACTGCCGGGCTCATTCAACTGTTGGCTGGAATCATTTCCTTGCAGCTGACGACTGAGGGCCCCAGCTTCTTACCGGCTGTTGGCCGCCCTCAGATCCTAAAGGCTGCCTGAGGTCCCCTGCCACGTGGCCCTCCCCAGAGGCCATTCACAACATGGCTGTTTGCTTCTGCAAGGCCAACAGGAGACAGTGTCTAGCCTCAGGAAAGCGCAAGTCCCTCTTAAAAGAGCCTTTACCTAATTAAGCCAAGCTTACTGAGGATCATCTCCCTTCTAATTAACTCAAAATCTACTGATTTGGGACCTTAATTACATCTGCCAAATCCCTGCCTCTCTACAGTATTCTACTAGCTAGAGGAAAGTCACAGGCCAGCCCGCATCAAAGGAGGGGACAGAGGGGGCAGAGATCATGGGGCCACTCTGGGGTCTGTGTCCACACTTACTAAACGAAAGCAGTGGACATTAAACAATCTCTTACAGCTACACTTCTGCACACGTGGTAACGCATCCCTCGGGCTTCATTATGAACGCATGGCTCCGTCCTAACGCCAGCGGTCCTCTCCCTCTGTGCTCACTGTTACTCAGCCTCAGATCTCCCTGGCTCCAGCCACCCTGCCTCCCTGCTGGTCCTGGGCTGTCGCACTTGACATTCCCGCTGTGCACTGCACTCATTTCCTTGCTCCTTTATGCAGGGCCCTGCTAAGATGTAGCTCCATCAGAGAAACCCCAAAACTGTGCAGAGGCAGATTAGTGAAGAAGAACACAGGCTCTGGGGCCAAGCAAGCCTGAAGGCTGAATCCCAGCTGCCTCTGGGCAGGGTGACCTCCCTATATCCCAGGGTCATTCTTGGTCAAGTAAGGACAACAGTGTGGGCCCTTAGAGTGGCCTGGCTCATGCACCTAATTGTCCACCTCACTCCTTTCCACCCGGGCTGAGAGTGGACTCCTGTGTGGCTTCAGGGCCAGCTTGCCTGCCTTCCTGGCTGTCCAGAGGCCCTGGTCAGGGATCCCACACCGCTCCCTTCCCTGGTCCTTTTTGGTTTCTGAAGAAATTTTCTTTATAAACTTTTTTTCAAATTCTTTTCTTTTGGAGGAGACATATTGGCTGCCTATGGAGGCCTCTCCATGACTAAATCAAATTCATTCTCTCTCCTCTCTCTCCAAATCACTTCCGCTACCTGCCCCACCTCCAACCACTCCCCAGCATTTACTGAGTACTTACAATGCCTAAAGAACTATACCGAGCAGTGAAGTAGCTTGTCAAGCAACCCCGAAGTTCACGTTCCTAAAGCTTCCTTTAATTGATGATCTTCATCATTTAGGGATATAGAGTGACAGTAACTGCAAAATATAAATTGGAAAAAGATCATAGAGCACTTCATCCTTAAACATACACCTGGAGGGGCGCCTGGGTGGCTCAATGGGTTAAAGCCTCTGCCTTCAGCTCAGGTCGTGATCTCAGGGTCCTGGGATCGAGCCCCACATCAGGCTCTCTGCTCAGCAGGGAGCCTGCTTCCCCCTCTCTGCCTGCTTGTGATCTCTCTCTGTCAAATAAGTAAATAAATAAATAAAATATTTAAAAAACACACACACACAATAGAAGAATGACAACAAAAAAACCACACCCCTGGAAATACAACGGGAGACTAGAAAGAGGAATTCAGGAATTCTATAATAAGACCTTACGTTAAAGGCAGCAGTAACATACACCTGATTTTTTTTTTTTTTTTTTTTACATTAATGGATTGATTTGAGAGATAGCATGAGCAGGGGGAGAAGCAGAGGGAGAGGTCCAAGAAGACTCCATGCTGAGTGAAGAGCCTGACGTGGGGTTGATCCCATGACACTGAAATCATGACCTGAGCAGAAACCAAGAGCCAGACGCTCAACTGGCTGAGCCAAGCAGGTGCCCCCAGCTGATATTTTAAGATATTAGACTACAGGCTCTTTAGAGAAGGAGCCTGGAGTATTTCTTTTTATACCTGCACCCACACTGTCCTTAGCCTGTTGTTGACTGGCTTAAAAGTAACTCAAGGGCTGCTGTCGGGACTGATTCTTGCGTGGGTGATCTCAGCAGGTTCCCGTCTGCAGCCCCAGCAACTGCAGATCTGACACCAGCGACTACACAAGGGGGTGAGGACACCACCAATGGTGACTGGGGTTTGCCACCCATTTCGCCCCCAGGTCCAAAGCAACACAGAAGGAACAGTGGAAATTGGTGTTGTCCCGGGCACTGGTCCCAGCCGTGCCACTGCCTGCCTCTACAGGGAAAATGAATATGACCATTTCTAACCATTCAGTGTATGAACTACCTTCTGTTGCCTAGAAGATCTGGGAATCTTGGTAGGGACCTTAAAAGGTGAGATCCTTGCTCCCTCAAACCCCAAGTCCCTCAGACATAGGCAGAGGAGTTGATGTTGGCCAACTGGATACTCGAGCCTGGGACTTTGGGTCTGTGGTGAGTGGCAGAGAGAAGAGACAGATTGGAATGTGTGCCACTGGTGGCAGGTCCAGAACGGAGTGGGGGCTGTGGCACTGGGGCAACACCCAACAGCATCGACGCCCGCACCCTGGTCAGGCTGGTGCTGTGGCAAGAAGGACACGGTGATGGTGGCCTCAGGGGCCCTCGTTCTTGTTTGTTTGCTGAACCTGCTTTTCCAGCCTGCTGTCGATGCTGAGTTACACAGTTCCCATTGCCATGGATTCCCTTCCACCTTTTGGTCTGCAACCCAAAAAATTTGAAAATTAGCTGTGTTAATATTGGCAAATTACTTTGTCTTTGTGCTCTGTCAGATGGGGCTGGTAACAGCTACTGGGACTGTCCCAATACAAACTATGCTCTTCTTTCCCCTGGAAAGCTCCCAGAAAAGATGTGGCTGAGGTGGGCTCAACTTTTTAAGAATAAAAATGAAATGGATGTCAATTTGTAGTATTTATTAACTTGGTTTTATGTATACATTTCAAATCAGAGATACACATATGAATTGTTTAGAAAATGTTTTTCACTCTTACTTTTCCGGAAATGCCTCAAACATCTCTTCGTGTCACTATCACCATGGTGTCACTATCGTGCCAGCACTCTCTCTGTGCCCTCAAACAGATTTCTATCATTTTGTCTTTTTTCTGGATTGTTTGAGCTACAACATTTTTGAAAATCCTGTGTGACACTGTCACTGGTAAGTTAATCTCATTCATGTAAAACTAGGACTGTTGCTTTTATCATATGTCCTTTGGGGAAAAAAATTTTAATTTAATTAATTTATTTTAAATGCTCAGAGTTTTCTGGATTTTTTCGTTTGTTTGTTTGTTTGTTTGTTTCTTTTTAACTTGAGAGAAAGAGAAAACAAGCGGGGGAGAGGAGCAAAGGAAGAGGGAGAAGCAGACTCCCCACTGAGCAGGGAGCCGGATGCGGGGCTCAATCCCAGGACCCTGGGGCCACAACCCAAGCCGAAGGCAGACGCTTAACAGACTAAGCCACCTAGGCACCCCAAAAATAAACATTTTTAAATTATAAAATACAATAGAGAAGACTGAGACATAAATGTTGTGAATTATCATAAAGTAGAACTTATGTAACCACTGCCCAGGTCAAGAACTAAAACACTGGCAGCAATCCCAAAGACTCACTATGTCCCTTTGGTCCTCCAAAGGCATCCACATCCTAATGTTTATGGTAAAGTTATGGTAACTATTTACTTATCTTTATATTTTTACCATAAACATATACTAACAAACATTATAATTAAATTCTTGCCTATTTTTGAACTTTGCATATAAAAGGGATCATATGTACTCCTTTAGGATAGCTTTTTTTTTTTTTACTCACCATATGTTCTAGATTCTTCCATATTATTGAATCTAGTTGTACTTCATTTATGTTTACCAATATTTCCTGTATGACTATATCACATTTATTCATATATTCCACTGCTGATGGACAGTGGAGCTGTTAGAAACAATTCTGCTGAGAACGTTCTCACATGTGCTCCTGGTGTTTGTATTAGCAAAGACACTGCTGACCACAGGGCAGACCTATCTTCAGCTTCACTAGATAGTATCAGACTGACTTCCCCAGTGATAGCACCAATTTGTACTTTCACTTGGCCTATCCAGTAGGCAACTCCTTATGGGTTTAACTTGTATTCCTCTGCTTACTGCTGAGGTTGAGCACTTTCTCATGTTTATTGGCCAATTGTATTTCCTCTTTCTTCTTATGTGCCGTTCAGGTCCTTCACCTTTTTCACAATTTAAATGTTTGTCTTTATCTTACTGATTAGCAGGCGTTCTTTCTATGTTCTGGATCCTAGCCCTTTGTTGGCTACGCATGTTGCAAATATCTTCTGCTCTGTGGCTTGCCTTTTTACCCTTTTAATGGTGTCTTGATAAAGAGAAGTGTTTTATTTTAAAGTAGTTGAATGTATCCATCTCTTTCGTTATACTTAGAGCTTTCTATATTTTTTTTTTGTAGAAATTCTTCCTTACCTCAAGATCTGTAAGATATTTTTATTAGGGGGCACTGGGTGGCTCAGTCGGTTAAGTGTCTGACTCTCTTGATCGTGGCCCAGGTCTTCATCTCATCGTTGTGGGTTCGAACCCTGTGTTGGGCTCCCTGCAGGCTGTGGTGCCTACCTTAAAAAAAAAAAAAAAAAAGGTATTTTCTTATATTATCTTCAAGAAGTTTTGTTCTTTACATTTAAATCTATAATTAGAGTAGCTATATATCTAGGTTTATAACTCCTGTCCTGGCATCTCTTCTAGTTGGCATCTCTTCTAGTTAGCATCTCCTTTTACTCTTAAAAGTGTCTGAAAATTTCCTTAAGCTTTTCTTCTTGAAACAAGTTAGCAGCAGTGAATTCTAATTCTAGCCACAATAGATTACTGGTTCTTGGACAGGTATGGAGAAGCATACCAGAATGCCTCAGAAGAGCCAGCTTGGGTCTGGCTTTCATCCCTAGTGGCTGGGTGGCACCTATCCTTGATGCACTGCCTGCCTGGGAGAGCTGTGGTAAGCCCAGCAGAGCTGAGGCCAGGAATTTCTTTATCAGCCACCACTCAGGGCCAATCCTACCTGTGGCAACCATCAGTGGAGCTCCATTTCTGTGCTGGAAAGAAAACTGATGGGGTTTGAGATAGGAAACCTCACTCCAGAATAAATTAATAATAAACTTCATTTGTGTAAATGACTGTAAAATGCAATGAAAGACATTTTAAGTACAAGTGGCTTGTCTGACAAAGTATATTTCTGCAATCAAATATACAGTATGTTTCTTTTACATAAAAGTATAACATAGACTATGGTTTGGTTTTGCACATTCTGTGTGAGTCTGCTGCCATTAGAAGTTCCTGGGGCGCTTGGCTGGCTCAGTCGGTACAGCGGGTGGATCTTGATCTCCAGGTTGTGAGTTCAAGCCCCACACTGTGTGTAGAGTTACTTAAAAATAAGAATCTTAAAAAAAAAGAAAAAAGTTGTTCCAACTACTGTCAACCAGTAGTCGTCATGGGGTCTGGTGAAGAGTGATACATACAGGAAGTATAAAGGAAGTGCTGAATGAGAAGCTTCTGGCCCAAGAGATACTTGCTGGTACATAAATATTAAGGACTTAAAGGTATGAGTGCAAGCTTTACGTTGCTTCCTGAAGTAGAGTTCATGTTAAGCAAATTAACCTGACTTTTCTTTGTCTACTCCTGACCCCTGTACTTTATCACTGACCTTATCAGTTTATCCTCCTTAACCTCGAATTAACCACCTTAAACACACAATTCAAGTACACCCCTACAGGTTACAGTCTTTCCTGGCTTCTAATGTAGTTCTCTCCCCACCACTGGACCTTTCAGCTCCAGGGGACAAGGTCTCTTGGCCGATTTGAATCCCCAGCAGCGCTAGGACTAACCTAACATAAGCACTCCAAAAACGGCTGTTGAACGAACGCTTGACTTGGCCATGTCTGTGTGAATTTGTATGCCCAGGCGGAGATCAGACAACTGGGATGGTGACTAACCCTGGCTTCTGGGTTTAGCTCATTGTTTGTTTGAGTTTTAGATTGTTAGGTGTTGTAGGTTTCCTCTTAGAAACAAAAACATCACTTCTTCACTTCAAGGCCCTGTTGCCTATGTGAATCAGGACATACACATACATGAACTTTCAGTTGTCCTTTTCAACAGTTGGTTTCTTCTGCCAGGGGGTAATACCACATTTTTAACTGCTTCATCTAGCATCTAACAGCTGTACGGTGTGGATTATCGGGAGTGGGGCACTAATGACTGAGCAATGAGAAGAGGTAGCTTAAGTCCAGGAGCAAGACTGTGCAGGGTCCTGCCTTACCAGGTTCGAGGCCAGACATTTGACTCATCAGCTTTACAAAAGGGTGGCATGACTGTAAACAGAATTAAAGTGAAAGTATCATGAACCACTTGTGATTAAGAGCTTACTCCTAGCAAATGAGTTTCCATAGAAAAAGGAAAATTCCAACAGTAGTCAGTAAAAAGAAAGCCCATCAGAAAGGCCTTAGAAACAACCTTACCACATCCATTTAACACATGTGGAGCCTACTGGAAGCCATGGTAAGAAAACGGGCCAAGGCAGCCATGTTCGTTGTTGGTGGAGGTGGGGGATGAAATGGACAGAGAGAGCAGTGTGTGTGGGTCAGTTCTGCTAATCTCTGCTGCTGTATTTTGCTCAGGCTCTTCCAACATTTTTCAATGCACGGCTTACCCATTATCTGGGGACCTGCGGGATGGATATTCATTCCTTTAATAAAAATTGAATACCTATTACGTGTTAGGCTATCACTAAGCCCCAGAAATTCCAATACGAGTAAGAAAGTCACTCCCTTGGGGCACCTGGGTGGTTCAGTTGGTTAAGCATCTGCCTCTGGCTCAGGTCATGATCCTAGGGTCCTGGGACTGAGCCTCATATCAGGCTCCCTGCTTACCAGGAAGTGTGTTTCTCCCTCTGCCCCTCTCCCCTGCTTGTGCTCTCTCATTCTCTTTGTTTCAAATAAATAAATAAAATCTTTAAAAAATCATTAAAGTCACTCCCTCAAATATATTGCAGTGTGGTCAGGGATAGAAAAACAATTGTAAGACAGTATGTGGGGGGCTAGAATCAAGAACATACAAAATATGAGGGCAAAATAACCCACATCTGCTTTCCTTTAGGTTTAGTAAGAGCTGACCTTTGATCTGAGACTTAGGCTGAATGAGAATGGACAGTGGAAGGAGGATGGATAGGGCATGTGGGACAGTGGGGGCTGCGTAGAACAAGTTTGAGGTCTGATGGGGCCGGGAGCACAGCGACAAGTTCTGCCAAGGCTGGAGCTTAAAGGTTCACAAAAGCTGCCACAGAATTGAGGCTACCGTGGAAGGTACATACGGTGGGGAAGAGCCAGCCATTTGGAAAGCCTGAGCTCTCTCCTGCAGCTGACGGGCAAGTGTTGGGGATATCCGGACCACCCAGCCTGTCATCTATCCAGCCATTCCTCCCTGACCCAAATATGAGAGATGGATACAGTAATGTTCTTCATCCTGACAGCAGTCTTCTATCAATCACCTGGAATGCTGCTGAACCCAGTGCTGCTTCTGAAACTCTTAAGACTTGACGCAAATAGCGAAGTGCCTTGAATCCAAATATGCAGAGACTATAATAACAATACTAGTAATATGTGAGTGCTTGTAAACGCTTTACATATGATTTCTCACTTCGTCCTCCCTCCAACCCAAAGACAAAGGTGGTGTTGTTCCCATTTTACTGATGAGGACACAAGCTCGGAGGTTAGTGACTTGTATAGTAAGTGATGGAGCTGGGATATGAACCTACTGTGTCTGGCCAGAAGAGAAGTGGCAAGGGGGATAGATGAGAAACAAGAAATTAAGGTTAAAGTAAAAGTGCAGAAATGGGAACAAGCTATGGTGAGGGCAGAAAAATGCGGGCCTCCTGACAACTGAAGAGAGTCGTCAGCTCTGCAAAGGCTGAAAGGACTAGGGGTGGGAGGTGGCAGGGGGAGGACTATGGGTCCCCGGAAGTTCCACTGGATCAGACTCTGAGTTCAGGGAAACTGGTATTAAATTCCATCACAGCACAGGAGCTCTGCAAGGACCATGGAGCACTCCTAACTCAATGCTTCTTTTAACGTGGAAACTGAGGCCAGATAGGAGAAATGGCTACAAACTGTCACCAACAGAACAGAGTACAGGTCCCCCTACCTCCAGACTAATGCTTCTGCTGTCTGGCAGCCACTCGTCCTCCTGCTAATAAATATACCCTAATTTTCCTCCGAGGAACCAGCCCCCTTGTCTCCCCCAACCCTCCTGCTATGGGTCTTAGTCAGCTGGGGCTGCTAGAACAAAAACACCACAGACTGGGGGGCGGAAACCACAAACACTGATCCCTTGAAGTTCTGGAAGCTGGAAGTCCAAGATCCAGGCACCAACAGGTCTGGTGTCTAGTGACAGCCTGCTTCCTGGCTGGTTGATAGCCACCCTCTCACTGTATCCTCACAAGGGGAGGGGTCTAGGGCCTTTCTTTGCCTCTTCTCATAAGGGCGCTACCTTCTTAGGAGGGTCCCCCCCCC
>CM052890.1:3984173-4066472 GCA_028534135.1 Potos flavus | reverse complement strand
GTGGCACGAGGATCTCGATGGCAGTAGGGGCAGGGAGAGCAAGTCTGGACAGTCAGGGCCCCCATGCCCCGGAGACTCCACGCCTGCCTCAGGTGTCCACTAATGCAAACACAGCCAGCCTCGGGCAGCTCTCCTGACCCAGAGCGCCGGCGGGACCCCGTCTGACCCTGCCGTGGCTTTCTCCGCCACCCAGGTGTGGTACAGAGAGGACGTCAGCCACCCCAACCCTGAAGGCTCATCGTGGTCCCTCGTGGACACCCCAGGGGAGGCGGTGCAGATCAGCTGTGGGCCCCACGACCTCCTGTGGGTCACGCTCTGGGAAGGGCAGGCCTTGGTCCGCGAAGGAATCAACAGGAACAATCCCAAAGGTGGGCAGCCCTACACCCAATAAAGGGAGAGGCAGGGGACGCCCAGCTTCTCCCCGGTGCTCTCGCTGACGGGGGCTGCCTGCTCTTTCTTCTGGGGCTGGGTAGGAAGTTCGTGGTCCATAGTGGAGCCTCCCGCCTCTGAAAACGGGATCGTGCACGTCTCCGTGGGAGTCGGCGTGGTCTGGGCCATCACCAAGGATCGGAAAGTAAGATGGGGTCACTGGGGGCTTGGGCCGAGGGCTCCGTTTAATTTCTTTACTTCTTTTTTTTCTTATTCTTGAAAGGAATCACTGGCCCATGTGGGAATCAGACTCAGGGCTCAGTGTTGAGGACTGTGTGGTTTTTTTGTTCTTGCAAGTGTGGTCTCGACCCCGTAGCACAAATCCAGCCAAGCACCATGCACTTCCTGGGCCTGAAGGCCTGGGGGATCTCCGCCATATGCCCGAACCCCCGTACCAAGTGCAGAACTCTGTTTATCACTCAGTAGGCCATGACATTTCACAGCGTCAGATACCAATGTTCTGAAACTCTCCACTATATATCCCTCTGCTGCTCTCCAGTGCTTGTCATTTTTGCGTCAACAGAGAAAGTCCAAAATCTGCCATAAGCAGATTTCAGGTTGTTTCCATGGTCTCTTTAACCCCACTTCGCGGGCATCCCATAGCATCCCGGGGGATGGATCCCGCACACATCTGAGGGTCTGTGCAGGCAGAAGGTCACTGAGCCCACAGTTCAGGGCGCCTGAAGCCATCCACCGCAACTGCTAAGCCGCTCTCAGAGCAACGCATTCGGTGAGCAGAGCGTTGTATTGACGTGAGCCATTTGTTCAGTTTTCAGACAAACATTTGTGCAAACTTACTTTGGGTCAAGGAGACATTTTAGGCAGTCTAGGATTTGTTATAAAAGGGATTTGAGGGTTTCTCACTTAACCGGTCCCCTCCGTGCAGCTCGCCTCATGGAACTGTGGTTAAACACATGAGTGCTAAAGACGCGTGATCCTCTCAGTCTCAGAACTGCTGGGGTTTTGCTCACGTGGCCATCCAGAGTGGGTAAGGACAGTCTTGGGGAGCACAGCAGGGGCCGGGGTGGGGGAGTCAGCCATGCGGCCACATGTGGCCTTGCAGGAAATTTGGTTGGATTGTGTGTGTTTTGGTAAGTTAACAGGCAAACTGTCAGGCTTTTTCTTTTATCTTTTTTTTTTTTTTTTAGTAATCTCTACACTCAACACAGGGCTCAAACTCATGACCCCAAGATCAAGACTTGTACGCTCCAACTAAGCCAACAGGTGCCCCCAAAAAAGTTAGACTTAAAGAGACTGTTTCATAAAGCACTAAGAATAGATCCAAAATACATTATCTATGTCGTGATAAGTTTAGACAAAATAGTTTTTCTCAATAATGTCGTTAAGGCCATTATCTTATCTAGAGGTAAGCTCGAGTGGACAGAATGGCATTTTCCAGGTGTCAGGCTAGGATGGGGACTGCGTAGAGGAGCATGGGGGTGAGATGTCGCTCGCCAAGCTTACGGGTCAGTGTCTGCATTGGAGATGCAGACATTGCCCAGGAGAAGTCCCACCTCCTGGCTCTGTGTGCAGTCAGAGAGCTATAACCTGCTGCTCCTGCCTGGTGCCAAGAGGTGCTAACCTGGTAGAACATTCTAGAAAGATTTAGGCAGGGGCAGGGGCAGTACCTTCTGCCAGAGAAGAGACAGGAAGCCACCAGGATAGGTGTGGCTGAGGGCAGGTGACCCTCAGCAGTGTGAGACAGTGCCCAGCCCAGAGGGAGATGCGGCAGGGGTGTGGGGAAGAGGGACCTGGATCACGTTTCCTTTCCCAGTGATGTGCTGTGCTCCTTTGTGGCGTGAACCAAAGTACCAAATTATCCACTTGTTCTTCCAGAGCCTTTGAAAACCATCTTCTGTTTCAGTGACCCTGCAAGGGGGCCTCTCGATTTCTGACTTTCCCAGGTGTGGTTCCGAAGAGGTGTCAGCTCGCACAATCCCTGTGGCACCAGCTGGATCGAGATGGTCGGAGACATGGTGATGGTGAACGTGGGGCTGAACGACCAGGTGCGCGTGGGACTCTGAGCCGTGGATCCCGAGCGCCGGGGTCAGCAGCTCGCCCACAGTAGAGGTCTCAGAGTGGGGGCTCCCACTGCCCCAGCCGGCCAGGCCCCATTCCAGCACGGGGTTGGGGGGGTGCCCCAGCAGCTCCTTCAGCTCCCAGCCTGCAAGGACACCCAGGGCTCTGGCTCGTCCCAGGCCCCTCAGGATGCTCAGCGCGGTAGTGGGGAGCACGGACCGGGGGCGCGCACCCCGGAGACCCGAAGGGTTTCGTGGAGAATTATTTGGGCCAAATCAGCTCCGGAAGTGAAGAATGAGGCTGATCTTCCCAGCTTTATAGACACAGCATCTCTTGAACGTCCCCCATATATTTGTACAGTGTAGCGGCTTCAGAGATCATGAGGTTTGGCTGCTTTTCAGCCTGCCTGTGGGAGGGCGACTCCTTTCCCAAGGCATTTGCCCTAGAAGCTCTTCCTGGGGCTGCTGGCCTTTCCTGTGCCCCCACGCCGTCCCTCCCCCACCCCCGAGTCGGCAGGGTACACGGTAGTCGGGGGCAAGACGGGCGCTGGCTAGTGCGCCTGGGGACCGAGGCCAGAGGCCAGCCTGCCACAGCCAAGCGATGGAGACACTGCAGCCCTCCCAGCAAGGCCACCTGGGACTGCCCTGGGCAGGCTGTGGCCCTTTAGGCACCCCCACAGGCCAGGGCCCAAAATGGGCTGCTCCCTGGGGCCATCAGCGGCTTGGCACACCTTCCTTCCTCAGCGCCCAAGGGCAGAGGGGAGGTTGCCTGCCCAGCCACCTTTCTCACCGAAAATGAAGTCAGGATCAAGGAGGCGATCTTGCATCTTTAAAAAGACCCAGACCGTTCTCTCGGTTCATTTGGGGAGCAGCTTTCTTCCCACCAGAGGCTACACGGGAGATGGGGATGTGGGTGGGCTCCGTGTCCCAGCAGAGTGCCCAGCGGCGCCGCCACTGCCTCTGGGCTCTGTCAGCGCAAAGCCCAGGGTCTGCCTGAGGTCGGGGAGCCAGGACAGGGTCCCCGCTTCTCCTGAGCTTGGTGCTGTGCCCTCCCCCAGTCCCCTCCGGTCTCTGTTCCCTGCATCGGACTCACGCACCCACCCCGCGTCCTGCCGCCCTCAGCCCTCCCAGCCGTAACACTCGTGTGCACGCACACACTCCCACTGCATATATGGGGGGGACTCCTGCCTGCATCTGCAGGCATGTCCTCCAGCCTTGGGGTGGAAGGATCCCTTCTGTGCCGGCCTCCGACCCAGCCGTGCCTCTCTGTGTGCCAGGTTTGGGGCATTGGCTGTGAGGATCGGGCCATGTACTTCCGCCAGGGTGTCACCCAGAGCGAGCTCAGCGGGAAGACATGGAAGGCCATCGTCGCCAGCCGAGAGAGTGACCGATCCCACTCTGGTAGCTCATCAAGTCTCCTCAGGTGATCCCAGGGGCAGCAGGGGACGGAGGACATGGGTTGGGAAGGGCCATCGGTGGCCACGGTGGGCAGTGTCTGGGGGAGGCTGCGGCTTAGCCTCGCAGTGGGGCGCTGGGCCCTGTCCTAGGCAGGGAAACGCCAGGTTCGGCCCACAAGAGGCAGGGCCTACGAGGTCTCTCGCTTCCTGTGTGTGGTGCCAGGCCTCGGCCTGAGGGTGGCCTGTGGGGGCAGGGGAGAGATGGCAGGTGGGTGAGGGTGGGATGTCTGGCCATGTTGGTACTGGGGGTCGTCCCTGAACAGCGCTGACGCACTGGTTCTGAGGTCTCAAGGTCTGGGAGAGAAAAGGCTTCTCTGTAGGGTGGGTACTAAGGCCCATCTGTCAAAGGAAAGCAGAGAAGAAGACAGAGGGTCTCTCTAGTCTAGAACAGGGACCTCAAACTTGGCCATGCCCCAGAAACGCCAAGAGGGCTTGTCCCCGCACAGACGTCCAGGCCCCTGCCCCAGAGCTGCTGTTTCCGTAGAACTTTGCATTCGGTAGATTTTGCGTTGTTTGCACGGTCCCAGGTGTGCCCTCTGGTACAGCTCTGAGGACCACGCCTTGAGAGCCATGGGTGTCGAGAGTGTGGATGAGTCCCGGCTCTGCCCACGGGCGTTAACTGCAGGCAGAGGACTTAGGGTCTCGGGCGGCGGTTGGGGAGGGTCGGTTGGCGAACACCTGAGCTTTGTACCGCGAAGGCCCGCAGTGCTTACCTGCCCAGTCCTGTGGCTCAGGGGCCCTTGGGACAGCACTCCACAGCAGCATGGGCCCCCCCCAGACCTCGGTCCACACCCCTTCGCTCCCCCAGCATGGCGGTTTTCACTCCATTGCACCAAACGCCCAGGAGGCTGGCCGGGTTGGCCTTTCCTCGTTGACCTGAGGGTCAACTGGTAGTACTCAATATTGGAATCAGCTGAGAAGCTTCCAAAACTACTGACGCCAAACCTTAGTCTTGGCAACGGCTTCTTAAATATGACATCAGAAGCACCGGGAATGAAGGGAAAAATAGAGACATTGGAATCTCATCAAAATTAAAAACTTTTTGCATCAAACGATGCCATCAGGAAAAGGACAAGACAATCCACAGAATGGGAGGAAATATTTGCGAATCACATATTTGACAAGGGTTCAGTATCTAGACTACATAAAGAGCTCTTAGAGCTACCACCAAGAAGACAACTCAATTTAAAAAAGGCAAAGGACTGGAATAGACATTTCTCCCAAGTAGACACGCAAATGGATGGCAAACATGAAAAGACGCTCAGCATCATAGTTATCAGGGAAATACAAACCAAAACCACCACCGAGATACCCCTTTATACCCACCGGGAGAGCTGTCAAAAAGAAAGGCGATACCAAATGTTGACAAGATGGGGAGAAATGGGGCCCCCCGTGCAGTGCTGGTGGGAAGGTAAACAGGCGGCCGCTGTGGCAAATGAGAAGTTAAAGATAGAGCAACCCCGTGACCCAGCACTTGCACCTGTAGACCTATACCCAAAAGAACGGAAAACACTTCAAAACAAAAATTACGAATGTTTGTAGAGACGTTATGCATAGTAGCCAAAAGGTACAAACAACTCAAGATGTCCATCCACAGATGAATCAATAAAACGTGGCATATGCATACAGCAGAATATTCTTCGGCAACGAAAGGACGTACTGATCCACGCTACAACATGGGTGAACCTTGACCTCATCAAACAAAACAGGAGAAGGCAGTCACAAGAGACCCCGTATTACGCAATGCCATTTATATGCAGTGTCCCGAAAAGGCAAATCCATAGGGACACAAAGCAGATTAGTGGGTGGGGGAAGCGTGGGGGGGGGTGTGTGTGGAGAGCGGCTCCTTAATGGGGACAGGGTTTGCACGTGGGGGTGATGACAAAGTTCTGGAACGAGGTGGTGGTGGTCATTGCATAACCTAGTGGGTGTGTTTAACGCCGCATCGTTTGAGGTGGTAAATATTACATCCCATGTATTTTGTTAAGAAAATAATAATACCACCAGGTTTCCAGCCCCAGATAAATGATGCGATCCGCCTGGGCTGCGACCTGGCTGTTTCAGCCCCCCGGGAGGTACCTGTCCCTGTGTGTGTGACATGACACAGCTGAGGGTTGTCCGGGGTCACAGTGGATGAGCCAGGCCTGCCCTCAGCAGTGCATGTCCTTCCCTCGAGGGGTCATGGGTCTGCCCCTTTTGTCCCCAGTGCTGGCTGCTTCTTTGGCGACGAGGTAAGGAGCAGTGGTGAGTCCTGTGCACCGAGCGACACGGATGTCTCTTTGGAAGCCGACAGACCGGGGCCTGACCAGCCTGTCCCTGCAGAGTCTGTGGATGGTCCCAGGAACCCCAGGGACAGCTCGGCCTCAGGCCCAGGCACCGACAGGACCACGGAGCATGCCGTGGAGGTCGCTGGCCCGGCCACTCAGACTGCTGGGCCTGAGCCTCGCCCTGGCCCGGCCTCCAGCCCGGCCGAACTGCCCTGGACCAATATTGACCTGAAGGAGCCCAAGAGAGCAGCCAGCCACTCGGCTGCTGGCTTCCCAGAGCCCGCCGGGCTCTCCTCGCTGGGGCTCCTCCCGCTGGGCTTGGAGGAGCCCTACGGGGCCGATGACCACCCGCTGTGGGCCTGGGTTTCAGGAGGAGGCTGTGCCGTCGAGGCCCACGCTGTACTCAAGTGGTTCACCGTCCCGTCGGGTAAGCGCGGGTGTCGGGGGGCCCAGCACCGCGGAGGGTGCTCCTTGCAGCAGGGGGAGCAGAGGAAAGGGCCCTGGCCTGCTGCCCGGCTGTGGGCGGGCCGGGCGCCTGGCCCTGAGGCTCTGCTGGCCTGCAGGCCTGTCCCCCTCGGTGCAGACGCTCTCCTTGTCCATCATGCCGGCCCAGACCGCCGCCTGGCGGAAGCAGATCTTCCAGCAGCTCACGGAAAGGACCAAGCGGGAGCTGGAGCACTTCCGGCACTACGAGCAGGCTGTGGAGCAGGTGGGCAGTTCCCGAAGGCACCGACCTTCCGCTAGCGCCCACTGAGCGCCTGCGGTATACTGTCCTGAAGGGGCGGTGGAGGAGACGGAGACGCGTCCATTCCTCTGTCCGCCCAGCTCGGAGGTGAAGCCGTCCCTTCCAGGCCCCGTAGATTCAGGGATGAAGACACGAGTCCATCCACCCTGAAGAGCTCGGGCCCCATCGTGCTCCAGGCACAGCCTCGGCCCTGGGGATGAGGATACCAGCCTCAGTGGGAGGCGTGGAGAGGGGAGTGCTGTCCTCCCCGTCCCTCCGGAAGGGACCCCAAGAGCCAAGATGCTGTGGCATTGATCGAGATGAGTGAGAACAGGGTTGAGGGCTGGCCTGGAGCCCCCCGGGCAGAGCCCAGCCCCTGGAGGCCCAGAGTCAGGTTGGGAGGCCGTAGTTACACTGGGCACATGGCTCCCTGGGCCTCGGCTGCTGGTGCAGAAGCATCTCGCCGGCGGCTAAGCGTCGGGCCTCCAGACGCAGGCAGGCCAGGTGTGGGCCCCAGCTTTGCCACCAACGCCCTCGGTGACGTTGGGTCAGACCCAGAACCCCCCCCCGAGCCTCAGTTTCCCCATCTAGAGCATGGGGTAACAGTGCTGACCCCACTGGCTGTTTGAGAATTAGGAGGGTGTGCAGAGACAGCACGGGCTTGGGGGCCCAGCCCCTGTCGGGTACGAAAGTGCCACCTTGGTCATCAGGGGGAAGTTAGGGAGCTGGGAGCTGGGTACGCACGGGGCCGGAGTCCGGGGCCTGCCTGTGACTCTGTCCTGTACTCTTGGGGCCTGTGCCGCAGTCGGTGTGGGTGAAGACGGGGGCCCTGCAGTGGTGGTGTGACTGGAAACCCCACAAGTGGGTGGACGTCCGCGTGGCCCTGGAGCAGTTCACGGGGCTCGACGGAGCTCGGGACAGCATCCTCTTCATCTACTATGTGGTCCACGAGGAGAAGAAGGTGCGTGGGGGGGCTCCCGGGGAGGCGGCCCAGGGCCGGGCCTCAGTCGGGGACCGTGTCTGGCGTCGGGGACAACTGGCCCATAGGGACGGCAGGCGCGGTCAGCGGCCAGCAGGTGTGTGGAGGCCCCTGCTGCAGCCTCAGCGAGCCCCCTCCTCACGGAGCCGCTGACAGTCACTGGGGTGTCGGCTCAGGGAGTTAAAGCCCCTGCGCCCTCCTGGCTGGGGTTCGAATCCGGTCAGTTGGGTTCTCGAGTGTCCTTGACATCGAGAATGTCACTAAGGCACTTGCTCAGGAACTCGGCTTTCCTGCTGAGCACGCTTGGTCCCGGAGCCCACCTCTCGAACCCACAGGTCCCGGGGACCCCTAGGACTGGGTTTCTGGAACCAGGGGCCCCCAGGCCTTCCCTGTCCCTCTACCACAGCAGGGGCTCCACCCAGAGGCCCACCGTGCCCCCAGTCCCACGAGTCCCCCTCTGGCCTGGTGACAGCCCTGCCCTCCACCCTCTGTAAGCAGTACCTCCACGTGTTCCTCAACGAGGTGACAGTGTTGGTCCCCGTGCTCAATGAGACCAAGCACTCCTTCGCCCTCTACACGCCCGAGAGGACCCGGCAGAGGTGGCCTGTGCGCCTGGCTGCTGCCACCGAGCAGGACATGAATGACTGGGTGAGCGCACATGACCGACGGGCCGGGCTCCAAGGGCAGCGGTCCTGGGGCCGCCCGGACTCGGTCGCCGCCGGTCCCCTTCCCAGCGCTGACTGGCCCTCTCCCCGCGCCAGCTTGCCCTGCTCAACCTGTCCTGCTGCGAGGGCCGGAGAGTCCACGGCCGCCCCTCCCCGCAGGCCATCTGGTCCATCACCTGCAAGGGGGACATCTTCGTGAGCGAGCCCAGCCCAGACCTGGAGGCCTCCGAGCACAGGCTGCCCTGCGACCAGATGTGAGTCAGCTGTGCGCCGGGCTAGCCCAGGACAGCCAGAGCTGTGGTACTAGAAGGGTTGTTCTAGAAGGTTCCCACAGGAATGGCCGGCAGGTTCCCAGGGGCCGAGTCTTCCCGGGCCTGGTGGAGGACCCCAGGGAGGACCAGAAGCCTGGCAGGGCTCAGGCACATAGGTGCCACTGAGCAGATGCCGTGAGTGGGGGGCAGGTGGGAGGTGGCTCTGTAGGCGGCAGGGGATAGAACAAGGTCGCCCGCAGTGGGTGCTGGTAGCGTCATTCTGGGGCATCTGGCATTCAGGGTGGGAAGGCAGGTGGGGACCCAGGAGGGGACACAATGCTTCCAATTCCGACCCAGGACTTCCCCTAGGTCCCTCTGAGCCCCCTGAGGACCAGGGGGAACGTAGGTGAGACTTGAGGCCCTGGGTGCCCAGCACCCGGATGGACAAGTCAGACCTCTGTGGACAGCGGGCAGGACCCGGGCACACGGAAGGGTGACCCAGGTGGCACCCTGCACCTGTCCCCCCGGGAGGCCGTGCTGTCACCCCACAGGGTGCTGGCCCGAGTCGTGGCTCATCCAGATGAGACGGCCCTACCTTTTACCCCCGTGTGCCCAGCCCAGATCCCCAGGGGCCGTGCAGAACGGGGGCTGGTGGCTTGGCCCCCCGCCCGCCGACCCTGAGTCTCCTGCGCCCACTCTGGGGCCGCATTAGCTCCGCTCACTGCCGGATGGGAAGCTGGGCAGGTGCCATCATCCTTAGTAAAGTCCACCATTCAGAGCCCGAAGAGGAGTCAAAGTCGGATGTTCGAGGGAGGCCCCAGAGCCAGAAGCAGGGGTGGAAGGCGGGCACGGTGTGCAGCATCTGTGACCTCTCTCCGCTCGCTCCAGGTTCTGGCGGCAGGTGGGAGGCCACCTGCGGCTGGTGGAGGCCAACGGCCGGGGTGTGGTGTGGGGCATCGGCTATGACCACACGGCCTGGGTCTACACCGGCGGCTATGGCGGAGGCTGCTTCCAAGGTGAGAGCGGCCCGGACGCGGAGGCTGGCAGGACCAGCTCCCCGAGCCCTGCCCACAGCCTCCCCAGGCCAGTCCCTCCTCTAATCCTGCCTGGCTTCCCTGCCCCACTCCGGAGCCGCTGCCCCCGTGTTGACTCTCGGCTGACAGGTGACCTTCACTACAGCCAGCCTGCACAGAGGATGCTCCCAGAGCCAACCCTCGAGGCGGGAGAGCCCAGAGACCAGGCCGGGCCTCCAACGCGCCTTCCTGGGCACCCGCAGCTAAGCTGGGGGCCTTGCAGGTTCTAGAAAGGCAGCTGCCAGAGCCTCCACTGTGTCCAACCCCTCATTTCACAGACGACTCCTCAGGGCACATTAGGGTAGCCCCACGACCTGACTCTCCTGATTCCCAGGCCTGAATTCTAGCCCCTAGGTCATGCCTTACGGGATGAGACCTTGCTGAACCCCTGTTGGCTCCCCAAGTTCTGGGAAGCAAGGTCCTGTGCCTCCTGCTGGGAAATTCAGGCTGAAACAGACTCTCGGGTAGAAAGTTCCGGGCCACAGCCCACATGTCCTACAGTGAGACAGCCAATCCGGAGAACCAGCTGTGGTCCACTAAGACCACGGGAACTGCACATCTTCCTCATTTGTGAGGCAGGAATTAAGTTTGTCCTCACTTTACAAATGAGGAGACTGGGGCTGGTGGACGTTATGTGACTGTTAATAAGAAGGGAGCCAGTGGGGCCCCCCACCTGCCTGGTGCCTGGTCGGTGGGAAGACGGGGAGGAAAGAGGTGCAGCCAAGAACAGGGTGTGAGACAGAGGAGCTAGAAGGGGCGTGGACGGGAAACGTAATGCTCTGTAGGGTCTTCTCATGGAGGGTCTGCAACCCCAGAGTAATCACACCGCGAGAACCCCAAGCCAGGCCCGTGAACCCCTCTGTGCTGGCCCTCCCCGCCCACTCTCTGCGGCCTTCAGGGCTTCGGACGGAAGCCTGAGTCCCCAGCCGGCAGCCTCCTCTCCCCCCAGGCCTGGCCAGCAGCACTAGTAACATCTACACGCAGTCGGACGTGAAGTGCGTCTACATCTACGAGAACCAGCGCTGGAACCCCGTCACGGGCTACTCCAGCAGGTGAGCTGCTGGGGCGCCGGCCGGGGGCCTGCCCGGCCCAGGCCACCACGGTCTCGACGGGACCCCACAGATGGTCTGTGGTGGCCTCACCGCCGGGTCCCCGAGGGCGGTCCAGCTCATCTGAGCTCCACTCCGTCTCGGACGGGGCGATCGTTCGTGACCTTTCGGTGTCGCCCCCGCGGCTTGAAGGATTTCCTGGTGTGTAAATATTTGTGGGTTTCTCTGGTGTGGGCAGGGCCGCTTCTGTCCACGGGCTCTGAGGGACAGTCTGCTCCCAGCCTCTCTCCTGGAGGCCTCAGCTGTCCCTTGGTTTGTGGCAACGTCCCTTCCGTCTTCACATCACTTTCCCTCTTTGGGAAATTTGAACTGAGCAAGGATACTGTTGTATTGGTTTAGGGCGCACCCTAAGGACCCCATTCTGTAAGGACCCCATTCTGACTTGATCACCTGCAAAGACCTTCTTTCCAGTAAGGTCACACTCACGGGTACTGGCGATGGGGCTTCAACATCTTTTGGGGGCACAGCAACCCGTAAGAGGGGAAGACGTGGGCTCTCAGCTCCCGGGCGGGTGGCCTGGCCACAGGTGCCGCCCGGGCTCCTGTGTGGCAGGAGGTCAGCGGGTTGCTGTCCCCGCCGCGGGGCAGTTCTGGTTTTGCCCCTCACCCCCTTGGAGATGCAGGTGTCCCAGGTGCTCATGTCTTGTCTGTCGTCAGCTGGTGCTAGCTGGTCTCTCCTCTTCCAAGTCACCCCACCACCCCGTTGTCCACCGCAGGGGTCTGCCCACCGACCGGTACATGTGGAGTGACGCCTCGGGGCTGCACGAGTGCACCAAGGCCGGCACAAAGCCCCCGTCCCTGCAGTGGACCTGGGTGAGCTCCGGGCTGCGGGGCGGGGTCCGGCACCGGGGTCCGCCGCTGCTGACCCTCCTCTCCTCCAGGTTTCGGACTGGTCTGTGGATTTCAGCGTTCCCGGGGGCACGGACCAGGAGGGGTGGCAGTATGCCAGTGACTTCCCTGCGTAAGTGTCTCTCCGCGCGGGGAGGGGCCCTCACCTGCCCTGCCGTCCCAGGTCACTCCGGCCCCCGCAAGGACCCGGGTGCGGCCGAGGAGCAGACCCCTGTACGCCCGCCTTGGCCGCCGGCAGGGTTTGGAGCCAGCCCGAGAGAGGAGCTCAGGCCAGCACGCCTGCCACACCTAGAGCTCAGCGTCAGGCTTAGGGAGGACAGCCGTGGCTCCCTCAGCGCCCTGCCGTGTCCCTGCTGCCCTGGCAGAGGGTCTGGGGGGCTCTGAGGAGCTTTGGGCCAGGCCCTGGGTGATGGGCACGAGTGGCTGGAGGGAGGTGTCGGGTAAAGAGGCAGCTTGAACAAAGTGTGGAGTGAGGCCAGTGTCGTCCTGAGAAGCAAAGGGACAAGTGGGTGACAGGTCCACAAAGCCGGGAGGCCCTGGTGGGTAGCAGATGCACAAGTCCCATCCACGTGGAGAACAGAGCTGTGGGAGCCCAGGCCAGGGCCTCTGAGCAGGCCCAGGCCCAGGGATGAGGCAGGTGTGTGGGACAGGCGATTCCACAGGCATCCCCTCCAGCCACAGCCAAGCCTCCTGGACTTGACCTTCCCCTTGTCTCTGGGCCTCAGCTCAGCTGTTCCCCAGAAGGGCTCTGATGGGCCCAGTGGTGGGGAGGGCTCAGAGCCCCCTAGCTAGAACCCCTGGTCCGGCAGCCTCCACATCCTGGCCCCTGGAGACCCTGACCCAAGGGAGACCTGTGCCCCAGAGACCCCGGCCAGGCAAGCCTCGTGTCCTGTGATCCTTGCTGCCTGTGGAGCCCACTCCGGCCCACACGGAGGCTCTGCCCCTAACGAGTGGAAAAAAGGTGTGTGTGCGTGCGCGTGTGTATGCACAGGGTCCCTTTCTGGAAACTTCCACAAAGTGGTCTTGATTTCGGCCTCTTTCTCTTGCAGTTCATACCACGGGTACAAAACCATGAAGGATTTTGTCAGGAGAAGGTGCTGGGCCAGGTAAAGACGGGAGTGACACGGTAACTGGGGCTATGGGCCTGCCCCTCCTACAGGGCCCTGGGCCGGTCCCCATGGAAGAAAAGCAGAGGAGAGGAGGGAGGGAAAGAGAATCAAAGTAAATGTCAGCCCAGGAAATGCCCTAGGGCTCCCAGCGCTCTCTGGTTTCTGAAGTTTGTTTGCAAGAACAAATAAGAGAAATGTCACTGGCAGGCTTTGCTCTGAGCAGGACAGGCAGGTCAGGATGGGAGGCCTGGCTGGGGGCGGGGCGGGGTGGGGCCACCTCCCCAGGCCCCTCACTCCTGCCCATCGGAAAGGGGGACCCATGAAGGCCGTGTGGGCCAAAGGGCGGCCCGCTGCTACGTCTGCAGCAGGGGATTTGCCAAAGCATCAGACCCCCGGGTTCTGCTCTCTTCCACTGTGCAGAAAATGTAAGCTGGTGACCAGCGGGCCCTGGCTGGAGGTGGCCCCTATCGCCCTTGGGGACGTGTCCATCATCCCGGAGAGCCCAGGTGCTGACAGAAGTGGGCACAACATCGCCCTCTGGGCCGTCAGCGACAAGGGGGATGTGCTGTGCCGCCTGGGCGTGTCGGAGCTCAACCCCGCGGTGAGCACCCTGCCCCCAGGGGCCACTGGGCCTGCCCGCCTGTCTGCCCCCGGGCCCTCCTGGGGTTCTGGCAGATTCTTCCCAAAGGAGAGCTCTGGACTGACGTCCTGTGGGCTCAGGCCTCCCGGGGCCTGCCCAGGACAGTCCCTGGGACTGGCGGACACTAGATGCCACCCGAGGGGGTCACTAGGTTCTGTGGGCAGTTGGAGCCGAGGCTGAGGTTGGCGTGTGGAGCTGCCAGCTCCTGGGACCTTGGGCCAGGGGAGGGGCAGAGGCTGGGCCCCGGCAGCCCTCACTGTCCCCCTGGCTCCCATCCCCAGGGCTCCTCCTGGCTGCACGTGGGCACCGACCAGCCCTTCACTTCCGTCTCCATCGGGGCCTGCCACCAGGTGTGGGCCGTGGCCAGGGACGGCTCCGCCTTCTACCGGGGCTCCGTGTCCCCCAGACAACCGGCTGGTGAGTGCTGCCCCTCTAGGAGGATCCCCGCCGGTTGCGAGTGGGGACAAGGGGTGGCCGGGGCTGGTCAGAGCGAGGCCCTGTCGCGGGGGGAAAGGAAGACAGGTCTCGTGTTCCGTTCAGCCGGGCAAGCATGGAGGGAGTCCTGCCTGTGGACCAGGCCCCGGGGCCGGGCAAGGACTCCCCAGAGGCCTCACCCCCTCCTGCTGGGACTGGGGGGTGGCCATCCCCGCGATGGGGCGGTCCCTCGGAGCCATCCTGCACCAGCCCCGACCTCGTGGGCACTTTGCACGTCCTGCCCTTCGGGACGCCCTCCTGGGGTGGCCCCACCCGGCCTACCGCCCGCTCTGGGAACCCTCTGGGGCTGCAGGCCGTGCTGGCGTGTTCTTGGCTGGGTGTCGGATGTCTAGACAGTGTCTGGCACTGGGGCACTCGGGTGGGTGGTGGCTTGCGCAGTGCTGTCCTCTGCATGGGGACAGGGGACTTGTGCAGTGGTGGTGCCAGGCGGCCCCGAGACGGGCTGTCCACCCCGTGCCAAGCTGAGCACCTTGGTGTCCCTATTCCGAGATCGTCCCGCTGGACCCCACCGTCTGGATCCCGCCCTGGCCTCTCAGGGCCCTGGGCGAGGTGGGGTGTTGAGGGTTTTGCTCTGCTTGGCCCTCAGGTCACACTGGGCCCTGTCACGTGCGTGTGGCTCGGCTGGCCTGGGGACAGAGGCCGACCAAACCTGCCTCGAGCCTGCGAGCTGCAGGGGAGGCCACGTGGTCCACGAGCACAGGGGGTGGCAGGTGTGGTGTCGCCCGGCTGCCCCCTAAGTCCCGCCTTGCGCCGCAGGGGACTGCTGGTACCACATCCCGTCTCCTCCCAAGCAGAGACTGAAGCAGGTGTCCGTGGGGCAGACGGCGGTGTATGCCTTGGACGAAAACGGCAAGTTGTCTCTGATCCTAGTGGTCACCAGGGGAGACGCGGGCTTCCCTGAGCACCCCAGGGGGACGAGACCCTCAGCAGCCCCAGGGCCCTGACACAAGAGCTTTGTAAGCCATGAGAGGCCGTCAGCCTCCGAACAAGTCCCTGTCCCCAGCTGTGTGGGGTGGGGGGCGCCAGCTCAGCCTGGGGTGTCCACAGAGGGGCAGCCCCCCGGCCGGGTGCTGCTGCGTGGCCCCTGGGAGCGTTCCCTAGGAGCGCCACGCGGGCCTGCGACGCGAGAGCCCCCCAGGCAGCGTGGGGCTGCCGGAGGCCACCTGCCCGTGCCTCAGGGCTGTCGGCAGTTCCCTTTCCTGCTTTGCGGCTGTCGTCACCACGAGCAAGGCAGGAGAAGGGCAGTCGGGCCTGGAACCGGGGCTTTGAGTCCGGACCCTGTTCTCTGTATTTGTCTAAAGCATTCCTTGTCCTCAGCTTCTCATGCGTAGAGGGAGCGTGACGCCGCCAGCCCGGCACAGTGGGACGATTATGAGGCTCAGGCCGAGTCCAGTGTGGGGAGGGCGGAGCTGGCCCCGGCCCCGGCTTCTCTCTCTTCCCGGGTCGGCAGGAGCCCCAGGAAGTGTGGGGACAGCCTCTGCTGTCTCGTGGCCAGACCCCGAAGTGGGTCCCGACACTCTGGCCCTTCTCTCTCCAGGGAACCTGTGGTACCGCCAGGGGGTGACGCCCAGCTACCCGCAGGGCTCCAGCTGGGAGCACGTGTCCAACAACGTGCGCCAAGTGTCCGTGGGGCCCTTGGACCAGGTCCGGGTGCTCGGGGGGTGGGGGGCCGAGGGCGGACGCTCGCTCTGGGGTTTGGGGTGCTCGGGGTTCCCACTCTGGTCTCCACACTGCGGTCCCCACAGTCGCACCGGAGCTGGGGGCTGGGCCCTCGCCCGGTCTGTGTTCCAGGTCTGGATTATCGCCAACAAGGTCCCGGGGAGCCATAGCCTGAGCCGGGGAACTGTGTGCCATCGCACAGGCGTGCAGCCTCGAGAGCCCAAGGGGCAGGGCTGGGACTACGGCATCGGGGTGAGCAAGGCCTGTGCGGGGCGGCTTACCTGGCCGGGGCGGCGTGGCACACCTCGTGCTGGGACCTGCTGTAGGGGGGGTGGGAGGCCCCAGACAGAGCCCCTCGGGGGTCCTTGATCTCCTGCAGTCTGGAAGCATGGTCTCTCCCCTTGGGCCGCGGCAGCCATGGGTGACGAGGTTCTCTCCTTCCAGGGGGGCTGGGATCACATCACCATCCGGGCCAATGCCACCAGACCCCTCAGGAGCAGGTCCCAGGAGACAACCACTGACTGGAGCGGGGAGCCAGGCCTCCCCAGCACGCCCTTGAGGGTGGCCGGAGCCGCGCACGAGGCCCGCGGCCCTGTCTGCTGCTGAGGCCGCCTCCCCCCTCACCTGAAGCAGGTTTCACGCAGGTGTGAAGGATCAAGGTGGATACGTGAGCCTTCCCGTCTGAGCCATTCCTAAACGTGGATCCTGGAGGGAATCTGGCCGGAGGTCACGGCCACCTCCAAGGCACTGGCTGAACCAGCCCAGAAATGTGAAGCTTTGTGGATGCTCCTGCACAGGTCCCTGTCTGCAAGGAGGGCCACGGAGTGGGCCGGGGGCCCCTTCACCCCAGCCTTTCCCACCTGCCCGTCCCCACTCTGCCTCCCGCCTTGCCGGAACGGGAACCTGGAGCCCTCCAGGAATGCTGCCCCAGGGAAGCCAAGCCCACAAAACCCCAGGGCACAGAACCCCCTGCCCCCCAACAGAAATGGCTGTGGGGCTCACTCAGGGCCGTTTTGCCCTGTTCTGGGTTACTTTTTCAGAGCCAGACATGCGAATACGGTTTAATTTCAAAAGTTAAGAGTTGGCAGCTTGGGTGGGCACAAGCCCTTGGTGGGGCTGGGAGAAGCTGTCCGTGCAGAACTTGCTGGCATCCGCCCCCAGGCAGCCTTCCCCCCGTGGGATCGGGGGCTGCTCCCCCTGTGATCGGGCGGGAGGGGACGTGGGGACATGGGGTGTGCCGGCTGCAGCCCCAAGCCCTACACGCCAGGGCAGGAGCCCTCCTCCCAGGACGGTAGGAAAGCACCTCCCAACCTGCAGCTTCTCTTTATTTTTTTTAAGATTTTATTTTTAAGTGATCTCTACATCCAACATGGGACTCAAACCCACAACCCCGAGATTAAGAGTTGGAGGCTATACCGGCCGAGCCAGCCAGGCGCCCCTTCTCTGCTGCTGCTTATGTGATTACGGCCTCATTTGGTGAAGCCTCAGATGTGCTTCCTGCAACCAGACATGTTGCCTGGAGGCCATCAGAGCCCAAGCCAGTCTCTGCTCATTTGGGGACAAAAACGGATGGACTCCAGCCTTCCCCGGAATTCCCATCTGGAGGGATCAACTGTGCCCGTCTTGCAGGGTGGGGCTTGTCAGCAGAGGCTGATTCGAAGGAGGTCTCCTGTGGGGTCCCTCCTGCCAGGCACTGGAGAGGGCTGATGGTGGAGGTGTGAGTGTGGGTTGGGGACGACATCCTGAGTGTTCACGCCTATCAGTTGGTAGGGCACTGCGGGTTTCTTCTGTAGCAGCCACCTGCCATCCCGCGGTGACTCGCTGTCCGTAGCTGGGCGACTGTGTCCTCGCTGCTGAGCGCCCATCGTCTACCTGCTCGGTTCTACCACCGAACCGTCTCGATTCCTTGGCTGCTTTATTCAATAAAAGCTCACAGCGGAGCGTAAAGGACATGCTATCTTTTTATTGCCACCTTGTGGTGACAACACACAGTTCCCCATGAGCGTCCTGCCTGGGGCCACAGTGGCAGTCGTGCTAGAATCTTTTATTTTTGTTTTATGACACAGCATTGGTTTCATTAGTACTCTGAAGGGACCATTAGGAGAAATCAAAGCAAATTTGGGTCACTTAAGAAACATTTTTACCACAATTACAGCAGGGGCACTGGCCGTTCAGTTCCAGGTAGGTTTTCCCACACAGAAAGGTCGCAGTTCTGGTTCCTCGGCTCCAGTCCGCGGGGATCTCGGCCTCCAGAGCTCACGCGGGTCTGGTCCGCGGGTGGGTGCGAGGCCCGGTGGCAGGGCTCGGGGCCAGTGGGTCGTTGGCTTTGGGCATCCTTGCAGGGCAGAAGAGCCCAAGACAAGGGCCGAGGGAGCAGACCCAGCAGCAGGCCTCACAGGCCCGTTACCAGACCTTTCCCCTCCCCTGCCCCCCCATTTAACACCCGAAGCACGACTGGGACCTTTAAGGGTCCTTTGTGATGTGGCCGCAGGGCATGCAGATGCCCTCTGGCCACGGGCGGAAGAAGGACCAGACATCCGGGCCCAGGTCACCCTCTGGGAAGCAGAGTGGACAGAGGTGCCAGTTTGGGACAGAAGGAGCTCTGAAAGCTGTCACCGGCAAGGTGGGAACCCACAGACCCTGCCTCCACCCCTGGTCATTGGGCAGGAGGGCCAGGACAGAGCCTCTGCCGGGCGCCCCTCCCGCTGCTTTCAGCTCAGTTTGTGGGTTCGTTCAGCAAGTTCGGGGGGCGCACTGAGCTCTGTGGGCCTTGTGTTGCGTCCCAGCCGGCAGGGCCACCCACAGGGAGCGTGGGCCCCATCAGTCCCGAGCTCCAAGTGGCCCTCAACCTCGGCTCCCATCGGCGGCGGGATGTCCTGAGCACCGACCTTGGCGAGGGGCAGGCCAGGAGCACCTGGGGCGGGCCCCACCTGACCATGGCGAAGGGCGGCTGGGGCCAGACCACGCCTCCCAGGGCCGCCTTCCAGAGGGCCCGGCATGGGGCCTGGGGAGGGTCCAGCCAGCGTCTGACCCGGAAAGTGAGGGCCGCCGCCTGCTGTCCTTGATGCTGACGCCAAGCCTGCCAGTGGATGAAGCAGCTGGGCCCGGGACCACTGGGGCTGGGAGGGAGCAGGGTGGCCCTCCGCTGTGGCAGCCCTGTTCCCATGCTGCTCAGGCCCCCACCCAGGAGGGGCTTGGCCCCCGGGGGCCTCGGGGACAGCTCTGGCCTCATATGCCAGGCCGACTCTACCCTCTCCACAGCCCCTGTCACTGCAGTTCCTGCCTGAGGCTGCCAAGGTTGCCCCGTCCCCTCCCCATACTGGCTGTGGGCACCGGGATGAGGGAGGAGAGATGCCAGGGGGCGTTGAGAGCAAAGTCGCCAAGCCTGTCGCCACAGAAGGAAGCTTGGCCTGAGGCGACCACGGACCTGCCAAACTGCCCAGGCCCGCCTTGAAGGAGCAGCACCAGACGGGGGAGGGGAGCTCATGCCACCCCAGGCTCCTTCCCACAGAGAGCCCTGAAGGGCCCCCAACTCCAAACAGGGCCCAGGAACACCCTGAAGTTCTGTCAGACCGCCCTCTGCCACTGACGTGACCCCGGCAGTGACCAGTATGACAGCAAGCAGCAAACCTGGGTGGGACGCGGTGGGGGGCTGCTCAGGCGACTCCCAGCCTCCCTCCCAGACCTGTGTCCGGCCCCACAGCGCCAGGCCGCGTGCCCCTCCACAGTCAGGAGCCCCCACACAGCAGGAGTGAGGACAAGGTCCCAGCCGCTCTCCTTGCCAAGGTCCCTTTCGAATTAATTTGAGGTAATCGGATTAGTATTTCTAGGGGTTTTGGAGTTTCTATCTGACACACGCTGAATTATACGCATCAATCATCTCGGCTTAGCCACATTCCGTGGCCGAGGGCTTTGCTTGCTCGGTGCCTCAGTTTACCCCAAATGAGGAGGCTACATCGGAGGTTGGAGGAGGAACCTTTCGGGGCCTGGGCCTCCACAGGAACTGGGGAAACTTACCAAAACTGACCTTTTCCTGGAATCTCCCCTTGCCTCGGGAGGGAGTTGGGAGTGAAGAGAATTTGGTTACAAAGGCCTGTCCACTGTGGCCCTAGTCGATTAAAAAGCAGGTCCTGGGACCTCTGCGGAGGTTTGGGCTTCATGCTGCCCGAAGTCATGGCCCGGACCAGGCCGCTCACTGGTCTCTTGTCCCCCGGAGGCCAGGACGTGCTCCACGCAGGCCGCTGAGTGTTCAGGGAAAATGGAGCCGCCGGGGCCACGTCCACGCAGGCTGTCACCACCAATCTGGGGCTCTCGGCACGGAGGCAGCAGGGCCGGGGGGAGCGGGCTCGGCCGCCGCCCCCCAGGCCAGGCGCTAGGAGCCCTCTCGGAAGCTGTGGATCTGCGTGGAGTACCTGTGCAGGTGGCCCTCGGGCTGGGGCTCCGTGGCCCCCAGCGCGCCCCCAGCCGCCTGCTGCTGCTGGTAGTGCTGGTAGAGCTTGGGGCCCGGCCCGTCCAGGCCTGGGAGGCGGCCGCTGGACATAGTCAGGATGGTGGAGGTCAGCGACTTGATGTAGTTCTTGGCCAGAGTGAGCGTCTCGATCTTGGAGAGCTTCTTGTCGGCCCGTACGTGCGGGATGACCTCCCGCAGCGCCTGGAAGGCGTTGTTCAGCTTGTGCATGCGCTGCCGCTCGCGCTCATTGCTCTCCAGCCGCCGCTGGACGCTGCTCTCCCGCCGGCCACCCGGCCCCGAGGGCCCCGGCCGCCGGCGCCCACCCTCCGCCCGCGCCCCCTGCGCCCGCGCCGTCCTGCTCCGCAGACCCTTGGCCAGCTCCGGCCCCGACCCCTGCTGGGGCCTGTCTGGGGTCCGTTCCCCTGCGGTGGCCTCTGTGTCCTGCGGTGGCACCCGGCGCCTGGGGGGCCGGTTCTTGGTCTTCATGGCTCGAGGCCGGTTGTCCCTGCAGGTGGTGGCTCTGAGGGAGGCCCTTGGAACTGAAATCCAGAACACAGGCCACCGGGTGGTCATATGGCAGGCTGGTGGATGCCCAGGACCCCCAGCAGACCCTTGCGGCAGCCGAGCCCGGCAGCCCCCTCACTGCCCGGTGGCAGCTGACCACGTGGTGCACAGTGACCCCAGGCCCCTTCCCCCTCACACGTGGAGCCCTGAGCCGAACCCCCTCCCCATTCCCATTTGACCTCGCAGAGAGCCCCCAGACTTTTCTTTGACCTGGTGCCCCCCCCTCAACTCCACATGCGCTGATCCCAGGCCCACTGCCTGGCAGCCTGCCCCTCACTGTCCCCTGAGCTTAGCACTTTTTTCAGACCACCCGGAGACGTGGCGGAACTCCAGCTCAGGGGGGCTCTGCCGGAGGTTGCTGTGCCTCTCTCGGGCCCTAATGGACAGGCGCCCACTCCAGCCACCTCACTGACCGTCCGCTGGATGTCACACATGCAGGGAAGACATCTGGACCACAAGCTCTGTGGACATGGGCAGCTGTCCGCGGTCAGGGGTTGACCGTGGCCAGAGCCTGCCACAGCCCCCAGTCCCACCACGAGGACGGCCCACACCCCTACGTTTCCGCCTCCCCCACCCTGACACCACCAGGTCCCGCCCCTCGGTCCTCGCCCCTCGGCCCCACCGGGATCCCCCAGCCCCAGTTACCTGGAGATCCGCAGCTGCACGCGCCCGGGCTGCCCACGGGGGACAAGGACACGTCGCTTTAGCCGCCCCGGGCGGGGCCGCGGCCGCATGTAAATGAGCCCGCGGGGCGGGGCCGGGGCGGGGCCGGTGTGCGCGTGTCTCTGCCCGGCGGCGGGGGGCGGGGGCGCACCTGCGGGCGGGGTGAGGGGGGCCGGGCGGCGTCCCCGCACTCCCGGCGGCCGCGGGAGCCCATTCGGCGGAGTGGGAGACTGAGGCCTCGGCGAGCCCGCGGGCGCGGAGGGAAGCCCGGGGACCGCGCCTGGCCGCTGCACCTGGCCTTGAGGGGACCGCTCGGAACGCGAGCCGAAGCCCGGAGAGTTGACGGAACAGCCATTTTGCAGTAACACTGCTTCCTCAAAGGGGCAGCAGCCCCCGGGGGCTTCTGGAGCCCGCGTCCCCAGCGCTCCGCAGGGCGCAGGTCCAGGGGCGAGTGGGCGGAGCCCTGCCCCGCGGAGCGCCTGCTCGGCCGCCGCGTGCGGTCACGGGACGTACGTGGTCATCCGTCTCACGGTCCCACGAGGTCTCCAGCGGGGCGAGAGGTGCGCTCGGCTGGGGCTCAAAACCGGCTTCCATCCACCTGCTTTACTTAATCGCCGGCCCACCTGCCTCAGTTTCCTTACCCCTCAGAGGAGCATGAAGTTATTAAAAGCAGCCTCTGGCTCAGGGGTTCTTCCAGGCTGATGGGGCGCACCTGCAGGGCCTTGAGGTCCCGCGTGGGCCTGGCCTCCCGCCCCTCGTGACCCGCAGGATCAGGGGCAGCGCTGATCTCGCACTTCTCAGAGGGGCTCACAGGGGTGCTGCTAGTGTCCATCTAGCCCCTGAGGGTCTCAGGGGAGTTGGTGAGACCGAAGTTGGGGCCAGACCTGCTTGGTAGGAGGCTTACTGCGCTCCTGGCGGCTGGGACAGAGGGAGGGAGGGCCACTGAGGCATAGAAGGGCTGGTGCTGAGCTGATTAGCCTCTTGGCTCACAGCTTAGTAGAGGTTGTGTATCAGAAATCACAGTGCTTCTTTCTGAAACTCATTGGGGTAAAAGGCTTCCAATTACAGATACACTTTGAGGAAGCACAAGCACGACATTTGCAAGTTCCGTTTTCCAGTGATTACACAGACTTTTGTCTTCTCAGGAGTGTGGGGGACGTAAGCCATGGAAAAGGGCGCACTTTCCCCAGGGACCGGCGCAGCGAGTGACCCAGGGCCACTGGCTGCTACTGCCCAGGGCAGGGCAGGGCCAGGTCACCCGCCCTGGGCCTCGCACAGCAGGGGGAAAACCCAGGAAAGAAACGCAGCAACGGAGTTTATAAATATATAACTATATTTATTTTGAATATTAAATAGTTTTTAAATTACAAGCAATTTATTGAATCACACTATGCATCAATATACAGTAAAAATCTTACAATTTAAAAATGTACACAATTTAAACTCAAAGTTCATTAGCAGTGATGTTGCCGTGAACCTCTCACAACTGTGTCAAGCACAACAGGGAAGCCGCGTGGGTGTGACAACCCCTGGGAGTCCTCACTTGCAGAAGGAACTCGACAGTGGAGGCTCGCACGGCCCATCGGTAAGGTCTCTCCGCACTTGTGTGAGCCTGAACAACCAACCGAGTTCAAGCCATTCGGGTAACAGGTTGTTGGTAATCCAATACTGTCCACACATCTTTCAGAATTTATCTGTGTACTGAAGAGGAGTTTCTTTGTTAACAGCCAAAACTGGAGCCAACCCCGCTACTATTAGGAATATTGTTTATGAGACTGAAATCTCAAGTAACTGAGTTACCCATTCTTATTTTAAGGCTACTTCTCATAAGGCTACTATTCTGAAGCCCCCACCACCCCAATGCTTGGAGCCTAACGCTGGGTTCACTTCCGGAATTGTCAGCCGATGGGCTGAGTAGGGTAAAACCAGGAGCTGCCTCCCTCACTCCCCGGGCCCTCCGGACGGACATGCAGTAAGTCGCTAACCCTACAGGTACCCTATGGAAAATATGAATACAAGGGAGAGGTCTCGAAAGGCGTTTTACGGCAGCAAGACATACAAAGACTTTTCTGAGATAAAACCCATTTCATTAGAAACAATCACCTGTACATTTAAAAATAGAACGAATGCTCTGTTTTCAATTCAGCTTCATGGAGCTTCTTCACCCTTCAGATGAATGGCTTCTTACCCAGATGCACAGTCCAAGTTCCAGAAGGATTTGGGGAGCACTTTTTATTTTTTTACATTTCTTTTTCTGGCTTATGACAGGATCGTTTGATAACACAAATTAACATCTAACTAGGAAGGAAATGAAGGTTAGATTATTTTTATTATAGGATTTGAAATATGTAAACTCCACCAGAGTAGCACTAATTAAAACCTGATAGATTCCAAAGGCGGCCAGGAAATACCACTGTGGACCAGATATCATCCACCTCACCCATATTATCTGGAGAATGACACTGATTTATTTCATCGCATAACTTTTTAGAACAAGTTCCGTGTGAAAACCCACTGTTGGTAACCAACGTAGTAAAAAACAAAAAAACAAAAACAAAAAAAAACCCTGACTTGAACAACAGAGCACATGCTGACACTTCAAAGATGGGCTGAAAATTCTAATCTACATAATTGGTTTCCCGTGTATTGCTTGAGATTTCAAAAGAACATGTTGACTCACGTGTTTATTATAAATATAAAATCTTCCCCACCATGCAACACCACAGTAAGATTTACTACTCCGACCCACCCCCCCCAACTCAATGTATAAAATGCTTTCTTTTGGCAATTAATCATGACAGCAAGATAGACCTAAAACAAATTAAAATGGGAATTAGGTTGTTAAAATCTTCTTAATCATAGTGAAAAAGGTACAGCCCCCGAATATCAATAAATTTATCCCGGGCTGATTATACAAGAAGACTTTATATTCTATGGATCTGCTTGACTTTAGTCATCAAATCTGAACTCGTTATAGTTTGAAAAAACTTGTATTAATTATCACCTCCCTTGTATCTCTCAACAAAGACTGATAGATGTAAAAATTCAGGAAATTCAAGAAGTCTTCATAGCAAGAAATTCAGAGTTATGATAGTTTTGGCAAAATCACCTTCTAATGCCCTATTAACTTTTTCTTGTTCAGTCTGCACATCCCAAGACCCCGCTCTCCTGGCTGTGCTCCCCACTCACGGCGAGTGGAGGGTAAAGGAGGCTCTTTCTCCATTCTGAGTTCTTGCTCTGGAAAGTTATTGCTAGTATAAAATGCTAGTGGAGTGAACCAGAATTGATAATAAAGGTCATAATTCACTTTGTAAACTCTAGCCAGTATACACAATCGCATCTCACGCTAGGACCAGGATCGCTGGGATTTCTATCATGCGGCCCCAGTGGACCTGTGTTACGCTGGAGTCGGGGAAGCAAATCAGCACCGGAAAACATCTGGGGTGAAGGGCCAGCGTGCAGTGAACACAGACCCGACGCCCGACCCCGATATACACGGCTTCACGGCAGACGTGCCAAGCCTCTTTCAGCACATGCTGCTCTAGCCCCTGGAAACTTCCTGATGTCAAGGCAGAACTCATGGACTACAGAATGAGGTCAGCTTTTTATCGTGAACTCCCAATTATTCCTGGCAACATTAGGAGGTGGCGCTGGACACACTCGGTCCCTTTCAAGGCAAGGGGAGAACGTGGTGCTTAATGCGGAAGGGAAGGGTCAGTGCAGATGAGTCCCTGGGCCGTGTCCAGGTGGGACAGCCACGTGTGGCCGCCCAACGTCCCAAGCAGGAGGATGTGCTGGCTGCGCAGGCTCTGCCACTGTCCCTCGTCCCTCCTCCCGGCCGCGGGACGTAGCGTATCTGCTCGGTCGCGGAGCCCGGCCGCAGCTGGCCGTGACGCAGAGTGGTTCTTCCAGGAAAATTCGGCTCTGGATGTTATTTGAAAGCTCAATACCTAGTGTGGACAAACAGCACAAACTCAGACTGTCCTCGGCAAGCAGAGCCCTGCGCAGGCAGCCTCCTCTTCAGAGCTCGGCACCGGCTGAAGGAAGGCGCTACAAGGACACCGAAGCCACAGCCGCCTGTGCTTCCGAACACCAAGCAGACGAGCCGGCCTGGGGCAGGGGCCACAGCAGAGCACGGTGCACAGGGAGGGCCCGCGGCTCCCCAGGGGGAGGGGCAGGACACCGACGCTGAGTTCCAGGGTGAACCACCTGTCAAGTTTTACTGAAGGGTTTAAAAAAATTGGGGAGCGGGGTGGGAGAATCGCACGGAGGGGCTGCAAGACCCTTCAGCTCCTCAGAGAAGCCTCGCTTGCTACAAGGAACCTGCGTTATAGAAAGAGACAAACGTGTGTTTCATTCGGTCAACAGAACAAAGCAGTCTTTTTGGACTCATCAAAAATATTTCCTATAAGAACAAAAAACACTAACATTCGGAATCATGTATCATTTACGAAAAAGTACCATATGTACAATTCCAACAATTCTAGACAGCAGAACACTCAAAATATTTAAACTTTACAAGTACCATGCAGAGCAAACTATAAAACAGGGAAAGAAATCAAACTAGTGGATAGCACCAGCTTGACCTGCCTTATTTTCCTTGAATAATTTAAGATTCTGTACAATATCAGGTACTCTTAGAACATTTATCCACAGTGCAATTACAGAAAGCAATTAGTGATTTCTTTAAAAATAATAAATATGGCTCCCTGGTGTCCGTTCCCATCGTGCTCCCCTGGGCCCTTGCGCCCGGAAGGGATGCACAGGTGTGGAGTGAGAGAACACCCCACAAGGAAACCAGAAACAACCCAGAACCTACAGTTCCCCACACACCAGGGCAGGGTCGACGCTCCCCAAGGACGACCAGGGTGCGAGCGCCTCTGGCGGATGAGCGCGGCCACCGGGCCTCCCTGGCCGGGCTCCCCGCCGTGGGCACGGAGCCGCTGCGGCTCCCTCCTGGCCTCCTGAGTCTCTCTCCTGGGCCGGCCCGCGGCAGCCGACGTGCAGGGGATGTCACTGCTGGGCTCCGCGCAGGAATGCCGCCCTGAGGGAGCAGCCCGGGACCTGGGAGCGCCTCCGTGTCCACCTAATCCTTTTCTCCGTCTTCGCTGCTTCCTATTTCGGGGAAAACAAGCAAAGCTGGGTTCGTGAAGTGATCGGCACAGATAAAAATAGTGTGGACGGCCTCTGACCCGCGCTCCAGAAAGAGGAACTGAAGCTGGGAGTGGGGCTGCCCGCCACCTGCTCGAGCCGCGGCGCTTCCTGGGAGAGCAGCACCTGCCACACTCCCGCGCTCACATCTGCTCAGCCCGCACGCGGCTCAGGGTCCGTGCTTAGGGCACAGGAGAAAGTCAGCCCCGATCTCTGACAGATCGCTAGGTAATGGGCATTATCTAATCGGCACAATTAAACAGAGCACGAACACAAATGAAAGCTCTTTATGTTTCATAGTTAGTATTTGAACTGCAAACTTCAAATCAAAAAACGTACCTATTAACATTTATCTTCCAATCTGGTTATGGGGAAAAAAGGATCCACATGTTCAGATAATACCACTTCAAATGTGCCCTTGCCCGTGACTTCCCGCCCAGGCCTCTGCTATCACACAAGACCAAGACTTAATGGCAAAATCAATATTCCCGGGGAAGAGCCAGAGCACCTTTGGGCTCAATCCCAGTATCTCGGGCCAGGTGTTTTTAAGAACAGCTTCTCTCTGGGGGAAAGAAGCAGAGATGGGCGGGGGGTGGAGGGGGTTGTGGCACAAGGGGAAAAGGAGGAAAGACGGTGGCAGACACGCCGGAGCCATGCTGCCGCCGGACTGCCTTGCCCAACAGGGGCTGCGAGGGGACAGCTCAAGTGGCACTCAGCGTGCGGAGGGACAGAGGCCCACGCACGGGGGACGTGGCCCCGAGAGCATGCTCTCGAGACTGTGAAGTCTTTATAAAGACCTTTCTTACAGTCTACTCTGCAAACACTAGGAAGGCACCAAACTAAAAGCATGCAAGTCCAGCGGGGAAGGTCTCGCAGGCTGGCACCCAGCCCCCCTCTCACCTCCTTGTTCGATGTCCGAGTCAGTAAGGTGTGTGAGAGAAAAGCTGGCGATGTTGGCGGGAGAGATGGAGAATCGGGAATACGGCGGTGTGTGAGGCCAGCTCTGCTCCGCGCTCCGGGGCGGCGGAGGCGGCGAGAAGTACTTGGATGTCTGGAGAGAAGGCTTGGAACTAAGAAGATTACTTGTTGTCTTCGACATAAAAGGGTCGGGGGAGAAGTCATCATCCCACTCAAAGCCTCCACCTAAAAGGAAAAAATAAAAACAGTTCTCCTTTTACGATTTCATTACAAAGAACAGAGAGTTGGGGTGGGGACAAGCACACAGGTGTGCTCGGCAGATCAACCAAAACCGACTCGGGCCCGACAGATGGCAGAGCTGCTCCCGGGTGCCATGAATGTCATTCAAAGCAAACCATGCTGTTCTCCTCCAAAAAGTTCACCTTATTCACAGTGCGCTAGTTTTTAGTTTCTTTTTAAACCCATCAATGAAGTGAAGTACCTTCTTCATCAGTTGAGCTTTCCGAATTTATGCACCTGCTCAGGTAGGGAGAGCCTGAAGAAGGGGCCGGGCTGTTCAACTCCGGGCCGTGTGCATCTGCTCCGCAGTGCCCCAGCTCTTTGGTCGGGGTCTCCTGAAAAGCCACAGAGAAATTCCCGTCCGCGAAGGCCTGCTCGTGAGAGCGCCCCCCTGCGGTGTACACGTGGCAGGCCGGCACCGTGTCTGATGGACAGGGTGGGCTCCGGGGCCGGGGAAGCCGCATCAGGAACACACAGCTCTCTCTCCCACCGTCTCCCATCTCTCCCACCGTCTCTCCCACCGAAGCGGCTCTGACAGCCGGGCAGAACGCTTGCAGCAGCTGCTGGAGGCCTCCAAAAAGTAAACAGTAGCAGGCCGACTGGGAAAGAACGCCAGAACTCAAAGTACACCAAAGCAGCCACGATGTGCCGTCCTCCCACTGCCCCGGCCTCAACGGCTCTGGGCCTGGACCCGGCACAGCTCGAGATCCAAAGTGGCCACTGGGGTGGAAAGAGAGAGCTCCAGAAGCCCTATAGTTCGGGTTCTGAAGCAGGCAGGGGGTCTTCTGACCCTTGAGGGCTGGCGGGGGGAAATTCCAGATTTTTTCCCCTCCATTCTCTTGCTCCCTAGCCCTGAGCAATCCCCGGGTGACAGGCACCTATATCCTGAGAGAGGTGACCTCCCCCTCTGCCTGGAGGAACTGGATCCCAAGAGGGTGAGGAGAAGCCCTTTGCTTCTCAGCGGCATGAAGTGTGCAGCAGAGCATGCTAACGAAAGCCCCAGCTCTTTAGCTGGAGCATGGCGGGTGGGGGGAGCGGTCCAGGGACACCATGGAGAGGGAGAGCTCAGGAAAGAGACCCCATGAAGTTTATGAGCTCCGCTGTAGTTACCTCTGAGCTGCGCGTGGTTAGAGCTGACTCTCAGCACACCGAAGCTCTAAGAACTGAACTGCAGGGCACACCACTGCCGAGACCCGTCCTGGCCAGAGGGGGACATGCAGAGGACAGAGTCTACCAGTACAGCAAAAGCTTTGCAAGGGTAACCCCAATCCACAGAAGGATGGTTAGAACTTGTGACCTAAATCCCAAGGGGTCAATGCCTGCTAGAACGGAAACATCACCAGTCTCCTTAGAATCTAAACAAGACACAGAGTCATGTAATGCACTAAGGATACAGTCTAAAATCAGTCCGGATGCAAAGAACCAAGAAAACCTCAATGCACAGGGACGAAGACAATCAATGGATGCTACGCCAGGATGACACAGATGTTGGGATTCTCTGAAAACGCTATTATGAAAAAGTTCCTACAAGGAAGGGCAAAGTTCTTGAACGTAAATAGACAAGAGTCTCAGCAAAAAAACAGATGATAAAAATCATAACAAAATCCAAATTTCAAAACAGAAAAATACAGCAGCTGAAACCTAAAAACCCCATGGATGGCCTTAATATCAAAGCAGAGATGACAAAGAGTAAATGAATTTGAAGGAGATCGACAGAAATGACCCAATCTGAACAATAATGAAAATGGAAGAAGGAGCCAGTGGGCCACACACGGCAGCCTGACATGGGCATATCAGCAGGAGGGGACCCAGGGCGTGAGGGAACAAAGCATTTGGGGAAATAATGGCTGAAAAGGTTTTGAATTTGGTGAGACATAAAGACTATAGATTCAAGATGCTCGGCAAATTTGAAACGGGGTAAATTCAAAGAAATCCATGCCCATAACCAAACTGCTAAGAAGAAAAAGAACTTTTGCAAAGAAAAAAGTCCTGACAGCAATCAGACACAATACGGAGAGAAGAGAAGGGTCAATTCAGAATTCTCTATTCAGAGAAAATATCCTTAAGGAATGAGGGAAACTAAGATAATCTGTTGTCAGTAGGTTTGATTAAAAAAAAATAATAAAAGAAAAAAAAAGGCCAAACAAACTTCTTCAAACAGAAGGGAAAGAATCCTGGAACATCAAAAATGAAGAGAGAAACGGTAGGGTCTGTCTGGGCAAACAGAACCCTCTCAGTCTCCCTTTGAGTTTCTTAAAACATGTTTGATCACTGGGAGTAAAATGCGGCCTACTGAGATGGGGCTTCAGTGTCCGTGCATGCAATACGCCAGACAACAGTAATAAGGTTTCTGCATTCCACCTGATCTGGTGAAGTGCTGGTTCTAAGTAGATTGTAAAAGGTTAAATATGTGTATTGTAATCCCCCAAACCACTACAAAACTATACTGAGAGAAGATACATAGTAAAAAATGTGATAAATTCAAAGATTACTAAAAATACTAAAAAAATGCTTAAATTACCACAAAGAAGGCAGGAAGGAGGAAGCAAGAACCAGAGGAACAAAGAGAAACAGTGAACAAAATGGTACACCAAAATTCAAACAAGACCAATTTTATTAAATGTAAGTGGCTTAAAACCATCAGTTAAAAGAGAATTTTTTCAGAATAGATTTCAGAATCTCTTTGCTATTCACAAGAAACTAATGTCAAACACAATGATACAAGACTGAAAGTACAAGGACGAAGAAAGATACCTCATGCAAATACCAATCAAGAGAAAACCGGAGAGGCTACACGAGTATCAGACAAAGGAATACAAAAGGACATTACAGAACAATAAGCAGGTCAGTTCGACCTTTTCAAGATCTATGATCTTAAATGTGTATGCAGCTAACAACAGAACCGCAAAACAGAGAAAGCACAAATGAAGAGAAATGAAGAGAGTCAAATCCACAATTGCAGCTGGAGACTTCAACACTTCTCTCTCTCTTGCCACAGACGGAACTCTGGGCATACAGGAAAATGAGCAGCAGTGTAGAAGAACCAAACACTACCCACCATCTAGACCTGACAGGCACATTCCTTCTTTCTTTTTTTTTTTTTTAAGATTTTTTAAAAAAACTTATTTGAGAGAGAGAGGGAGGGAGCGTGCGTAAACACACAAGCAGTGGGAGCAGCAGAGGGAGAAGCAGGCTCCCCACTGAGCAGGGAGCCTGATGCGGGACTCGATCCTGGCACTCTCGGATCATGACCTGAGCCGAAGGCAGACGCTTAACCAACTGAGCCACCCAGGCGTCCCTTAGGCACATTCTTTCGAGTACACATGGTAACACTCACCAAGACAGACCATCGCCTGGCTCTAAAGCAAACCTCTGTAAGTTTAGAGGAACTGAAACCATACCAAACATGCTCTGTGACGTGACCGTAACCAAATTAGCCTAGAAATCAATTAAGAGATACAAGAAAATCTTTAGCCCTTCATTTGTAGAGAGGCTGAAGTCTGAGGTCACAAAGCAGCGCTCAGCAGGCACAGGAGGGCGGGAGGGCCTCAGATTCTGCCGCTGCCTGGTCCTGATCCACAGGGGCCACCGGTGGCCAGCACCTCCAGGGCTACCTGTGAGCCACGGACTGTTCGGGCTTGCACCTGCGTGCTGGCTACTGCTGCCAACTGCTGAATTATACAAATTTGATCTGTAAAGAATAGCTAATTTCAGTAGAACTCTGCCAGCAAACCCAGAAAGGGCATCTAGGTCTCCTTCCCTTCATTTAATAGGAGCTCCCTGTCCACTACATTTCTGCATATTCTCAGAACTGTGACCAACCCCAAATTCCTATTTTATTTGTTTGAGAGCAAGAGAGAGAGCGTGCAAGTGCACGCACACGAGCCGGGGCGTGGGGTAGAGGGAGAAGCAGGTTCCCTGTGAGCAGGGAGCTCGATGTGGGGCTCAATCTCAGAACCCTGAAATCTGATCTGAGCTGAAGGTAGAAGCTTAACCCAGACTCCCCCCAGATTCCTATTTTTGAGGAATCATGAAACAGTCGGTGGCCTCAAAACAGTGATCAGGAAAACAAAGCACACTCGATTTCCTAACACACCTTGGAATTCTCTAATATGACAGGTTTGGAGGTTAACAGGTACCTGGTCAAACAGATATACTGTGACATCATCAAAAAACGTCACTGCCTTCTTTTCTTTTTTCCAGTCATCCGGGAGCTGGTCAATGGCAACAGTGGCCGAGGGTTTCAGCAGGCTCCGTAAGTGCCTCCCATCCTCGTTGCTGAGGATCACAGGCACGGGGTGCTCGGTCTCATCCTCCGACTCGGAGCTGAGGCTGTGCAGGTTGAACGCCCGCAGGTCGTCGTCAGAGTCGTCACTGTTTTCGTCTTCCTCGTCTGCATCAATGCCATCCTCAGAGAGGTCGAGCATGCCCGACACAGCAAGTTTCCCCAGGTATTTCCCTTCGATATCTGGCTCCTTCAACTTGGGGCCCTCGGCGTGGCCACACAAGGACTTCTCCACCATCAGGTCTGACGCGCTGCCGGAGCAGAGGGTGGAATTTGCAAAGGCGAGGAGCTCGTTGGTGTTGGTTCCAGTGGAGGCGAGCGTGCAGGGCCGCTCCTCTTGTGCCTCGAAGTCCTCACCGCTGCTCAGCTCGGAGTTCAACAAACTCGAGGGACTGCCAGCCTCGTCTTCAGGAGGCAGCGTCTGCTTGGAAACATCAGTTGGTGCCGGTTCCGACGTTTCTCTCGACTCCAGGTGACTGGAATCTTGCGAGGCAGGTAGACAACTTTGGTCTGGCTGGCATTGTTTGGTTTCCAGACAACCGTCCATGGCGCCAGGACTTTGCTCTAGGATGACTGGCTCAGGCAGGGGCTGATCCGTTACCAATTCCAAGGCTGAGGTTGAGGGTCCCGGGACCCCCTCAGACTTCTTATCTGGCTCAGAGTCATTATCTGAGAAGTAAGCAGAGTCTCGGTACGAGCTCTGAGAGCCGGGTGCGAACGTCTGCGAGGTCACTTCTGTACCTCTGTGGCCATCGGCTGTGTCTGAGATGACAATGACCGGGTTGGGAGGCAAACTGCCATGACTGCCGTCGCCCGCTGTGGCCGCCTCCGAGGCTGAGGCGCCGTCAGAAGCAGGGTGCAGAGTCCATTCAGGCGACTCCAAGTTCTCGGTCTCGTAGCCACTGTCTGCAGGCTTATCGGGGGGCAAGAGTTTCTGAGGCGTGTGAGAGCCTAAAGAACCCAATAAAACTTCATGGACATCCACTGAATCCAGAGAGTCTGGGGTCTCCACAGACTGTTCTGAAGGCGGAATGGGTGTTGACAAGCTGTCTTCTAAAAGGCTGTCTTGACTGGTCGAGTCCGAGGAGAGGGCAGACACCAAGCCCCCCTCTTTTGTGGCATCTTTACAATGCAGCTGACTCAAAGTCTCCACAGCTTCCACGTTTTTCTCCAGCAGACTACTGCTGGGATGGTCTTCTGAAAGGGGCTGGTTTTGTAAGTTCTGTCTCAATTCTGGAAGACTATTTCCTATACTCACCTTATTGGCAAAAACGTCATCAATGAGAACAGAGTCACTTTTGGTCAGTCTCAAGGCCTCTTGACTTTGGTGGGTCAAGTCCTGGGACCTGTCGCCAGTGCCGTGTGCTTTGGCATCAGCTGAGGGAATTACAACTGTGATGGCCACAGAGTCTGGACTGATTTCTTGGCAGAGACAGTCTTCGGGGACACCGACATCTGAACATGTGGGTTCTCCCTGCTTCTGGAACGTATCCGGAGGTACGTGATGAGGTGTTCCTTCTGTTTCGAGAGAGGTAGGAGGTGCCTGCACTTCCGGGGACGACTGCGACGAGGTGTTCAACGTGCTGTCCTTGAACACGACACCCGTGTCTTTACCCTTTGCGCTTAGGTTTTCCTGCAACAAAGAAAAGCCTGGTTTATCTTCAGCAAACTTAACTTCAGGATCTGAAGAATTTCTATGTGGAGTTTCTAATATTGTTTCAGTGAAACCAGCGTTTTTAAGTTCTGTTTGAAGATCGTTTACATGTTCTTTGCTAGACAATGAGTCTTTTAGTAAGTTTTTCTCTTGAAGAAATAAAAAGTTTTCTGACAATTCTTGAACAGTCAGTGGATCAAAATTATCCTGGTGCAAAAGGTTTTCTGATAAGCAAAGAGGCTCGCAGTCAAAAAGCTTACTGGGCTTTTCTTTCTCCAAGTGGCACGTTGGCACTGACTCTCTGGAGGCATCCAGACTTGAACTTAAAGTGGTCGGCTTCAAGTCCATTTGAACTCCGTTTAATTCCATTAAGTCAAATATTTTTTGGTGACTGGGCAGATCCTCTGATTTGTCCAGATCATTAAATATACTGTTGAAAGGGCTCTCAGGGCCCCTGGGAACATGTACGTCCTCGGGGATGCTGGAATCTTTGGGGTCTGCACTGCCTTGGAAGAAATCCTCATCTGTACTAGACTCCTCAAATTCGAGATTCTTGAGTGTTAGAAACTGGGACGTCTCATCACTGATCTTCTCTGGGTTATCCATCTCGGTTGTGAGCAGCGCGGGCGGATAATCGAGCTCCAAGTTGCTACCACTTTTTTCTTCCAACTGGATGTAGTAGTCACTTCCAACAGAAAGGTTGTGGGCATCGAACACAGGAACCACTCCGGGGGCCCCACGGGGGACATCCTGGCCACTGTCGTCCTGTTTCCCCGGCCCGGGATCTGAAAGTGAACTCTCAAAAACTTCAACTGGGAAGAAGATGCTTGTGTAGGACAAGGCTTCGTCCGGGGCGCCCCGACTGTGCTCATCAAAGTGGTCGTGCTTAGCTGCCTCCCAAACATACTCAAAGCTCAGGCCCTGGCTGGTCTCAGTCACGGTGAGGACCTCCTCCATCTCTCGACCTAGCCGATCCCTGGCAAAATGGTCGAGAATCGGGAATGCGGCATTACTTGAAGTGTCTCTGCTATTTGTATTTGGTTTAAGAGCATTCCACTGTTGTTCAAAGTCGACTTCTGAGTCCCTTTGGCTTTGCATCCGCAGGTAGGTGAGCAATCTATGCACGTCCTCAGCCGCTGGTCTCTTGTCTGGCGACAGCCAACAAAACTGTAAAACTTCATACCTGAGCGATAATTGAGACGTAATTAGCGGACTGATAATAAATTGCTTTAAAATAAGAAAGGACTTCACAAGGACTCCTAAGCCAACTCAACACCTCAGAAGTTTCTATGCTATGATCACTGCCAACCACACGAAGCAGCTCAGTTCATGGTGAAAGAGGAAATAAAGAAATATAAAAATCCCGCCACCCAGTTTTTTGTTTTCCCAGGACATTTCACGATATCCGTGTCTGTCATTTGTTTTTCTGGTGTGTATCCTGTGACTTAGCCCCAGGATTTAGAAACAGTTTTAACATGATCTCTAAAAAATTATCATAGGTATCCTGTGTAGTAGAATGCACTTGTCTTACATTTTTAGATTTACTCACTTTATTTTGCAAGCATTCTGACAGACAAAATCTGTCCTAACTAATCTGTAACTATTCTTCCCAGTAAGAAGTAACACTGTGATTTTATGTAGCACATAGTTTCCTTAGATCAGAAAAGTAGCTGAAAGTGGAGGGAAACAGGAGAATATGAAGTCCAAAGAAGCCACCGACCAGGAGTGGGTCTTCGAAGGGTTGACTGAATACAGCCAACATCTTAAGCTGGTGCCATGAACAGAAGGAAAGACAAAGATGACTTCAAAGTATTAAATGTCTAGAGTCTGGGTCCAGTTTTCCTGGGTGAAACGCTTCCAGCAGCGTGGGGAGCTGAGCGATGCCTAAGCACAGGGGGTCACCTCGCTTCAGAGGCAGTGTGCGCAGGCACGTAGTGGTGTACACAGAGGCTTAGAAGGAGGTAAACCTGATCCTAACCGACAATGCAGTAAGAACTGGTCCAAAGACTCTTAAGAAGTAAATCTGTTCTGCAAATGTCAACATACATAATGCAAATTAGCTTCCGCTGCCTATTTAAATATTATCGTTTCTGTGCTCTTTTCTCACATATTAGGTATCACTTACAAAAACAGCCTCAGAAACTCCCTTAATATTGACTTTTCTTTTTTTCTTTTTTTTTAAAGATTTTATTTATTTGACAGAGGGAGATACAGTGAGAGAGGGAACACAAGCAGGAGGAGTAGGAGGGGGAGAAGCAGGCTCCCCCACGGAGCAGGGAGCCCAATGCGGGGCTCGATCCCAGGATCCTGGATCATGACCTGAGCCGAAGGCAGACGCTTAAACAACTGAGCCACCCAAGCACCCCAATATTGACTTTTCTAAATTAGTTCAGACTTCACTTTTTTTCTTATTGTACGTATTTCATAAACCCCTACTTGTTCTACACGTTTTTAAAAAACATTAAATTTTAAAAATAGATGTTAAATCTATAATCAGTTGTGAATGATACACTAATGTCTGCTTTTCATAACATTTATTGTTTAAAAATAGGGAATATACAACTAACACCCCAAGAAAGAGACAACAAACATAAAATGGAGTTACCCACCATCTATCAGAATAAGGCTGCTCCAGCTGCGGCTTAGGGAGCTTTGTCTCTCTCTCTCGAATCACCTGATTGAGAACATCTAAGTTGGAAAGGTTGGAATAAGGCTGAGCAGCATTATCAAAAACCTCCCAAAGTGTCACCCCCAGGGACCTGTGGAAAACAGAAAATAGTTATTTCTTCTTCCCTTTATAAGATGTCAAATTTTCCACAACATTTTCATTTGTACACTCATTAGTGACTTTATGAACCAGGTGTGTACTGAAAAGGTTATTTAAGATAGCTCTTTAATGTGATTTTTTTAAAAAGAGGCATTTTCAATAAAATAAGGACAAGTACACCTCCTCGTATTTAAATATTTACTACTGAGTACTCTAGACGTTTTGGCCAATGCAAAAAAAAAAAAAAAAAATTAAACAGATAACAGACACAATTATAGAGAGCAGCTAACGTGACTGTCAACTTTAAAACTCAAGAAATTATTTGAAAGATCATTAGAATTATTTCAGAGATCAGTGAAACAGTGAGATACAAGATAAATATCCTGAAGTGGACAAAAAAGAAAAAAAATCCCATTCACAACAGTAGTAAACACTAGAAAATATCTCAGAGAAACCTTTATACAAACAAATCAACTCTTCTTTGGTGAATCCACACATTTCCTAACAGTGCGGGTTTGGTTGCTATTATGAAGGGACTTCTGGCTGTCATTCTGCCACCTATTTGTGTATCTGCCACCTGCGAGAGCCTCTCCAGGTTCACGGCTGTTACCCCAGGCAGGAGGGAATGCCCCTTCTTGGTACCCATCCCATTCCACGCCGAGTGCTCCGTCACCATGGAAACGGCCTCTGCAGCTCAGTCAGATACACACTTACTCTCCACCTCCTCTATGCAGTCTCTGGGTTTCTATCCCAGCACAAGCCTTTGTGGTCGTGTCGCAGCATCTCCTAGTCACTGCAATGGCCCCTAAACCTGGCTGACCTCTGTGTCCTCTGGGAATACAGAGGTATTTAGGCCCCACCCCAAGGACTCTCAGTTGGTAGATGCAGGTGTGGCCTAGCAAATTGTATTTAAAAAGTTCCCTAGTTGTTCTGACATCCAGCCAGGTTTGGGTATTGATGGTTTATATGACTTGGATCGATACCTCCAGAATGCTTGTTTGAATAATAAACTGCACTGAACGAATGCCTACTATTTGACACGGTATAGTAAAATATAACTTATGAGTTAATTTCTCTATGCTAACTTCACAAGTCAGTAAAAAAAAAATCAGCATATCAGTACCTAAGTTGAGAAATCATTTCTACTGGAGGAAATAAATGGACCCAAATTTCACAACCCAATTCAAGAAATAAAACACTTCTTTTCCCTGGCACAGACTTGCCAGAGGCAGAGGGCCATTCTGGATGCAAAAGAAGTTTAAGACACTATTGATGACTTTAGGGAGTTTACGATTTAACTGAGGAAAACAGGAAATTTAAATGAAACACTAAAGACCACAGAGATAGTATATAATTAACGGCAAAATGAGTGTTATCGCTACCATGCTTGGTGTGATCTCGGGCACATAACTACCTGTGTCCATTTCTCCAAACCCCTGATTTAGCTCACTTTCCCTCCCCCAACAGGGCCCATTTCCAAACCAAAGCCCTCTCCAGCCCCCAGCCCACCCTGTTCTTCAGAGAACATGAAGCATGGGCTTTCTCAACTCCCCACCCCACCAATTCTAGCATTTCTGTGCATCCCCTGCTCATCTCCTCAGGCCACAGAGAAAGATGAGACGCGTCTCCTCAAGGTCTGTCCCTGCCCAGGAGCTCTCTGCTCTACCCCGCGCGGTGTCCTCCAGGATAACTGCCACCGGTCACTGCTGCTGATCCCTAGCTATTCAATTCTTCACTTTGTACTGGCTCCTGCGTCCTTGAGTACCACTGGTCTCACCCCTCTGGGAAGAAAAGCGCCCTGTAGTTCTTTCCCTCTCGTCCACCAAACTCTCTGAGAGGCCCCTCTTGTTCCCCCCGGGACAGGGCAGCTGTCGGCCCTACCTGTCGGCCCTACCACCAGAGACTTCTCAACGTGTCATCAACAAGGGGTGGGCTCTGTCTCTGGGAACACAGGCTAGGGTTTCAGGTTCAAGGCCTTGCTAGGAACAGTAAAAATATGGATGAAGCATACAAAGCATCTTTTTAAAGGCACCAAAGATGGGCTACCAGGATTGCCAGGAAAAACTCTAGAACTTGAAGAACTAAGGAGGACACTAAAACCACCTTTGAGCTGGGGCCTTTGCTGAAGCACAGAACTCGGGCTTTTGCGGTCTTGGTTTACAAGGCAATGCAGGTGGTGGTAAAGAGGCCAAAGCCCTGGGCCTGCCCAAGCTAAGGGGAATCAGAGAGAGACCGCCCCACAGTGAGATGAAGCCGGCCCCCTGCCTCCCCACAGGAGCCTGAAAGGCAAGCTGACTTGGCACCGAGGTGCTGTGAGTTAGTGTATGTGTGTACAAGTGTGTGTGTGTCTGTGTGTAAGGGGGGGGTGGTCCCTAATAAGCTGTCACCACAGCGCTGGCCCCCATTGGATTTGCAGCCCAAAGTCACATCACCTGAGTGTTCAAAAAAAACCAAAAGCTGAATATGTGAAGCTCCCTTACATGGCAGGGCCCCCTGGTATCCGACGCAAGCAAGTAAATGTGGACCCTCTGTGGAGGAATGCTCCCCAGGTCTAGGTTTCCCAGATCCTCGCCCCAAGGAAACAAGGCACCATCAAGAACCAGCAAGATCAAAGCCACCAAGACTTCAGTGACCGGAATTACCTGATGCAGATCATAATCCAATTGTTTTAAAAATGCTGGGACATGTTTTTAAAAAACCAAACAGAGTTCCTAAAACTGAAAGGTCAACAGCTCAACTATATAAAACTTAAGAGAGAGATTTAACAGAACAGACACAGCTGAAGAGAGAATTTTTAAAAAGAAAAAGAATTAGTGGCTGGAGCACAGGTCTCAAAATTATCTAGAGTGAGGCCCAGAGAGTCAAAGAGATAGAATAAAAGGAGAGATGAGACAGAAGGCAGAGCAGGAAGGCATAACACGTCTAAATGGACTTCCCAAAGAGTGAAATGGAGCAGAGCAGTATTTGAAGGGCAGGGCTGAGAACAACGCCAACCTATAGATCTGAAGAGCCAAATAAATCCCAAGCAGAAAAACATAAGAAATCCACACCCATACACATCATAGCGAAACTACAAAAAACAAAAACAAAGAGAAGAGTTTAAAAGCAGCCAGGGAGAAAAGGTCACATTACCTTCAAAGAGCTTAGGTAGACTTACGGCTGACTTCTCAATAGCAACAATGGAAGCCAGAAGACAGTAGAATGATCTCTTCAATATGCTGAGAGAAAGTAACTGTCACCAAGTAAAAATATATTTCAAAAATGAGGACAAAATAAAGGTATGTTCAGACCTATAAAAAACTGAGAGTCTGTTACCAGCAGGCCCTCACTATAGGAAATTCTGAAGGACATACTTCAGACAAAGGGAGAATGATCCCAGATGGAATGTCTGAGATTTAAAAAAAAGAAAGGAAAAAAAAAAAAAAAGAATGAAGAGGAAAGTGACTTAATTATGTGGATAAACCTAAACAAAAAAGTGCTAAAAAAACCAATAATAACATCTTGTGAGGATAAAAGGAAAAAAAAAACCCAACAATAAGATACAATAGTGGGCATGTGTGTATGCGTGTACACAGGTGCGTGTGTGTGTCCAAGCAGGTGTGTGGTGCACAGTTAAACCAAGTTCAAGTATGTTAAAGTATCCTGAGGTCCTTGTATGGTTCAGCGAGAGGGTCAAAATATTAACTAATAGTAGACTAAAATAAGTGGAATATACATGTTATAACTTCTAGGGTAACCTTTAATACAAGTATAGGACTAGCGTATACAGCTCCCAAACTAACAGGAAAAAGCAGTTTAAAAAAATCAATCCAAAAAAGGCAAGAAGAGAAAAAAGAAAAGAGAAAAAGCAGGATAATAGCACAAAAAAATGTATATATAAATTAAGAAAGCTGTAACAAAAATTGTTAGTCAAAGACGTAAACACATTTTTTTCAACTTTCATTAAACTGATCTCCTACAAATCACAGAATTACATATTGGTCCAAACCTCTTTCTCTTTTTTCATTCAGTTTAATAAATATTTAAAATGTCTATTACACTATAGGTCCTACGGTAGGCAAGAAAATAGACCGGGTTCCTGCTTTTATGGACCTTATTACTGTTGAATGGGTAAGCTGATTATATCATCGTAATTGTGATAATTTCTATCATGTCAAGTTAGGACTCTGCTACACAAAAGTCTACAGAATGTAAATCAATACATACCAGATATTACTATACTTAGTTTGATCTGCAGTTAGTAGTCTGTCTTGAAAGCTGGTTACCAATTCTGGAGCAGTCCATCGCAGAGGGAAAATTTTTTTATCATCCGTTTCAATATAATCCTCCTGTTTTGTTAGAAAGCATACAGAATTTTAAATTCTATTATGCTTTTTAGTGAACTCAATGACTTAACACCAGGTTATTCTCAGAAAACACATACTGAACCCAAAAGACATGTAAGAAAAATAAGTGGGCATGAAGAGAGATTTTCTGGGCAGAAGGTAGGTGAGGTTTTTCTCTGAAGCCTCCTGGGTTTCGTGAGCTGCTCTCTGAGCCATGAACGCCTGCTCAGTCAGCCTTCCTGGAAAAGGAAGGTACGCCGCGTCTGACGCATAGAACAGACTCTGAGCAAAACAGCTTTTAAAACATGCTGGGCCTGGGGCGCCTGGGTGGCTCAGTGGGTTAAAGCCTCTGCCTTCGGCTTGGGTCATGGTCTCAGGGTCCTGGGATCGTGAGCCCTGCATCGGGCTCTCTGCTCAGCGGGGAGCCTGGTTCCCCCTGCCCCACCCCGCCTGCCTCTCTGCCTACTTGTGATCTCTCTCTTTCTGTCAAATAAATAAATAATATCTTAAAAACAAAACAAAACAAAACAAAAAACAACATGCTGGGCCTTATGCCCCGAGTAGGGCAGCAGTGCCTAAGGTTAATGAATAAGAGCACAGACTGGGTTCTAAGTCCATGGTCAACCATTTACAGCTAGCTACCAGACTCTGGGCAAGCACCGAATATGCTAAATAAGCCTTTTCCTTTATCTATAAAATGAGGATGATACAATACCCACCTTCCTTCATGGTGAGGATTAAAATAGATACTGCGGGCAACTACTTCATGGTGCTGCGTGCACAGCAAAGGCTCAAGACGCTAAAGCAACTATGTAGACAAATAACCAACTTACATTTGGATAATATATTTTAGTTACAAAGCACTATGAAGACATGACCCCTGTGGTCCTCACAAGAACCCCAGAAGACAGACACGATCCTCGTGTGCTCTGAGGCCGATGTGAAGCCAGGACAGTCACATTCTGTGCCCTCTATCATGCTACCTCATTCAGCTGGGCCACAAAAAAACACATGGAAACCCCACCTACTTCTTATTTTGTTTGGGGATATATTTACGGCCGAGTTTAAAAAATCCAAATTCCAAGCTTACTATAATTTGAGCCAGAATTTTACTGGAGAAATATTGATATGACATGTACAGTGTATTATATAGGTGGTAATGATTATTGCCCATGTGTTCATACTGATGTATTATGCACCATCAAGCTATAGCAATTACACTATGTAAAAGTCTTTTTTTTTTTTTTTTTAAAGATTTTATTTATTTATTTGACAGAGAGGAGAGAGATCACAAGTAGGCAGAGAGGCAGGCAGAGAGAGAGAGGGAAGCAGGCTCCCCGCTGAGCAGAGAGCCCGATGCGGGGCTCGATCCCAGGACCCCGAGATAACGACCTGAGCCGAAGGCAGAGGCCTTAACCCACTGAGCTACTCAGGCGCCCCTAAAAGTCTTATTTTTAAACAAAGCCTTTGGAAAGATGTCACAAAGCCTCAGCACAGAGCCACTGATGTAGACAAACCGCACGTCGGAAGCCAACTCTGCTGTTAAAATGACTAGAACAAACTACTCTCCAAAAAGGCAACATAACCAAGATTCTTAACCCCCTCTTCCAAAAACAGGGTGGCCTTTGGTGATATGACCACCTCGTGACTATGAAATTAAATCAGCTTCAGGAGAGAATCTTTAAACACTGACTTACCTTGTACCTGCTGAATCCTATTCCATAATCTCCCACTTTCACATTCAAGTCCGAGGTAAGAAAACAGTTCCGCAAGGCTAAGTCACTGAAAGCAGAAAGAGAGAAGTGAACACAAGGACAAGGGGAACCTGCAAGCAAGACAATGTCACCCCAAACGGCTATGAACAAGGCTTTCTCTAGGAAGCAGAGTGGTGTGTTGAGGTTCCTGCTCAGTAATGTTTTGAAATTCTTTTTTAGGGGCACCTGGGTGACTCAGTCAGGTAAGCCTCTGCCTTTGGCTCAGGTCATGATCTCAAGATCCTGGGATTGTGCTCTCCATCAGGCTCCCTGCTCAGCGGGGAGTCTGCTTTTCCTTCTGACCCTCCCCCCTCTCATGCTTTCTCTCTCTCTGTTCCTCTCTCAAATAAATAAAAATCTTTTAAAAAATAATATTCTTATTTATTTATTTATTTATGATTTTATTTATCTATTTGAGAGAAAGAGAGACAGACACAGAGACAGTGAGAGAAAGCACAGGTAGGGAGGAGAGGGAGAAGCAGGCTCCCAGCCGAGCCAGGAGCCAGACTCGGGAGTGGATCCCAGGACCCTGGGATCATGACCTGAGCAGAAGGCAGCCACTTAACTGACTGAGCCACCCAGGCGCCCCTAAATTTTTTTTAATGGAATAAGGATTATATATCATATTCTTCATTACTAAAATCCATGGAGATGATCAGATTTTTTTTCTTACAAATACCTGCTAAGGCGGGGAACCTGGGTGGCTCAGTTGGTTAAGCGTCTGCTTTGGGCTCAGGTCATCATCTCAGGGTCCTGGGATAAGAGTCCTGCATGGGGTTCCCTGCTCAGCGGGGAGTCTACTTCTCCCTCTCCCTCTGCCCCTCCCCCTGCTTGTGCTCTCTCTCTCGCTCTATTTCAAATAAATAAATAAAACCTTAAAAAAAAAAAAAAAAAAAAGAGTGACCAAGAATTTTAAAATACTATGAGCTAAAGTGTCTGAATAATTTTTTTACAATAACTTGTATTACTTGAGTAATAGTCTAGTGGTAGTCTTATTACAAGATGAATAAAATTACAACTTCGAGCACCCAAAACTAATCAACATTAAAAATGTTAACTTTTTAGCTTCTTTTTCAAAGACATGTGAGCAGTATAACGAGGCCCTTTCCAAATTACTTTGCTTTCTTGCAAACCCCACCTCTCCACAGGGAGGTAAAGAGCACATTTTCAGGACTCACTGAAAACAAATTACATAGGTTATTTAAGAACAGGTTAATTCTCAAAAACATGTACGTTGAAAAGTAAAATCTATTTTTTCTGAAGGAACCTTCCATACAGACAATAAACACTTTGGATTTCGGTATAAGCCCCTTTTTATCTTTCAATCTTTTTAGCTTTCTGATCATCCACTGGCATAGGAACTAAAGAGGCCGCTAAATTAATGTAGAAAAGCATACCGCATTTATAGTTTCAAATCATAAAGTCATCAAAAAGTTTCTGTAGTCCAAAACTCAAAGTGTTTGTCTGGATATGATTTTAGAAGACAAAAGCTTAAGTTAATCATTAAATTGTTAATTTTCAAATATTTTAATTTCCGAAGCTGACATGCCTGACACAGGACCATGATGAGGCCGACGTAACTCCGGGACAGCCTGCCTCGTACGGTAAGGACACTGATCCAATCATACCTTAATGGCTAAGATTTATAAAGCACTTACTCTACACCGGGTGATGCTCTAAGCTCCATACACGTATTAACTTATTTAATCTTCACAAGGAACCCTGGAAGCGGATACTCTTATCTTCCCCATTCAGAGCTGAGGAAACAGGCAGAGAAGCAAAGCAACTTCGCCAGGGCTGCAAAGCCAGCAAGACGCCGTCCCCCCAGTAACCATCGGCGACAACGCACCAGCAATCGGAGCGCTGTCCTGGGCATACAGCTGGTCCCCAACAAACACGTGCGATCTAGACCGCCAGCTGGTTCTATCCGACCGGCACACTACACTGTGTTTACTAGCAGCAATTTTCACGGTGCTCCCCTCTGAAGCCTTCAGGCCTGCGGTGTCTGGGAGCAAGAGAGAAACTTCCAATCTTAAGAAGAAAATCAGTCTCTCTTTTTTGGAATGCAGGGAGGCAGGAGGGAGGAAGAAGCAATACGCCCTTGGAGGGCAGAAAAACGGAAACGCTTTCCGTCGGGCAGCACCGTCCACTGGACCGACAGCGGAAACAGGACGGTGCCGCGGGTTCTGCCAATAGAGGCTCTGTCACCGAGCACCAATGACAGGCATTTCCAGAGTCTCTAGAAACAGATTCTTCCCAATCTTCCCCACATCTCTCTCCTAAGGCCAGAATTAGAAGCTGGGTGCCCCAGCACTCCAACGGGGCTGTGTGTGTGTCCCCTGCAGGCGGGCAGCGGCCTCAGCCCCTGGCTCCTTCCCCGTGGGCCATCCGAGCGACTGACCCCCGGGCAGCGACTGGGTCGCCCTGCTCCCTCCCTCCTCTCCTCGCTCCTTCCACACGTTCAGTGCAGGTCTTTAGACACAGCAAATTAGAAGGTTACAGGAATGATGAAAAGTCACGTAAGTAAAAGGCTGTTGGCTTTCAGTGTAAAAGGCCTCCTAAAACTCTAACACAATCCAACTGATGCTCTCAGGGGAAGGAGGAATGCCTCTCCTCACCTGAAATCCGAGGTAATGAGGACCCAGACCCGGGTGGGGCTGGAGGGGCTTCCTCTAAACCTGTCCCCTACCTCCTCCCCCCCAGGCCTGCGAGCACCACGCACAGCACGGCTGGGTGGGAGGGGGAGCGGGAGCGACAAGGGCAATGTGGAAGCTCATCGTGGCTCCACTGCTGAGGAGCAGTGTGACTGGGGGCAAGTCGTTTAACATATCCGAGCCTCAGTTTACTCACAAACAAACAGGGATGCGCGGTAGGAGCTAACTCACAAGGTTTTGTAAGGATAAAATAAAGCAATAAATGAAATGTGCTCAAAATGTTAAGGCGCTATCCAGTTCTAAGATAATGATATAATTCAATTCAAAACTGGTAAAAGCAAATATTCTCTGAAGCCCAGCATGCAAAGTTAGAGAAGAGAAAAACACAAAGGTGTAACTTAACAACACAGGTAATTCTTGACGTCAATGGCTGCTTTTGGTCAGGAAACACAAACATACCCAGTATATTCTTCCTTCAAGTTGAAAAACAGGTCTAGTGGTGGAGGCTGCCACATGATCCAGCTCCGACAGCCTCTGGCTCCGTCCCCTCGGCCGGCAGCAAGGCCGTGGCCTTGGCCTCCGCGGTCAGTGACGGCCTCGGCTGCGTGAGCGGGGCGGAGAGCTGCGGGAAGTGGGGATCTGCAGATCTAAAGAGCTCCCCATCCTGACTGATAAGGAAGCTTCACTACTTGTTGTCAGCTCAGCTAGAGCTGGAGTTAACCCGGCCCCTGAAGGACTGCTCGACTGGACACGGCTCAGTGAGGCTGCAGCCGTTTTCACAATCACCCACACCTCTATTCGCGCTATTTATGCTTTCCCAAGCAAGCTGAATTCCTGATAAACAGAGGCACACACGGGAAGCAAAAGAACTGAAACTGACGGCTGAGTATTCTTCTAGGGCGTGGCATACGTTACCTTAAGTCCTCTGGACGACAGCACTTCAGGATAAAATTATCACCATCTCAGAGAAGAAACAGGTTCAGAAGGACTAAGTAATGTGGCTTATCTTGGTACAGCTGACAAGAGATGAATTAACAACTTGAGCCCCTAATTCCTGCTTTGCTCACCAGACCGCTCTGCTCTTGGCAGTCGCGGAAGTTTAAAAAAAATCACTAAGGGTTTTGAAGAAACTGCCACCTACCACTTGAAGATGGGATGTAGCTCAAAGCAGTACAAGCTCAAGATGAAAGCCCGAGGACTCTGATATGGCACAAAGGACGCAGTTTTGACCCCTTCCGCCGTGATCTATTAGGTCGGTCCTCGCTAGCTGAGTGAGACTATGTTGACTGAGCTCCTCCTGCAGGCCAGGCCCCTGCTGGGCTCCGGGTACACAGAGGACACACATCTGTGCTGTGAAATTCTGGGTGGACACCGAGGAGAAGGTCTGTGGCTGGAATGTGGGCCACCACTGCTGGCCTGGGTTCTGAGAAACGGTGATAAAATGGGGACGAAGCCTTCGGTTCTCAGTTTTCTCCAGGGCGGGGCCAGAGCTGACACTGAGCCAGACACTCAGGCTTCTATGGGTCTCAACCTCTGGTTACAGCTAATCTCCTCCCTGGACACGATTACGAGACTGGACGAGATACATAAGGAAGCAGTTTTCGGGTACTGGACAGTGACCGGCCCAGGTTCTCACCCTGATGACCAACGAAATAGCAGAGGTGAGCTCCACATGTGCTCCGGCCTTCTGGTCAGGGTCACTTTCCAAACCACAGCAGAGAGATATGGAGCCCAGAGAGCAAGAGCTTCCCCGGATGGCGGAAACAGAGGCTGCCAAAGAGGCTGAAGGGCAGGGCAGGGTGGAAGGAGAGGAGGGAGTAGCTCAGAGAGCGGGCAAGCACCCCAGAAATCTGCGCGGGGGGCCCTCTGAGTCTTTGTGGCCGACTCCTGACTTGCGTCCGTGTGTGCCCTGGGAGAGAATGAGGCAGAGCTGCGCACTGGTCAGAGTGGAGAGACTTCCCTCAAAGCCCGGTGCCGCCCCTCCAAGTCCTTAAGAAGAAGGTTACTATGACATCAGGCAAGGGATCCTCTAGGCCTGTCCTAAAGGCGTCCGCACCAGAATGGAGCTGAGCTGCCCATTAACAGCCTGCTCTTCAGAGTGGCAGTTCTCACACTGCGCGTGCAACGGAATCACCTGGGAGGGGAGTGAAAACACAGGAGGCCTGCAGTGGGGCTGGTAGTACCCCTCCGACAACCCCCAGAATCCAAGCCCGGCCTAGAAGGCTACCTCAGATCAGGGTCACGGGAGGCCGGCGTGGTTAACAAGTAACAAACCAGCTGGCTTCAGAACACAGCTAGCACTCTGCCAGGGATCCCGGAACATTACTTTTCCATAAGGCCTAGGGCCATCTAGAAAACTGGAACATTTAGTAATTCACTTACCCTGGATGATTTTAAGTTGAGGGTGAGGGTCCCGAGGCAGAGCGGCCCTCCACCCGAAGACCCCCGCTTTCACCTCCCCCTGCTTTGAACACACACTCAGCCAGCAGCGGGCGTTCCTTCCCTGAGGGCAGAGCACGGCCAGCCCCGAGCTCCGTCCTCCCTAGTCCTCTTGTGCACACGTGCAGCAGGCTCCGTCCTCCCTAGTCCTCTCGTGCACACGCGCAGCCTTCTGCAGTAACTGGGTTATGGGGATACTTGGCTTCTTCTGAGGCTTCCTCAAGTGCTGCTGTTCTTTCTTTTTAACTAAAAAAATGTGGTTTTTTTTTCCTTTTAAACTATCTTCCTCCTCCAGCTCCACCCATTCCAGGTAATCTGTATTAACAGACTGGTAGGTACAATCTTTCTGTATTTTTCCGTATACACAGTGCACGCACACGAAAATACAGGTAAGGGGAATAAGGAGCATTTGCTTTCATGCGACATTATGCCCACCTCTCTGTATCTTTACTTCTCACCCAGCGACATCGCGGCGTGGAATTCCCTCCGGGCAACTAGTCGCCCAGCAGCTCTGCAGCTTTCTCTACGATAGCCATGTGGTATTCCACAGCACCGATGGCCTGCAACTGGTTCTCGTGCCCCCCACAAACATTTACTTTGTCATGTTTATTTGTTTCGCCGCCGCCTCAAAGGACGCAACAAAATATCATTCCACACCAAATCCTGGAGTTCTGGTGCCTCGCTATCCTATGGAAGTGAGTCTAGCAATAGGAATGTGTATTTTTAATTATATAGTTATTACCCTCATAGCTCTTCAAAAATTGGTAATGATTATATGCAACTCACGACAGAAACTTGCCCACATCCCTACCAGCAACAGACGCAGCGGTTCCTTTAGCTCTGAGGTTCCATGCCCTTAACCTGCCCATCCCTAACTGCTGAACGGGACAGCCTTCCCATCCGCTGGCCCGTCCGTCTCGGGGCTCACTGTCCTCTTGCCAATTCACAGGCACCTGTTGTGTGTCGTCCGCAGTCGCCCTTCGGCTGCTCCTTGTGTTGGCAGCTAAGCCTTCCCAAGTCTGTTGTTCACTGACTTTGTTGTGGTATCTGTTGCTACGCAAAATATTTAATTTTTGTAGAACAGTCCATCTTCCCTTTAATAGCCACCCTTTATTTTACAACTTCTGGGTTTCCTACCTCAGGAAAAGAGGGCCTTTCTAGTTATTGCTGGGTAACACATACAGCCTTCCAGAATTTTGCCAATTATCACATTTATTTTTTTTTGTATCTTGATTTTCATGTACAGGATGGTGTACAGGTCCAATAATTTCCCAGACGAGTAATTAACTGTGCCTGCATTTAATAGGGAAGCCATCTCTTCCGCACTGATTTAAGTTTCACTCTTACCACATATTCACTTGCTCTATGTACTGTCTACTCTCTGCCAATCTATTTCTCTGTCAAAACCATACGGATCTCTACCCCAGTGGTTTGCTGTGAGTTCCGATACCTTGTAAAGTAAGCCTGCTTTTCTGCCCCAACGATTCACTTCTTTTTCATTCTCTACTGGCTCTTCTAGACACTTATCTTTCCATGTGACGCTAAGATAATTTTTACTCCCCCCCCCCACCCCTGCCAAATCCTGTGAGGATTCTTACTCGGATTGTTTATGAAGTTCATTTATTAATTTTGAGTTAACATGGGTGCCTGGGTGGCTCAGTCAGTTAAGCGGCTGCCTTCAGCTCAGGTCATGATCCCAGGGTCCTGGGATCGAGTTCACATCAGGCTCCCTGCTCAGTGGAGAGTCTGCTTCTCTCCCTCTTCCATTCCCCCAGCTTGTGCACACACTCTCTCACTCACTCTCTCTCTAATAAAATCTTTAAAAAAAATAATTTTGAGTTAACTGACATTTTTGTGTTGTTTTCCCACCATAAAATAGGGTACACCTTTCCATTTGTTCACGTTTTATGTCCTTCAGTAAGACTGCATAGATTCCTTCACATAGTCCTGTATCTTTCTCACATTATTTATTCCAAGTAATTTATAATAAATTATAACAAATCATTTTTGTGGCACTGGTGAAAATGGAATGGGGTTTTTTTGCCCTCATTTCCAGGTACACTTTATTGTATCTATAAGCAAACTACAATAAATTGTCTCATTAATTTTGTTTTTTAAAGAAATTAGTATCTTGCTTTTTTCTCAATATACAATACTGTGTCACCAGTAATAAAGGGTGACCAGTGACTGTTTAGGGTAGCTTACTGGCTAAGATATGGGTCCCGGAGAATACAACTCTGGTTTTGAATACCGGCTCCGTTCTATGACCAAGATCTTCCGCACGAAGAATATGAGACTAGAGCAGCTGAGGCCCCATGTCTGGGACCCTCGCTCTTTCATTTCACATACACGGGTCAAATGCCTGCAGACTTTCAGCTCAAGCCAGATTCTGCAGCCTGTGTAAGGAAAGTCCTTGGATTTTCCTCATGGGAGCAAGACTAGGGTACAGTGTCTTCTTTTCATTTAAAACCACTATGTGCCACATGCTATCTGGTGCTTTGATATAAACTGATCAATCAGGGAGAGCTCCCCTTAACTTGGCAGATGGGGTGGTGCCCGATTCATGGATCATTTAATAAAGCCAATTAGATCTTCAAAAATAAAATAAAATCATCACAATAATTAAAGCAATCATATTTATTGGCATATAAAATTTTTTTTCCTTTAAGATGAATCTTTAAAAGAGAAAACAAGAGGATTTTAAAAAGATATAATCTGAAGATTTTACAGGCACACAAGTTAATGAAATCCCCTAATAATCCACCAACTGAAAGAAACACTCAGCTAGAGGCGCAGCACAAGCCCATTAGTAACCAGACTTCCTAATTTCTACCACTGTGGACACAACACACAGTGCAGATTAAGGAAAAATCGTGTAAAATGGCACCTAACTCTAGTGTTTATGTATCATGCTCCTGCAACACTGGATGGCCACACCCTGAGGGCCATAGAACCTCAGGGTTTCTCAGCAGAAAGTTACCTTAACTTTAAAACCAGGAAAATCCTAAAGAGGCTCTCTCGTGAACAGTGATCACCCGGGTACTCCTCGAGGCCATGACCACACAGGTCTTCAGCTACCTGAGCCACCACGAGCCCCACACCGCCCACTGGAACCTCTGTGCACTTAGCTCACTGCAGTGACCTGTGGCATCTCACTGGAACCTCTAAGGAAGGCTGACAGGCAAGGGACAGCAAGTCCCAGGCTCTCGGCCAGAAAGGCAGAATGGTGTGGAACGTAGCATACTGGCAGCTTCTGCTGTTTACATGGCCTTCACGGATGTCACATGTAAAATTCAGAGATGCAGGCTACCTAGGACCCAGGCATATATCTCCTCTTAAATAATAAGCAAAAATAAATTTAATTGGGGGTGCTTTATTAGATCAGTTTCCAAAACAGCCAACTCAAGCCAAGCTTTTAGTTGGATGTGTGGGTTATTCTATTTTCAACAAATACCAAAAGCCTGACTTTGAGTCAGCCAATAAATATTCTGAATTCTGATTTAAAAATATGCTATATGGTTTGCTACCATAAAAAAAAATAATAATAACTTAAAGCACAAATTTTGCCCCAAGTGGGAATTTTACATAAAATATAGCTACTTAAGAGTAGCTCTCTAAGAGAGAGAGAGAGAGGGACACCTGGGTGGCTCAGTCGGTTAAGTGTCTGCCTTTGGCTCAGGTCATAATTCCAGGGTCCTGGGATCAAGCCCCGCATTGGGCTCCTTACTCAGTGGACAGCCTGCTTCTCCCTCCGTGTGCTGCTCCCCCTGCTTGTGCACGCACTCTCTCTCTCTGATAATAAATAAAACCTTTAAAAAGAGAGAGAGAGAGGGAGGGAAGGGAACAGTTGCCAATCATTTAAAGAATATTCTTTACCTTGAGTTTTTGTACCTGGATAACATCCAAACCATGTGATTTAATTTATCATCTTTATTTGTTCTAAAGCACACACAATCCTAAATTAAATAGAACTTTAACCTATAGAAACTCACAGGAAAAGAACATTTACTCTGATGTCTTTGTCAATTTTTAAAATACAGTAGCAGGAACATACTTGAGCTTTAAATGCAATTTCTAGCTGCCTCTGAGGCCTTCATGCTGTTGAGTCTGACATGACACTCTCTAAACACCCCAGCCTCCAAGATCTAAAACTCCTAAACCACCTTTTAGAGACTAATCTGCCGTGTCTTACAAAAGAGTAACAATACAAATATGCTGGGTATTAACCTGTTAGAAGAGATTAAAAAACGAAATCCAAGATTTCTCCATTATAAAGCAAAAAGATATTTACATTTTGAAGTTTTGTGTAAGGGATTCTGCCTCGTGCTTGAAGAAATCCATAATCTTTGGGCTATTTTATAAAGCCCTTTATCAGAATGAGTTGTTCACTATGCACGTCAAGTAAGATATAGATGTATGGGAAAAATGTTAATAGTTTTCTTTCTTCCCTACCCAGAAACGACGTTGAGAATTTGATAGGGTACTTTTCCATGTCTGTTCTCACATACACACGCGTGCACACACACAGGCGCACACACACCTCTACAAATACAAGCAGGTGTTTTATTTTAAAAAATGGAGTCACACTATAAATATATTCCTGTGCAACCTACCTTTTAAAAAATAGACTACTTAAAAAAAAAGAAGAAGAATACTTTATAGCCCTTAAAGTCAACACACACACAGGTGCTCCATTTCAGCTCTTTGGATCGTTAAGAATTAAATTATTTAATTAAAGTCAACTAAAGAGAAGCTGGTTTCCCCTGGAGACCTGGGAAATAATTTCAAACATATTTTAAACATAAATCGGAGCTCAGAAGGCTAGAGGAGAGTAAGCAGAAATCTCCTTTTGGGTTCACAGAACCATTATCTCAGATAGGACTCAAGCCGTTTTGTTGTCTTAATTATGAAAATTACATCAATGGTCTGAACAAAATACAATGTGCTCCAAAGAGCTGCAGCTATTCAAATCGGACCACAAAGGTTTCTGCACAAATGTGTTCCACTGACCACTGTGCTGCGCACAGTGACCCCTGACCGCCTACGACCGGCACGGGGATGGGGCAGGCCGGGGGAGGGGAAGCTAGCCTCTCCCAGCCCTGACCCTCCACAAAAAGATGATGCCAGCCTATCAGATCCTCTCCTCCTCACCCAGGAACCTCACAGTTAGAACCACAACTTGAAGCTGACACGAACGGGACACACAGAGAGATGTCAGCAGGGCAACTGGCACCGTCCGCTCTCAGTTCTGAGCCAATTTTTCACGTTCTCTGAAATTCCAGAAATGCATTCTAGATCTCAGACTGTATGAAGACATTCTGTTCCCTGGTATTGGTTTAACCGAAGCCCAACTCGACCCTCATCCCGACACCGGGATGCACAGGACAGCTTCTACTCATCCGCCCTCCGAAGTCCTTTCCAGAACTTCGACACTGGCGCTGCCAGACGGACCCACCTGTGCAGGAAGTGCAGCTTGTGCATGGCGGCCAGGCCCGCTGCGATCTCGCAGGCCATCCGCTGCAGCAGCATGGTCTGCGAGTCCCCCCTCATGTGCTCTTGCTCGTTGCGCAGGTAAGCTTTCAGGTCACCCTGCAAAAAAGAGTCCAGGTCAGCTTCCTAAGGCGACAAGGCGAACGCACTGGCAACTCAACAGGTGCCTTAGCTAATGTTAACTAGTAAGATTATTTATTAGAAGTCACTTAGATTTGACCTTGATAAAGAATATAATTCGAACAAGTCCCAAATTACAAAGAGTAATTCCACCCAAAAACTTTAAAGTACAGGAAACACTATTGTCTTTTAGGATCAACCTAGCTAAGTATTAGTTTATCCTTAAACAAACCAAATATTAGTTTATATGAACACATATAAAACAAAAAAGTAAAAATAACATAATTTTTCAATGATGCACAATATAAACTAAGTGCAGACGTACAGAAGTTTCCAGGTAACTGAGACGATATGGTGCCGTGCGCACTGCCTTTAAGGATTTGAGGAGAAACACGGTCAGAGAACATCGCGAAGGCTATCATCAAAGCACTTGTGAGCAACGGAGAGGGAAAGGACCAAAGAACACTGGATGGGAGAGGAGGGGGAAAATGCACACTGAGCCCTGGCCAAGTCTCTGCCAGCCTCCACAGGGTCCTGTGCTGTCCAGCCACTCTGAAAAAAGAATATTCCAGCCCCTCCAGAAAAATTCATAGGAGGGCAGCATGGGCAGAAAAATGAACCAATTCACACCTGGACACTCGATATGCAAACACTGAAATGCCGAGCTCTCCCCGCCGACTTCCCTGTGTTACTCTGCCTGTCTGCCGGGACTTTAATTTAGGACTGTATGTTTTGCGGGAATACACGTTTAAGGAAATAAAATCTTCTACATTCTCCTTATCACATGTGTAAATATTTATTGATCTGACTCAATTCCAAACTAAAGCGTTACATAAACGGTTAATACAATTTAGAAAGCAAGCGAATAGCTTTCAATGTGCGTTATACCTGAGTCAAGGAAAGACTCCTGTGGGAGGAAACCAACTAAGGAACAGAATGCATTTCCTACCACTGTTAGGAAAGACAACTAGTTTATCAAATTCTTCCCAAAGTAAAAACCTTAAAGCACAAATACGCGGTTACAAACATCTGCCTACTTTTAATGCTAAGCATATTACAATATAAATTCTAGGTCCACTCCAGGAATCTTTCACTCCCAGTTTCAAGGATTTTTATATGAATGCCAATGTTGAGATTAATAATCACTGCCATTGGAATTTTTGAGCAGTGTGCCAAGCACTGTGCTAGGAGCTTCTACACTCGTTGCCTCAAATAATTCTTGCAATCTGAAACACTTTCTGGATGTGGAAATGACGCCCAGGGAGGAGGCAAAGAACCGTGCACAAGGCCACAGCCAATGAACAGCGGGGCTGCACTCCTACTTCTCAGTTTTACCAACCTGTCAAGAAGATCCTGCTTAGGGATGCAGATTGAATCAATTTATTTTATAAGAATGAATGTAAAATAACTTAATGTCAACCCTAAGGATTTGTCGGATTCTCCCAAATGGAACTTTGGCGGGCTGGTGGTGGGGGTGGGGGTGTTGGGGGAGGTTTTGTGCCTTCAGGACCCATGTCTCTGGCCTCTTATTTCCTTCCAGACATGATGCTGGAATTGCGAGCTGCTCCAGAGCAGAAACAGACCCTTTCCTGCCTTTTAAAAACACGTGTCCCTGCCCGCCCCCACCCTACCCTCCCACAGGCTAGCCTCTACCCAGCGGTGGGAGTGGTGGGAATAAAGACTGTTCTCACAATAATTATATTAACCCAGACAAACACCAGCAAAAAGCTCCAGGCCTACAGGCTAATGGGATTTTTCAAAAGGTGGCCCATGCGGAAACTAAATATGAAAATAAATAGTTTAAGTTTATTTACACTACCAATGAAATGGCAACTTAAATCCATTTGTCTAACCCCTCTCCTGCAATATCCATCTAAGGAAAAAATTACCCTCACACAAAAGTAGCATTATGCTGCGCTGTATCTGGCCAATTCTCAAAACAAACAGAAGCTGTTGGCAAACACTGAGCACTTCACAAGTGATTTTGGCCATGAAGGCAGAATGGCAGAGTGGGTGTAGGTATTTTTCAAGGTTATCTAAAGTACAGTTTACCCTTGGACAATGCGGGGGTTAGAGGCACCGACCCCCGAGCGGTCTAAAATTCACATATAACTTTAGACTCTCCAAAAACAGAATGAGTAACAGCCTGTTGTTGACCAGAAGCCTTGCTGTGTAATATAAAGAGTCACTTAACACACATTTTGTATGTTATGTATATACTGTATTCTTAGAATAAGGTAAGACAGAAATATGAAAATGTTTAAAAAATCCTAAGGAAGAGAAAATCCACTTACAGCACTGTCCTGCGCTCACTGGGAAAAGTCAGCGTCTAAGTGGACCTGCGCGGTTCAAACCCATGTTGTTCGAGGGGCAACTGTATGCTCGTTACCACTCACTATGTTAAAAGGTCTTGTCTCCACAACAATTCATTCTCCAAATTTCACCAGAAGGTAAAATGTAACAAGCAGAAGGGGATTTTGCTTAGGAATGTTCATGCTCCTAATGCTCCTGGCTTGGCAAAACTGAAAGGCTCTCCCCACCCCCCATGCCAGAGGTAAAGTTAGCAGTTAGCACAACCCAGGCAAACACCTCTAACCTGGGTAAGGGGCTAACATCAACGAGTGAGGAGGAGCCTGATCACTGTTTCTCCCGGATGGGATCTGTGGTAGTTTATGCAGGACCCAGGGTTAGTTCTATGTTCTAGAAAGATCCTCAGAGCTCTCCTGGTACCAGTGTTTAAATCTCTGTGGTTTTTTTTTTTTAGGTTATATTTATTTGAGAAAGAGAATGAGCGAGAGGGGCAGAGGAAGACAGAGAGAGAGAGAGAGAGAGAGAGAGAATCTCAAGCAGACTCCACACTGAGTGCAGAGCCTGATGTGGGGCTCGATCTCACAACCCTGAGATCACGACTTGAACTGAAATCAAGAGTCGGATGCTTAATGGAGTGAGCCACCCAGGTGCCACCGGTACCACTATCAAAAAAAAAAATTATATAGGCTTTAATTACAGTAAAAAATGTTTATATTAAATAAACGCTAAAAATTGATTCATTCTATCCAAAACAGACAAAACTGTATTGAGATATCTGGTTTGTTATTTACGTTTCAGTGGTACTTAATGAGTAGACAGGGATTATTACTTTGCTCCCTTATTTAAAGAAAAAAACCATGAAGAACAGCAATGTATTCTGAATTAAAATACACTTTCCTTTATCCAAGTCTTAAAAATTTCTTAGATCCTCCCCAAAACCTCTCAAAAAGACTCGAAAAGAAACATGTATGACGCTAGATGGCAGCAAAGCGCTGCACCAAGAACTCCAAGGGAGCAGGGACTGGGAATGGCCTCTGGTACTGAGCCACCCAAAGACCTTCACAGGGACCCTCACACATGTCCTCTTGACTTCCAACCCAAACCGAGATGAGGCTTCTAGCCAGCTTTCTGCAGGGCACTGAGAACAATGAATTAATTTCATCATAATGTAAAACCTCCACAAGTCAATAGTTCAATCACTGGAAAATTAGAGCCATTTATAGGTTTAATAGGATGACTGCGGGGGGGGGGGGATTTATGATTTGTAAACAAAAATTTGAATGAAAAGATGCAAGACGGGCATAAACAGCCACAATCTCAGCCCCGACCAATGAATGAAAACATCCTCGTCAAAGTGAACACCCTGAGCACCCGTCCAGTGACCCCCTGCCCGCCCCGGGCTGCTTCCTCAGCAGGCAAGCCCCCACCTGCCAACATCCACACCATCTTCCGCTGTTACGGATTATTCACCCCGCACCCAACCACCACTCAGGTCAGTCCAACCAAGAACCAAACAAGCTTCCCTCTGCTTCCACATGCCTCTCGCACAACCATCCCATTTCCCTCCTCCCTTCACAGATGAGCTCTGTTCTGGCTGGCTCGCCTCCTGTGCTGCCACTCTCTCAAGACCACCCCCCTCACCCCCCACACTTAGCTGCAGCTGCTCCCACCACGCTCTCCCACCGCGTCTCACCAGCACAGCCAAGGTGGGGCCCTCCCTTCTCTCTCCACCTGTCTCCAGGTCTCCTCCTGTCTCCGTGCTGGTGGATCTTCCTCCTCTCACTGATCTGTAAGTGCTGGCACAGCCCAGGGCTCCATCCTGGTCCTCATCACTGCGGACACTCACTTCCGGGTGACCCTATCCACCCCATGGCTTTAAAAATCATCTCTAACACATTTTTCAGGCTCAAAGCCCTCTGTCCCCTGAGCCCCAGACTCATCCTCCTGTTGACTTGATGCCCTCCCCCGGGTGCCCTAAGAGGCACCTCAAATCTAATAGGCCTGATACGTAACTTAGACGACCCGCCCCATCTCAGGAAAAGGCATCCCTGTTTTCCCAGTAGATCAGATCAAAACCAAAGACCTCATTCTTGGGTTCGCTCTCTCTAGATTCCCACATCCAACCCATCACCACGTCCTGGATCTATTTTCGCCGAGAACCAGGGCCTCTGGGCCCAGGGCCACAGCCAGACATGAGAAGGGAGAGACCACCAGCAGGGCCCAGGGACATCCTCTCCACGCAGGTGCCCACGCCCTCACTGTCAAGCGTGATCGTGGTGCTTCATCCCGTAGCCCTAGCGTCCCCTCTGCTGCCCCTGGGTTAGGGACACTGTCCACATGCACCTCCGTTCCCCTGTAACTCCATGTCCTCTCTTCTACATGAGCTCTGTGGGGGCAGCGACACGTCATTCGTCTTCGTATGCCCAGCACCTAGAAGGTTCCCTGGTGCATGAGCTTACTTAATGAATATATTTATAAATAAGACATACCCATTAACTAGGCATCTTCTGTACAAAAGGACAATTCTAAACAGAGGCTCCCCACTGGTGGAAAAAACATATACAAGCATTAAACCACCTGGTATAAAAACACACAGAATAAAATTAAGGCATCAATTAAAATCCTCACTTGGCCATTGGTAATTATGCGACCCTAGGCAAGTCGATTAACCGGACACACAAGGAACAGAAAAGATGGTGCTGAAGCCAGACAGACCTGGGTTCGACTCTTCAATATACCTTCAATTCTTCAATGTACCTTCGATTCTTCAATGTACCTTCATCTCTCTCAGCCTGTGTTCCAATCTGTAAAATGAAGCTACTGCCGCCCATCTCACAGGACTCTCAGGCCCCACGAAGGGAGTACCGGACATTCCCCAGGCCCAGCACAAGGCCTGGCACAGACAAGCGAGAGCCTTCCTTTCCTCAGGGCTCTTGGAGGGCAGTGGCCAAGGTTCCTTCATCTCAAAGAGCCCACGATTCCAAGTGTTACTGACTCCTGATGAGAGACGGAATAAAGCAAATCCCACAGAGGAATATGCCACACATTGAGAATCCCAAATGGACTTCTTTCCCATTCTCACGTGGCCCCCGCTAATTCTTCTCGAAAACTCACTCCCTGCTTTATCAGCTGATTATCATAAAGCAAATGTGTACCTGACATCAAGAACACTCCCTTGCAAAGAAAATACCATCTCTTGCTTCGGGTCAGGTGACAGGATCAAAGAAACTGGTGACTCTTGAGAAAGATTAAGACGGAGCAACGTCGGGCGCCTGGGTGGCTCAGTGGGTTAAGCCTCTGCCTTAGGCTCGCGTCGTGATCTCAGGGTCCTGGGACCGAGGCCCGCGTCGGGCTCTCTGCTCAGCAGGGAGCCTGCTTCCCCCTCCCTCTCTGCCTGCCTCTCTGCCTACTTGTGATCTCTCTCCTCTCTGTCAAATAAATAAATAAAAATCTTAAAAAAAAAAAAAAGACAGAGCAACGTTGTCTGTCACCTCGGCCTGCAGTCTGGGCGCCAGAGTGGTCTGTCTCTGCTTGTCACCCTTCCAAGTGATCTCTCCCAGCAGACGCCAACCTGCGCCCCTGCGGAGCGCCGCAGGCTTCCCCGCCCGGCTCAGGCCGTTCCTGCTAACACAGGTCTATCCAACCACTCTGCGCACTCCAAGCAAACACCTTCTCCCGTGATCCTAGTTAGAGCTGCTATCTTTTTTCCCCCTGAGGTCAGGAGTCACATGCTCTACAGACTGAGCCGCCAGGTGCCCAGAACTGCTTATCCTTCTATACACATTACTCAAACCTTTAATCATTAATTATGATCACTAAATATAACTAAAAAGGAATAAAAATAACTACCATGTCCTAAGCACTTACTATGTGCTCCAAAATTTATATTTATCATCTTACTAATGGTGAGGGTTGTCTACCCGGTAGGTGACATTATCCTCATTTGATAGATGTCTACACTGAGGCTTACAGAGGTCCAGTAACTTTCCAGGGCGATACGCAAGTGGCAGAACGAGCACCCGAAGGCAGGCCAGCCTGGCTCTAGAGGCAGGAAACGTGGGGATCCCGGTGACTTGCCTGTGTTCCCAAGGGGACCCTGCGGGAGTGCGGGGACTCCCCTCTGTGCTCCCCGGGGTGCTGTGCACAGCCCACTGTACTTCGTGGGTGCCTGGCACACTTTTGCTGAATGAGTGATCCTTACTCCCAAAACAATCTCCTCGCCTGGGTATTCACGGGAGAGCAGTGTGTACCTGCCATGGCAACAAGTTACAGACAACACCCTGCCGTCATCTCTCCGCCCAGGAACGCTGCGCCATCAGCATTATAAACCGCTGGTGGCCGTCCAGCTATCGAACTCGCACGGAAGAGTTTTCATTTTCTTTCATAAAAATTCTAAGATAAAGTGCTTTTCAACAACAGCCTGGTAATCCCATCTCGCAAGAATTACTTAAGTACAAAAATATTCTCTCCTTTCTATTTAAGTGATGTTATCGCTGAGTATGATCACTGCCCAGTGACGACTGAAAAGGCCAATGTTCATTCAATAGCTCTTGACCTACTAAGAACACATGAAGATAGTGGTTCCTTTCACTGCGGCGGCAGCTGCTTATTACCAAGCCTGAGCTATTACCCTCTGTCCTCTGGACCCCCGCCAGTGGCCGGTTTTGCCTTGGATGACGCCCCTCCGCTCCAGATGGCCTATTTCTGGGAGGGTTGTGGGGCGTGCAGGCTGGGAGCAGGGCTCAGTGTTGAAGCGAGGCTTTGGTGTGTCAGGGGGACGTCCCTGCAGGTGGGGGCCCCTCCTTGGTTCACTGGGATGATGCTACCTGACGCTTCCTGCCACGTAGCCACTGCACAGACTGAGCCCGGACAACTGGGGACTTTAGAGCCGGTGACCCTGCCGAGACCCCAGCGCTTGCTGCTGCTGCGCCTGCTCCCTCTGAAGCTTCCCAGGGCCCAGAGGTGATGAGCATGGAACTGTCTGCACAAACGTGACCCCTCGGTGCTGGGCAAGGTGGAGAGTTCCTGGGCCAACAGCCTCTACTTGGTTGGGAGACTCGCTACTCCAAGCACCGCCAGATTTCCCAAGGGCACAGGAGCATCCTGCTAGTACAGGTGACGCCTGGGACAGCGCCCTGACCAATAGTAGGTAATCGCTGACGTGTGTGTACGGTAAAAAATGTGTAACATAACATTACCATCTTAGCATTTCTAAGTGTCCAGTTCAGGGGCATTAAGCACCTTCACACTGTGTGCAGCCGTCCCCACCATCTGTCTCCAGAACTCTTCTCATCTTCCCAAATGGAGACTCTGTCCCTGTTACGTTCTCACTCCCCATCCCTCCCTACACCGTCCCTGGCACTCGCCATCCCGCTCTCTGGGAGTCTGACCACCTGAGATACCTCGTACAGGGGGAATCGTGCAGTCTTTGTCTTTTTTGTGGTTTGGCTTATCTCACTGAGCATAAAGCCCTCGAAGTTAATCCATGTTGAAGTAGGTGCCAGAATGTCCTTCCTTTTCAAGGCTCAGCAATACTCCATCATAAGGAGAAACTCTATTTAGTTTATTTGTTCATCCACTGATGGGACACTTGAGTTGCTTCTACCTCTGGGCTGTTGTGAATTATGCTGCTATGAACACAGGTGTCCAAATATCTCTTTTGAGATGCTTTCAGTGATTTTGGATAATATGTACACTTAGAAGTGAAATCGCTGGGTCAGATGGTAATTCTATTTGAACTTTTTGAGAAACAATTATTGTTTTTAAAGTTTTACTGTTGATCAATGTACCACTGGGCAGTGCACTTAAATTAAAAATTGCTATTAACTCTGCACTGCTAATGAAAGCTGCTGGTGGGGGTGAGGGCTCTTTCCACACGTCTAGCCTTCAGGAGTGGACACTTCCCCATTATAACTTAGGAGGTTTGCAGAAAATATGTTTCAAGGAGTCATAACTGTTAATTCTGGAGAGCTATATGTATAATCTTCACCGTAAAATATGAAAGCCAGTACAACTTAGGTAAGTTAATGTTCTCTGAATACTCAGTCTAAGTACTTGGAGAATATGCATTTAAATGTGAAACCTGAAAGTACTGGGGAAAAATTTTTATAAAAAGAATGTTAACAGGGGCCCAAGGGTGGCTCAGATGGTTCAGTGTCTGCCTTCGGCTCAGGTCATGATCCCAGGGTCATGGGACTGAGCCCCGCATCAGGCTCTTTGCTCAGCGGGGAGCCTGCTTGTCCCTCTCCCTCTGCCCCTCCCCCAGCTCTCTCTCAACTAAATAAAATATTTTTAAAAATGTTAACAAAAGCATGTATTTATTATATTTATATCAAAACAATGTATAATGACAAAGATAAAAATAATACTCAAGAATCTTATTAATTATGGGTATTTATAAAGGTGCTATTTGTGTATTTTGTCATGTCTCAGAGTTTCTTTATAAAGCTGATTCCTCCTCCCAAAAAGAACAGGTTACTTTGTGAAAAAATAAATTAAAATAGCACGAAAACTAAACCCATCACCTGAACCACTCAGAGGAAAACATCTAGCTGAGTACCCAAGGGCCTTTCCCATTCCAGGAACTACAACAACAACGTCTAACAAACTTCCAGGAACGGCCATGGAGGATGAGGAATAGGAAATACCCATATTTATGAGCCAGATTAACCCAGAAACACAGTATTTCAAGTAGATACACTTCCTGCCACATTTCTGTTGTGTTCACTCACGAAGACTGTGGTGACTTTTACTTATAAAAAACATCAAGAGGTTAGGGACCCAGAAAAGCCACCATAGAATGTCTCAGAAAACGAGAACTCTGATAGCAGACTTGTCTCATCACAAAAAGCTACATCTTTACGTTTTTCTCTCAAGTGCTGGCAGCACAGGAATCACCCATCAATCACTGGTCACCCTGAAGCCATTAAAATAAGCAGTTCTCATACTGTAATAACTGAGGATCATAAATATTATAACTGATAATATTGAGATAATCCAAACAAAAGATATTAGAGATATATTTTGAGAATATATATGAGAACTCCTTACTCTTAGTTCTCACGCCTCCATTCACTAATTTATCAGGCTAAATAACAATGATCACATGTCTGCTCCCTCTACGGAGGAGCTCTAGAGGACAACGACCTCACTTTCCCTCTGTGTCCCTCTGTCTTTCCACAGCAGCTGTTCAACAAATAAGCACCCTCGATGATGGGAGAAAATGTGGGAATGTCCCAGAAAAGCAGGTTTAATTCCAGTTTTCCTTTCATGGAGACAGGGCTCTCTGAGGTCCCAGCTTCCTTGGAGAAGGGTTCAAATATTAATTTTAGACTTAGTCAAATTACATATGCATGTTATAACTTCCAGTGTAATCATACATAAAACTAAGAATGGTATCAAAAATCCAAACTAGTAGGGGAGCTTGGGTGGCTCAGGAGGTTAAGCATCTGCCTTTGGCTCAGGTCATGATCTCAGGATCTTGGGATCAAGTCCCACACTGGGTTCCCTGCTCAGCGGGGAGTCTGCTTCTCCCTTTACCTCCCTCCCCTGGCTCATGCTCTCTTTCTCCCTTACTCTCTCTCTCAAATAAATAAATAAAATCTTAAAAAAAAAAAAAAAAAAATCAAGAATCCGAAAGAAGGCTAGCAAAAAAGCAAGACAGAAAAACTGAAACAGGTAGGTAGGAAAAATAATACAAAATAGGTACATAAAATTCCAAATATCTCATAGATACAATAAACATAAATGAAGTACATGTTCATGTTAAATGATCAAGATTGACAAATCAACAAAATTTTAACAATATGCTATTTACAGGTGATATAAACCAGAGAAAAGGACTGAGAGAGATAACCAGGCAAATTCTAACCAAAAGATAATTAAGTCTGTTTTTACTTAAAAACACTTAGTAACGCTTAAAAAGAGACCCTTCATAATTACGAAAGCTTAAAATTACAAGATGTTATATATATCGATTCTAAATGTGTATCCTTGACTCAACACTGAAAGCAAATACAACTAGAATTATAAGGAAAATCCATAATCAGAGCAGATTATAATGTGTCTCTCAAAAATGGACAAAAAATAAACTCGAACTCCTCTATCAATGCCCTCCCAAATCAGGACAGAGGAGATTTGAACAACCTCATAAATGTGACCCAAAAAGAGCCATTGAGATATACTTGTATAGAATACCAGAATATACATCCCCTCCGCCCCACAGGACCTACAGATACTAAAAAATACACTGATCTCAGGGTGGAGATGACTCTTAGCCCGGGAGAGCCCTGCAGCTGCCCCAGGGCTGACGCCTAAGACGAGTGCAAACCACTCTGCTCTTACCAGTCACTGAGGTTTGGGGGTTACTCTGATAGAAACCAATGAAAGCTAATATACCAAGGTTATTAATTTTTCTTTGGAATGAACTACCTCTGCCAATGAGCATTATATTCGAATCACATTTAGGAATTAAAACAAACATCCACAATAGTTACTGTTCTCTTTCCATTTTACCAGTTGAAAATATTGTCTGAACTAACCAGGGACTTATCCTGATGTACTCCCACTTTTCTGTGGATAGTCTTAATGTTTTAATGTTCTGAAAACTGAGACAATGCAAGGAAATCAATTAAAACCTAGCTTTTAAAAACAGATGATTACAGGAAATTTTCACATAAAAGTTATTATTCATAAAGACTGCATAAAAACAGCTTTTCCAACTATAAATCTCAGTAAGGAATACTATCACGCTAAGAAATGAGACTATTATTTTTAGGTTAAAAAAATCACCTCTTTATTTAAAATATAAATGGCACATACATTCACTATTTTAAAAACCTGACAGGTCGGGAAGCCTGGGTGGCTCAGTTGGTTAAGCATCTGCCTTTGGCTCAGGTCATGATCTTAGGGTCCTGGGATTGAGCCCTGAGTTGGGCTCCCTGTGCAGCAGGGAGTCTGCTTCTCCCTCTCCCTCTGCCCTACCACCATCCCCTGCTCTGCTTGCTCGCTCTCTCTTGTGCTCTCTCTCTCAAATAAATAAATAAAATCTTTAAAAAATAAAAAATAGAAATAAAAACCTGACAGGTCACGTGCACTCTGTAAGATTACCTTAATGGGGAAAAGTGTTTTGAAGTGCCTAGCTGAAAGGCAAGACCTCAAGCTCAGGAAGGGCGATCTTAAATCCACACTCTGGCTGTGCCATATACTTGATAAACAACATTTTCTTCATCTCCGTGAACCTTAATCATATATATATATATATATAAAGTGTGGACAAATATGATTAAATGTAATGCATTCAAACAGCTTAGCATAGGGATGGAATATAAAACAACACTTATGTAAGTGTCGGTTTATAGTATTTTCAAAGGTAATGACTTAGTACATCGCAAAGTTTTTAAAAATGGGGGACAGAAGTGAAAGCAGTCCCTCATCCACCACTTCTATGTGTCAAAACCACTTGGATGTAACCTTTTAAATGCTTGACCTTGAATTTCCACTAAAAACTTACCAAGTCACAGAACTCAAACACCAGAAGATAGGGAATTGCTTCTACACATTGTCCAACACACTGAAGAACATTTGGATGCTGAAGAATACTGAAAAATAAAAGTCACAGTGTTGTTCAGTAGGGAGCATGCTAGTAGAACTGTTCAAACAGTAAACCAAATTTTAACATTCATGACTGAAATATGATAAATAGCAAAGTCATTTTAAACACCCTATTTCAACAGACTACAGACTATGTTTACAGAACACATATTAAGCTTTACTTACTAGTAAGGTTCTCCATTTTTCAAAAAAGTATCTTGCTCCTTTGGGCTTGCACTTGCTTTTAACTCCTTCACTATTACTCTCGCTACGCTAGTGCCCGTGTAAATCTCTCCAAGGAGGACCTAAAACCAAAGAAAAGTTTTTCACTTCACTTCCATCAAAATGGTAAAGAAGTATGTCTCATTATCAGGAACAGAGTACGGGAAAATAAATTAAGCAACAATTAGACCTTCTACTATGAAAATACTACCTCAGAAAAAACTTGAAAAATGAAACCATTTTCCTTCAGTATGAAACTGTTCATTGGGTACTGAAGCATTCACATACGTATCTGTGTTTCTTTTTTATTTATTATAAAATTGTACCATACTTTCACAGATATTACCAATGACATCACAGAAGAGTAATTTATAAGTTCAGTTCAAACATAACTCAAATGTTTCTCAAAACACTTCAAATGGGTTTTGTTACTTTGTCTCCTTCACATAAGAGAAAAGTAAACTGACACACAGGCAATGTACAAATACACTATCACTGCATTATAACTTTAAAAATCTATGGCATTCCAATTATTCTAGACCTTTATCTTGTACTAAAACTTCAGTCGAAACACAAAAAAAAATATGACGCTGAAATGAACAGAATACAAAATGAATGAAAATAATGGGGCGCCTGGATGGTTCAGTTAACTGGGCAACTGACTCTTGATTTCAGCCCAGGTCACGATCTTAGGGTGGTGCGACTGAGCCCTGCATTGGGCTCCACGCTCAGCATGGAGTCTGCTTGGGATTCCCTCCCGCTCCCTCTGCCTCTCCACCCTGCTCGTGCTCTTGCTCTCTTTCTCTCTCTCTAGAATAGATAAATCTTTTTAAAAAACGAATGAAAATAAGAGCACGAAGAGTGTCTTTGGCCTGGAACCTCTCCCTTGAGCTCCAGATGTATACTCCAACTGCCTACTCGGTACTTCTATCTGGATACCTAATAGCCATCCCATCTAATAACCTAACCAAAAGCGACCTCCTGACTTCCTCCCCCATGCCTGCTTCTCCTTTATCTTTCCCATCTCACTTGCCAGCAAGTCTATTCTTCCCACCAATCAGGCCATAAGCAGCCATCCTTGATCCCCCTCCTCCAGACTCCTCATCTGATTGATCCCCAGTCCCGCATGCTCTTATTTGAAAATCCGCACTGGCTTACAGCACTTCTCACTGCTTCATGCTATCATCCAGGTCCAAGCCTGCCTGCATCTCTCCCTGTGTGACTACTGCAGCCTTCTGACCAATTTTCCCACTTTCCCCTTGGTCTTCCACAATGTAACTTACCCCCCTTTACCGGCAAGCCAGATTACACCAGTCCTTTCTCAGATGCTGGAGTACTTTCCCAGCTCACTCTGAGTAAAAGTCCCTAAATGCATATACTCTATCTCACATCACCTGGTTCCCCCATACCTCTCTGAGCCGTCTCCCGCTCCTGATTGTTTGCGGTCTGATCACTGGCCACCACACCCCGCCAACACCCCGCCACAGCGAGACGTTTCAGCTTCATCAGGGCAGGGCTCTCTTTTGTTTGCTGCCACATAGGCCAGGACTTCACCTACCTTCCTCCGCACTGGACCTTCAGCACCAAAAACAATGTGTGATGCACAACAGGTTTTGCTAAATGGCTTAGAAGATTTGGTCACTAATAAAGGTTGGATGATGTCAAAGACACAGGACTGACAAACAACTCTGATGGAAAGCCAAGATGCATAAGCTGGCTGATCACCGAGCAAACACCTCTTCTTGTCTTGGCCACCCTGCCTACGAGGCAATCACCACTCAGTCAGGAACCTTTTACACAGAACGACTGCTAGTTACATCACAGAAATGGCTGTGATAATAAGATTATTCCTTCTGAACATCCCTTGGTAAAAAGATCAACAAACCACTGTTTCTATTTGTCCCTTGACAGCCTATGAGGAATAGAGAAGAGTTCTTTGCCATCGTTTCCATTATAATAATACTATGTATCTACAGTTCTGAAGCAGTTTAAGTTTTTTAAGGAAGAGTGGGGAGAAAGGGAGAAGAATTAAAAAAACAAATAATTTACCTTGAGGAGGATAAAGAGCTTCTAAAATTCCAGTCTCTCTTCCCTTCTTACTGTTCTATGTCGACAATTAGAAAAGTATCTGATGTATAAATAAAAGACCTTCTTGGAAAAAGGCCTATACCTAGAACACTGAAGCTCACATTCCTGTTTGGTTCCAGGGTGTAAAGAGTAGACTCAACTGGTACCATAGCAACTAAGAGAATATGGAATGTCCTACGACTCTTAAATAGCTTTAAATTCTAAACGTTATAACTAGGAGGGGGGGGAAAAAGTAGATGTGAACAACATTTTACCTTTCCAAACCAGCCATTTCCAATTTCCTGTATATAGTTTAGACTGTGGCGGGCAACTTGAGACTTCAAACCTTCTGTAGGAAAAAGAATATAAAAAATAAATACGGACATTTAATTGAAATATGTATTAAATACATAATCTGAAGAATAAACACAAAAGTAAACTTAAAGTTTGTGCTAATAAAGGTAGAAATCAATTCATATAAATACATTATCACTTTCAAACTGATACTGCCAAAATGGTTTCAAGTTTTAAAACTGACACTATTTTTTTGAATGGGTTTCCTACCTGATTCTTTAAGACTTCACACTATGTTTTCTCATCTAACCCCTCTCCTACAGCCACTAATCACCATTCCAGTGGCTTTTACTTAGTCCTTAGTTTCATGGTGGAGGTGAAAATCTTGTCAAGATCTGTCAGTGTCAACCTTATCAGAACTTTGGAAGACAGTCAACAATTTCCAGCAATCAAATCAAACCAGGAGAAAGGCCACTGAAACAGGGTAGAATTTCTTTGTGTCTTTGAATTTATCATGGCCCCACCCCTCCCAGCCCCTGGTGCAGCAGCGATCTTAATGATGGCACATATTCCAGCGTGAGTCCCGGTTCCAGACACAGCACAGTGGACCTTATTATTCCCAAGGAACTGTGTTTCCTTTTACTGGAAGTTTCCCTGAGGGACTGCCACATTCCCTTGGTTTCACCAAACTCAGAACTCTATCAGGACAGAGGGTTCCTCAAAAACATATTCCTCGGAGTGCCTGGGTGGCTCAGTTGTTAAGCGTCTGCCTTTGGCTCAGGGCATGGTCCCAGGGTCCTGGGATCAAGCCCCCCATTGGGCTCCCTGCTCAGCGGGAAGCCTGCTTCTCTCTCTCTCTCACTCCCCCTGCTTGTGTTCCCTCTCTCACTGTGTCTCTCTCTGTCAAATAAATAGATAAAATCTTAAAAACAAAAAAATGTTCCTCAAAAATAGTAAAAGTCAAATGGACAAGACACTTCCACCTGGGGCAAAATATTAACAGTAGGCATGCTGAAAGCTTTAGCAGAAAAGCTGGGGAGTGAGATTTGGGAGGTGAACAGGGGCTCTGAAAAGCTATTGCAATATATGGAGGAACACTGAGAGCCACCTGCATGCTCAGGGAAGGACACACACTCACAGAAGACTTGAGAAGAATTAAACTTTCACCTCTAGCTAGGTCATGCCCAGCATAAGCAGGAGGTGAGGACTAAGGCAGAGCTGTAAGTCGCCTGGGTGAGGAGTATCCCAACACAGAGCTAAACAGCAAAGACCCAAAGAAAATTTTTTTGTTGTTTCTTTTCTTCTCCTAAGTACGTATTATTCAAAATGTCCAATTTTCAACAAAAAAGTATAAAACATGCACAGAAACAAGAAAGCATGGTCTACTCACAGGTACAAAGGAAATGTAAAAGAAAGCGTCCCGGAGAAAACACAGACAGTGGCCTTACCAGACAAGACTTTAAATCAACTATCTTAAACACACTCAAAAAGCAAAAGGAAATCATGGACAAAGAACTAAAGGGCACCAGGAGAATGATGTCCTGATAAGTGGAGAAGATCAATAAAGAGATTCAAATTAGTAAAAGGAGCCAAATGCCAAGCTGGAGCCCAAAAGTATAATAACTGCGACAAAAAAATTCACTAGAGGGGTTCAACCAAAGATGGGAGCAGACAGAAGCAGCAGTGAACTTGAAGAGAATTCAAATACAATTATCCAGGCTGAGCAGAAGAAAAAAGAATGAAAAAAAAAAAAAATCAATGAGCAAAGGCTAAGGGACTTGTGAAACACCATCAAAGGGACCATACACACATAAGAGCCCCAGAAAAAGAGGGGAAAAGGGGGTAGAAATAATATTTGAATATATAATGGTAAAAAAAGGTCTGAATCTGGTAAAAGTATGAGTCTACACATCCAAGAAGTTCAACAAATTCCAAGTAAGATAAACTCAAAGAAACTCATACTGAGACACATAATCAGACTGTCAAGAACCAAAGATGGAGAATCTTGAAAGCACCAAAAGGGAGCCACTCGTACATATAAGGGATTTTTGATAAGATTAACAACTGATTTCTCACCAGAAACCATGGAGGCCAGAAGGCAGTGAGATGCCACATGTAACGTGCTGAAGGAAAAGAACCGTTAACCAAGAGTTCCATACCTGACAAAACTGTCTTCCAAAAAATTAAGGAAAAATTAAGACATCTCCAGATAAACACAAGTTTAGGGAGATTGTTGCCACTATACCTGCCCTACAAGAACTGTTAAAAGGAGTCCTTCAGGGGTGCCTGGGTGGCTCAGTGGGTTGGGCCTCTGCCTTCAGCTCAGGTCATGGTCTCAGGGTCCTAGGATCGAGCCCTGCATCAGGCTCTCTGCTCAGCAGGGAGCCTGCTTCCCCCCTCTCCCTCTGCCTGCCTCTCTGCCTACTTGTGATCTCTCTCTCTCTCTCTGTCAAATAAATAAATAAAATCTTAAAAAAAATAAAAAATAAAAAATACATAAAAGGAGTCCTTCAGGCTAAAGTAAAAGGACACTAAACAGTACCTGGAAGCCATATGAACAAATAAAGATCACTGGTAAAACTACAGAGGTAAATATCAAAGCCAGCATTATTGTATTTTTGGTGTGTAGCGCTTTTAATTTCCTACATGATTTAAAAGACACATAAAAAATTATAAATCTATGTTAATGGGCACACAAGATATGAAGATGCAATTTGTGATAACATAAAAGGATGGAATTGCAGAGTTTTTATATGGTACTGATGCTAAAAGTTGGTATCAACTGAAACACAACTGTTATAAATTTAAGGTAATTATGATCCCCAAGAAAATACCTCAAAAAATATAAACAAAAGGGAATGAGAAGGGAATCAAAATGGTACACACACAAATCCCAGTGGCCTATTTTGCAGAAATGGAAAAACTGATCCTAAAATTCATACGTGGGGTAGCTCAGTAAGTTGGGCATCTGCCTTCAGCTAGGGTCACGGTCCTGAGGTCCTGGAATTAATCCCCACGTCTCGGGCTCCCTGCTCAGTGGAGAGTCTGCTTCTCCCTCTCCCTCTGCCTGCTGCTTCCCCGCTTGTGCACGCACTCGCTCGCTCTCTCTCAAATAAATAAAATCTTTAAAATAAATAAATAAATAAAATAAAAATCATATAGAATTTTTTTTTTTTTTAAGATTTTATTTATTTATTTGACACAGAGAGAGATTACAAGTAGGCAGAGAGAGAGAGGGGGAAGCAGGGTCCCTGTTGAGCAGAGAGCCCGATGCAGGGCTCGATCCAGGGCTCGATCCAGGACCCTGAGATCACAACCTGAGCCTAAGGCAGAGGCGTAACCCACTGAGCCACCCAGGTACCCCTCATACAGAAATTCAAGTGACTGAATAGCCAAAACATTCTTGAAAAACAAAGTTGGAAGATTCATAAACTTCTCAATTCCAAAGCTATAATCATCAAAACACTGTGATACTGGCATAAGGCTAGATACAGATGATGGGGATTGAGAGTCCCAAAATAAACACAAATGGATATGGTCAACTGATTTTCAACAAGGTACCAAGACAATTCAATGGGGGAAGAAAAGTCTCTTCACAAATGGTTGCTGGGGCAACGAGCTATCCACCTGTAAAAGAATGAACCTGGAACCTTACTTCACATCATATACAAATATTAATGGGTCAAAGACCTGAATTTCAAAGGTAAAACTACAGAAGTCATATAAGACAATATTGGTGCAAATTTTCATGACCTTGAGTTTGGCAAAGGTTTCTTAAATATGACACTAAAAGCACAAGCAACAAAAGAAAAAAATAAATTGGACTTCACCAAAATTTAAAACTTTTGCATATCAAAGGACACTATCAAAAGAGTGAAAGCACAACCCACAGAATGGGAGAAAAACTTGCAAATCACATCACTATTGTGAAGCTATTAAATAATTAAGACAGTGTGGTACTGGGACAAGAAACTGACAAATTACTGAAATAGAACAGAAGGACTACAACAGACACATAGGCATATGGTGGGGGTTTTGTTTTGTTTTTATTTGGGAGAAAGTGAGCGAGAGAGAGGGGCAGAGAGAGAAGCAGACTCGTCTCCCACTGAGCAGAGAGCCCGACGTGGGGCTTGATCCCAGGACTCCAGGATCATGACATGAGACAGACATTTAACTGACTGAGCGACCCAGGTGCCCCTACATATGGAACTAAGAAGCAGAGAGGAATGGAAGGACCAATCAGCGAAGTAAGCTGAGAAAAACACAGTAATCTACCAAAAAAGATTCATGGATTCCCTAACATCATACTCAAAAATTAACTCAAATGGGTTATGGATTTAAATTAATTTAAATGTTAAAGCAAAACCTGAAAACACTGTAGGAAAAAAAAGTAGTTAAGTATCATTTTGACCACAGAAGAGGAAAGGATTTCTTAAGACATAAAAAGCTCTAATTCTAAAAATAAAATAAAATAAAATTAAATTAAATTAATTTTAAAAATTAAAAAAAAGAGATTGCATTTCTAGCTTAAGGGGCTGTTAAATTTGGCTATATTAAAAGCAGGAAACATCAAAAAATTATTTTTTCATGTATATTTAATTTTTTTAGTGTACATTTTGATTTCTTCTTCATTTTCTGTTTCCATTTACAAGTTATTTTCTTAGTGGTTACCATGGAGATTACAGTTATCACCCTAAATTTATAACAATCTAATGTGAACTGATACCAACTTAGCTTCAATAGTAATAGCATATACTGTTTGATATCCAAATAGCAGGAACATAAATTAGCACAACTCCTTGTGGAGAGTAAGCTGACAATATCCCCCAAAATTATGTACCCTTTGACCACCTCTGAAAATTTATTCTACAAATATACCAGCCCAACATCAATGTGCAAACCAATATAGGTACAAGCTTTATTTTTAATAGCATAAGACTAGAAATAATAGCGTAAGATTAGAAACAACCCAAATATCCATCAATAGGTTAAATAAATTGTGCTAAGTCCATAAAATTTAAATAATAGAAACTTGTAAGCGAGAATAAATAAGCTCTCTTTATGCATACGGGAAGATCTCTAAGGTACAGCTGTAAGTGAAAAAAGCAAGATGCAGAATAATATATTTACCATGCTGCTATGAGTAAAAAAAAGTGTGTGTTTTGGTGGTGGTGGGGGGAAGGGAGTCTTGGGGGGTGGGGCACGTAAATGGGAATATTTACATCAAGAAAGTCTGGAAAGAAGTATAAGAAACAAAGAAGAGTGGTTATTACAGAGAGTGGGGGTAGGAACTGAGGTCAGATTCAAAGATTAGAGGCTTTTCACTATATATACCTTTTTATGTTTTAGTTTTTCAACTATATGACTATATTATCTAGTCGTAAAATAAAAAGGAAAAAAAAAGGAAAAACGTGTAGAGTTTCTTCTAGATCTGTTCTTGAATATATGGTGTACTTTTTTCACTTAATTTATCACAAGTACCTTTCCTCCTTTTACAGGACTACATAATACTCCATTGTATGGACTCACAATAACTTAACAAGTTATTACTGACAGACATTTAACCTGATGCTGCAATCAATTCCCTTGTAGATATTTATTTGCATACTGATCTAAATAAACTACTGAGAGCAGAACTGTGGGATCAAAGGTAAACACATTTGGATACATACTGTCAGACTACCCTTGGGAAAGAACGTATCTATCAATTTACAGTCCTGCTAGCAGGAAGTGTCCAAGGGCCTGTTTCCCACACACACCTCTCACCCATCACCACCTAGCTTCCTTTCTTCTCATCTTTGTTTAGCTGTTATCATCTTACTTTATGTTTATATTTCTTTAATTAATAGCGGAATTCCTATTTTTTATTGGCCATTTGAATTTCTTTTCATGAATTTCTCCTTTCACATCCTTGATTTATTCTTTCCTATTGAAGTGTTATTCTTCTTATACATTTGTTTGTCAACTTAGTACATATTAATAATATGAGGGTTTTTTTTTTTTAGACATTCTTTGTTGTTTACAAATATTTTTATTACTGGGGCACCTGGGTGGCTCAGTGGGTTAAGCCTCTGCCTTCGGCTCAGGTCATAATCTCAGGGTCCTGGGATCGAGGTCCCGCATCGGGCTCTCTGCTCAGTGATGAGCCTGCTTCCCCCTCTCTCTCTGCCTGCTTCTCTGCCCATTTGTGATCTCTCTCTCTCTCTGTTAAATAAATAAATAAAATCTTTAAAAACAAACAAACAAACAAAAAAAACCAAAAAAACAAATATTTTTATTACTTGGTCAAATTTGTTTATAGTCTTTTTCCATACGGAACATTTCATTTTATGAATCAAATTTGGCAATATTTTCCTTTATGTTTCTGCCCTTAGTGTCAAGCTCTTCCATCTCTTCCATCCCAAGATCATAAAAATATTCTGTGACTATTCTATGCAGAGAAATTGAAAAGAATTTCTTCCTATTAAGAAGGAATTTAGAATAGAGGGTTCTAGAAACACAGAAAGGTGTATGAATGTGGTGAGGATGGCTGTCCAGGTCACTACCATTTCTGTTGTGCCTACGACTGTGCTCTGGTCCGTACCCACTATGTCTTGGACAGAAGTCATCAGGCTCTCCTCTGTCGTGCCTTCCTATCCACAGTGAGAGGTCAACACTGTCAGACTCAGGGGAAGCAAACCAGAATGGCTCTCCAAGGGTTTTCTTTCTGGTCGAGGAGAGCGAAGTTCCTTTCCTCTGGTAGTAAAGCTACAAGGATCTGAACCTGGAGTTGGCAGCAGCCATGCTCCCAGCCGAGGGAAGAAGCTGATGTGTGGGATTTAAGCTGACACGCAAAGAGGAGAGAAATGAGGAGTGAGTGAAGAAAAGCATGATGGTGTCCAAGTTCCCAGCTCCAGTTGCCTCTAAGGTCTGCCTAACCCCTACTCTTCCCGTCACCTGGTTCCAGCATCAGAAAAGGTCCCCTTTCTGTGTATGCTGATCTGAGTTAGGATTCTATTACTTGAGATGAATTCACTAGTGTTAAGACTCCAAGATGATAAAAGCCCTAGAGAAGTCTCTCAGGGCCTCCCTTAAGTACAAAGGAAAGCCTATGATCAAGAAAGCAAAGAGAAGGGGCGCCTGGGTGGCTCAGTCAGTTAAGCGGCTGCCTTCAGCTCAAGTCATGATCCCGGGGTCCTGGGATCGAGTCCCGCATCGGGCTCCTTGCTCGGCGGGGAGCCTGCTTCTCCCTCTGCCTCTGCCTCTTCCCCTGCTTGTGTTGTTTGTCTCTCTCTCTCTGACAAATAAATAAATAAAACATTTTAAAAAATAATAATAATAAAAAAAGAAAGCAAAGAGAAATTATTTCCATCTAGAGAGAAGTATACCTAGGCTACTTAAGTGGTCCCAAGGGTATGTTAGACTCCTGTTAAATTTCACTATTTTGGTTGAAGGAAGGGTATTGTTATTTACTAAAATTAAAGGTAAATACTACATGTTGGTTTTTTAACGTTGCAAAACCTATAAACATTAAATATACCTAACCATACAGATATGTTAGGAAATGCATCAGCTGTGTCATGTTTCATCTTACGTTTTCTCTTAGTCACGCAGGCCTACAGCAGTGCAATCAACTGCTGGGTTTACACTGCCCTCAACCTACACCACTGTGCGCAGAACCACGAGCGGCAGGAATGGCACGCAGACAGAAGAGCCTTCTCTTAGAAGTCTCAGAAATCCCTGATTCTCAAACTGCTAGTCATATTTTATTTTACAACAATAAATCGATCAACATCTAATCAAACCTCTATCTCAGGATGAAAAGTCAATCCAACTAACATATCCAAATACACCCCTCCTCCCCAAACACAGGACATCCTGGGGAAAGACAGCAGTGTCCTACTCAGCAAGATGAGCAGTGTCGAGAACCACAAGCAAAGGCCAGGAGCTGTGTTCCATTTCAACGAACAGAAGAGACCAGTTTATTCTGATACCAGACTCAGGGGCCGAAAGCAAAGGACGCAGCTTTTGGCAGGCACTGGACCAGACCACTACAATTCGGCTTCCCCAGGGAGCAGGAGGAAGAGAAATAAGCAAGTAGAAGAGAGAGGCAAGTATTTTATGATTAGCATCAAGGTTCCCACTCTCACCTCTGAGAAACGATTCACGAAACCACGACGCTGGGACGACGCTGGGACGTAAGGCCTTACCTATGGAAGGCTGGAGCTGGGATGGAGCTGGTAGTGAGATATTTGGTACTGAAAGTGTAAAAACTTCTGCCGGGGACTGAACAGAGGGAGTATCTTCTGCTGGTGGTGTGAAATCTATCTCATCATCAAAATTATCTTCAAATTCCTAAAATAAAAAAGGAGCAATGTTATATCTGATATAAACCAGCCTGAGAGCAAATATTAAAAACATACACTAACATCTGAGACATGAGCATTTACTCACTCACCTGAAACATACGGCCTTACATTTTCCCAATTCGTACCTACTTAAGTAAAAAGCATACATAATTGTGTTCTCCAATGCCAAACAGCAGAATCAATAAGGTTTAAAAATAAGTTATACATACTTTATTCAACTTTTTCAACTGATAGCTTGAAGTCAAATGCATAATTTTCTAAAATGACCATGGAATTTCAAGTGGAAATACTCTTTTGGTTGGAAGTTTTTTTTTGGTTTTTTTTTTTAAGATTTTATTTATTTATTTGTCAGAGAGAGAGAGTACAAGCAGGCAGACAGAGAGGCAGGCAGACGCAGAGGGAGAAGCAGGCTCCCTGCCGAGCAAGGAGCCCGATGTGGGACTCGATCCCAAGACCCTGGGATCATGACCTGAGCTGAAGGCAGACACTTAACCGACTGAGCCACCCAGGCGTCCCTTTGGTTGGAAATTTTAAGTTACTAGAGCTTTAACTATTCTTTTTTTCTTTATTATTCACTTTCACAAATCTCTTTGCATATTGAATCCAAACAGATTCATTTTAAAACTATATACTCACTTCTAATTGAAATAGGATTTCAATCAAGATAAGGACAGTTAAAACACTCAGAAAAGATATTTTCAAGGAAGTCCTGTTTCTCCGGGAAGAGTAACAGTGGAAAAATTACTGAACTGGGTAGAAAAATCATCGATGTCAACGAAGGTCAGTCTAAAGCTATATAGCATGTATGTACTATTAACACACAAAGAATGTCCGGTTTTCTGAAGATGGCAACTTTAAAACTGAGGCTGTGCCCATAAAGCTGCAGGAATCTTTTCAGTGACTCTGTGCAGCAGAAAGCTACCCTGACTCCTACGATCATCACTGCAGTGAGCTGGGTCTCCCTTGGTGTCCGTGTTAATTTAACATTCATACAGATGATAATCAAGGTCATTCATTTGCTCAGATAATTAATGAGTATTACCCCACCAGGCACCGTAACAGAAGCTGAGAACAGATCAGCGAACAAGACTGTTTTCCATTGCTCTACAGAATATCCTTTTCATTTTCCTTCTCTACCACCTCCCCTGGCTGTACCCCCAACCCCTACAAGGGAAAAACCAGAAGTTGTAAGGGCGGATTTCTCTGATATAATATGTATGATCTCACATGCGAGAGGACATTATTCTCATATCTGTCATCTATGTTGTCAAATGCATTAGGACATTTATTGCTATTTGTAATAGGGGAAGGGGTAGGACGAACAAGTACCATAACTTCAATCCATGAAGCACCTCTGAATGGAAGAGCTTTGCTCGATTCCCCTTTGGACATTCCTAAAGCTTCTCTTATTAAAAAAAGACTTGGGGTGCCTGTGTGGCACAATCGGTTGAGCATCCAACTCTTGGTTTCAACTCAGGTCTGATCTTGGGGTCATGAGATCAGCCCTGTGTTGGGCTGCACACTGAGCATGGAGTTTGCTTGGGTTTTTCTCTCCCTCTTCCTTTGCCCCTGCTCTCTCCCCCTCACTCCCTCCCTCTCCCTCTCTCTCTAAAATAAATAAATCTTATGGGGTGGCTGGGTGATGGACGCTGGGGAGGGTATGTGCTGTGGTGAGTGCTGGTGTTGTGTAAGACTGGTAAATCACAGACCTGTACCCCTGAAACAAATTATACATTATATGTTCATTAAAAATAAATAAATAAATAAATAAATAAATAAATAAATCTTAAAAAAAAAAAAAGACTTTATCCATCACTCCCACCTTAAAAACAATGCCACTCAAAACCCTGGCAGCAGCATGATATACCATTAGACAGCCAATGATTCTGAGGATTCAGAGAGGTAAAGCAGCGTAGTAATAAACATGGGTCTAGAGAGAAGACTGGGTCGCTATTCTAGTTATGCCAGTGGCTGCCCGGATACACTCTGGCAAGTCACTTCCTCTGCTAGGTGACAGCTTTCCTGGTCTGTAACACAACTTCCAAGGGACGGAATCTCTAACACTGCCCAGTTCTACATCTAAAGGAATGGACACTCGCCTTCAGTCATGGTTTAGACAGCTGGAGACCTCTATACACTGTGGTCCCGGGGCCACTTGCACCAGAACCACCTGGGTAAGCTCGACAGAAACACTGATCACAATAAACTCCCTGGATCAATACTGAGACCTAGGGGCACCTGGGTGGCTCAGTGGGTTAAAGCCTCTGCCTTCGGCTCAGGTCATGATCTCAGGGTCCTGGGATCGAGCCCCGCATCGGGCTCTCTGCTCAGCGGGGAGCCTGCTTCCCCCTCTCTCTCTGCCTGCCTCTCTGCCTACTTGTGATGTCTCTCTGTCAAATAAATAAATAAAATCTTAAAAAAAAAAAAAAAAACACTGAGGCCTAGTCGGGTCAGAACAATATAAGGTAAGAATGAGGCATCATGACATGTGAGAGAGCCTGGATTTCAGTTTCAGCAACACTCATCAGACTTTATCTTTGTCCCCAAAAGACAAAGTATCTATATGCAGTCCCTCGGCAAGACTGAGGGTCTAGGGACAGAGATTCTCTGCCTACCACTGTGCCCCCACGTAGTCATTGAGTTCCCACAGACGTGTCTGTAGCGATTCTAGGGCCCGGGGGCTTGAGTTGTGACTAAAACCCTATGTCTGTTTGAGGAAGTATCTTCTAAGGAAAATGGCCTGTGCTGGTAAGTTTTTTCCCCTCCAGCCTCCCTCTGCTCTCATCTTTCCATGTGTGTAATGTTAGTGTCAAGCCAAAAGGACAACACATCTCCTTATCTCTTAGAGCTGCTGTCAGATTGAAGGTAAAGAAAACACAGAAACAGGTGTGAGGTCTACAAAGAAGACTCATGTGTCCACTAAAAAGAGGGTTGTAGCTAGAAGACAGCTTTTTCCCCCAATTTGAACCAGTGGCTCTCAGGGCCCCCAGGACAGCCCGAGGACAACCGGCAGGGCTGCGCATTAAGGATCATTTTCTCTGCATGCATTCCTTCTTTCTCTTCAAGCATTCCTCCTTAACGAGTATTCACTGAGCCCTAACGCACACCAGCAGGCATGTGGTAAGTTCTACAGTGGGATATTCCATTTGGTTTCCAGCAGATTCCACCCATCTGCAGCTAAAACATCAGCCCTTCTATAGTATTCCCCGCCAACCCCCACCCTCACCAGAATTTACAATTGGTACCATTCTCTCTCCCCCTCAGAGAACTCAAGGGTTCAGGTAAGATGAAAGATGCTCTTTCTCATACACAAAACACACTGGGGATCCCTTGGCCTCAATAATCTTAACCACCACAATGTACCAGCATAAAAAAGTTGGAGGGAATTAAAAAAAAAAAAAAAATCAGCCTGCTTTTCCTTACAGGCCTCACAGCAAGTGAATTCAATCACGCTGTATTCCTCACTTAGTGAAAATTAAAATAGACAAGTGGTTATTGTCGATAATGCTCTAAAGAGAGGTCAGCAAACGACAGCTGGTGGGCCAAATCCAAACCACCTATGTTTGTATAAATAAAGTTTTACTGGCACACAGCCACACCCTTGGGCTTCATGTCTCACGCCCATGTTGAGGAAGCGCGACAATGGCGGAGTTGAAGCAGAGGGGTAGTGACAGAGGCCATCCAGCCCCCAGGATTGCCTATTTACAATGGCAGAATATATTTACTATCTGGCCCTTCCAGAAAAATTCTGCCCGCCCCTGCTCCTGAGGCACTGTGTGTTATGTAGCCCATTTATCTATTGATAAATGTATCAGAGGATGATTTTTAAGTGTTCCCACCATTTGCACTCACCTTGAAGTCTATTTCCGGGTCCTTACAGCAGGATACACAGTTTGCGATTAACACTATTAATACCAGTAAACTGCACACAGACAGGATCACAAAAGGTGAGACTTCTGCAGCAGGTGCCTCCCCTGGAAAGAGAAAGAACTATTAACATATAAAGCATATTAACAACACAGACATTCCAAAATCAACTTTAATATGCAAATCAAATCAATAGATTTCCCACCCAAGAATTAAGAAAATAATGACCAGATGCTCAAGAGAAAGTAGATGACCAATTCAGGATAAGAAGTCGGGGTTTAAAAAAAAAAAAAAAAACTTTGAATATGGAAACAATTTTCAATTTACAGGGGTGCTGCAGGGACACCCTGAGCACCCCCATACACCCTTCACCAGGCTTCCAAATCTTTTGTCCCCACAGCAAAGTGATCAAAACTAAGACCACAAAACAGTACAACGCTACTAACTGAACTAACTTTACTAGGGTTTCCCCCAGTTTCCCCACATCCCTTTTCTTTTCCAGGATCCAACCCAGGCTACCAGCGCTGCACTCACTCCTCCCGTCCCTCTGACTCCTCCAGGCCCTGACCTTCCTCAGTCTTCCCTCGAGCATCGTCACTTGGACACTTCTGAAGAGTGCCAGTCAGCATTTTGTAGAATGTTCCTCGGTTTGGGCTGCCTGATGTTTTCTGCCTGATGACTGGACTGAGGTTACAGATAGGTGGGAAGAATCTAGAACCACCAAACTATTCTTCTCATCACATTACATCGGAAGCACAGAGCTCTGGCACAATTTATTCCCAGTGACGTGAACCCCCACCGCTTGGCCCACGTGTCACCACTGAGAAGTTACCACTTTTCCCCTTCATGTATTCCTTAAAGGCGGGTGACAAGGTCCAGGCACACTCACAGGGAAGAGGATTTAAGCAGCACTCCTTGGAAGGAGGAACATCGACAGAATTTGTAGATGTATGTTAAAACTGCCACAGTAATTCGTATTTGGGGGACACTCTGAGGCTGTGCAAATACCGTGTCTCCCTAAAGTTTGGCACACTTATTTTCACTTTGTCTCTGCGCTTTACCTGCCGTAATTACCACTATTACGTTCTAAGGGTGATCTTCCATTCCCTCGTTCCTTCTACACTTATTACGTGGAATTCTTCCATAAGGAAGATTTGCCCCTTCTCCTTCAATTATTTATCCGGTCATTTACTTAGTTATGGACTCAGAGACACTTATTTTATATTCTTTGGGTTATAGTCCATTATTAAAATTATTTTGTAGCTCAAATTGCTTCCGCTTTGGCCCCTGGCAGCTCTTTCAAGGTGACTACTGGGTCTTTTGGACATACTCCATCTTTCCCTTTCTCCAACACTACCTCATTTTTTGGTACTACCAGAAGCTCCAGGCTTTTCTTCTATTGTTCCCGCCCCAGTTTTAGAACCAGCCACTTCTTCAGGGAGACTTGGTCATAATAAGCAGCCTCCTACCAGAGCAGGGGTCTGCACACTGCAGCCGGTGGCCTCTGTTTTGCATGGAAGTGGGGATACTCCAGCTTAGAACGAAAGAGTGTTTTTCAAAACAAAATAAAATGCTACTTTACTTTCATTAAAGAGTTATGTGGAAAACATCTTTTTCAACTAGGGCTATTCTGAAGCTCTTCTTTGCTGGGTGAATTGTTATGTCTCACCTAGTAGTGTTTGACTAAGAAATAAACTACCCCCACCCTGCTTGCTTTTTTGTGATGTAATTGACATATACATGTAAGCTCAGTGTTCCAGTGCACCAAGGGGAAGCATGGAGACAAGTTAAGGAACAATGTCACCATTTTCCTGAAGTGAAACTTTATCACCTGAAGAAATAAGAACTAACCCAAACTCCTATGTGGGCAAAACATGTTCTTTTTTTTTTTTTTTTTTTTTAATTCATTTATTTATTTATTTGCGAGACAGAAAGAGAATCTCAAGCAGACTCCACACTGAGCATGGAGCCCAATGCAGGGGTCGATCCCACGACCTCGAGATCAAAACCTGAGCTGAAACCAAGAGCTGGATGCTCAACCAACTGTGCCAGGCAGGTGCCCTGCAAAACACGTTCTGTATATAAAATGACCTTAGTGAATTGCAGAGAAGTCTAAAATCAACAGCAAACAGGACTAAATTCCTTTCCGATAACAAGAGGTCCCTCTGGGAAATGACAGTGCTGAAACCCATGCTGTTACAAGTGGGGCTCAGGCTGGCTGAAGCCTTGTTCAAGTCTGCACTTAAAAAAAATAAGAGTTAACCAAGGGTTGTTAAGAATCTGCAAGTTCCAGGGGCGCCTGGGTGGCTCAGTGGGTTAAAGCCTCTGCCTTCGGCTCAGGTCATGATCTCAGGGTCCTGGGAT